>QNQO01001296.1:0-323427 GCA_003290165.1 Berberis thunbergii
AAAAAAATATCCCATCGAAATTTCAAAGCATAATGAATGACATATTCAAACCATACACAAAATTCTCAATCGTCTACATAGATGGCATATTAATCTTTTAAAAAAAATTGCAGAACACTGAAAACATTTAGGCAAATTATTTCAAATTGTCAAAAACAATGGATTAGTGTTATCACTAACAAAAATACACTTATTCCAAACAAACATTAGATTCCTTGGTCATAGACTTAATAATGGTACAATCATCCCAATTGATTGGTCAATAGCTTTTGCAAACAAATTTTTAGATGAAATTAAAGATAAAACTCAATCAAATTATTCAACTGTAAAAAAATAGATTATATCAATTGTTTTCTACATCATGACATTTCAAGATGTATTTATAATCAATCATTTTTATTACGTATTGATTGCCAATCAGCTAAAGAGATTTTGAAAAAAAAAGATGTTCAAAATCTTGTGTAAAATTGATTTTTGCCAAATGACAAACATTTTTGTCTGTAATCCAAATGACAGTCCCATCAAGATAGTCAATAACCCACTCTCTCAAAAATCCCCATTCATCTCAGATGACCCTGACAAAGTTCGGCTGTTCTATGAGTTTTTCCTCGTAGATACATATTCAGTTTTAGTTACACACAACAAAGACAAATATGACACATCCAAGATTACTCATTCAAAGTACCAAATTTTCAAGGTTCTATCACGAGAAGAATGGAACTAAAGTCCTTTCACACCCAAGCAATTCAATAGAACTTTCAAATCTCAATTTTACAATAATTTCTCATGGGTTTTTTTTTTTTATGTTTTGTCCAAAATTTAAAGTTCAATATTATCCTTACCGATTTTCTCACGATGGTAGAATCAGTATGGTCCAGTTCAAGAAATCCTTCCACCTGAAGTCTAAGAAGGATTTAAGGTTTTCAAAACAAATTTCAAACCACCATAGCCCCAATCTTTTCAAAATCCACTTCTATTGTTTTTCTCAAAATTTTCCCTAGCATGGATTTGCTGCTGGGATTATGTTACTTCTCCAATGTCAGGTCCAAGTCTATTTATTCAAGTTTCACCGTCTCTATACCAAAAGTTCAAAGTCAAATGGTGGACAAGTTTAAAATTTTCCTGTGTTACAAAACAAGCAATGGATAAATATTTCAAGACAACTAAGTCAATCCAATAAAATGAAGATGATCTTCCAAATGTCATTCTGATTTGTAAGATATAAGGTGGGTCATGGGCCTCATAGCAATATGTTAAACTCGGTTAAACTTTTAAATAATTAGGTAAAAAACACATTTTAAAATCACCATAATTAATCATCTCTAAACTTTAATTTTCCAAAATATAAAGTTCATGGTGGATAAGTTTTAAATGTAATCTAATGTAATACACTTCACGTCGTAAGTATTTTCAATATTAAGACACGTTCGAGCAAAGGTCACAAACTTCATCATTTGAAAAATAAAAGTTTTTGGAGAATTAATTGTTACTAGTTTTAAAAATCATATATTTTCTGACTGTTTAAACTTTAAAATTTTAATGAATTATTGTCATCCACCTTCTATCGTTCCAATAAGACGTGATTATTACAAGAGAAGTAGGGGTATTTGGAGGGCTTCTTAAAACTTTTGATTACTCTGCTTGTCCTTTTCCATTTGGAAATTAACCGATTCTTCTAATCACCACAGCATAAACCTTCACCATTTGGTGAACCAGAGCGATCCACACTTTTCTTCTCAAACAAAATCAAACCAGTACTCCATCTTCTCCATCTCAATCGCCATGGAAACCTAAGCGCCTCTGCACAGTGGTGTCTTCCCTCATCATCTCTCTCCATCTTCTCTCCCAAGAAAAACAACCTCTCCACTAGACGATCACTTCTGTCGCGTCCAAAAGTGCACTTTTCTTCTCTTTCTATGATTTCTTTCCTTGCTCATTTGTGCAAAATCTTCTTAACAAAATTTCTTTTTTTGAAGCAAGATAACGAGAACGAAGCCGATCTCCATTCCGATCCTCAGAGCACCGGCATCGTCCCCTTTTCAAGAATAACATGTCTCTTTCTCCCCTATCAAAGGTAATTCATTTCATGCTACTCACTCTTTTTTTTTTAATTCAAATTTATCAAATTTAGGAGTTTTAGGGGTTTTATTTGCATGTTGTAGTATACAAGTTGCACTAATTGATGTGCCCAACATTGTATTTTCGTTTCTATTTTGAATAGGTGAAATGTGAGAAATTTGTTTATATATTTTCATCTACTTAGTGAATCAGCCATGGGTTAGTTATTATTTGTTGAAATTATTTTTAAATAGACAAAAATTGATTAGTTTAGCATTTTTTATTTTATTATTATTATTATTATATTTATTTAATTTTGCATGTTTATGCTAGAAAAGCAACAATCACTGATAAAATCTTTGTCTTACTTGATCAAAAAAAAAAAAAAAAATCCTAAATAAAATTGGTTTGGTAAATTTAAGGTTAAATGCATCACATGCACATATTTGATGATCACGGTACTAGGTTAGTTTCACTCAAAAAGATCAAATTGGGGGGGAAAATAGGTTTTTGATGATTATTGTACTAATTCAAATAATATTAAAATGGGAAACTTAGGATTTTCTTTGCATGTTGGTGTGCATAGGACGATGCAATGGGTTTGGTTCTGAGTGCTGCAGCTGGAAAGGGCTGGATGACAGGATCGGGGATGGAAGGTCCGCCTGCACCTGCCGATACAGGCAATGAGAAAATATCAACCTTTTCCCTGGTCACTTTTCACGCAAGTCACCTAGGCGGAGGATGCTCGTTGCCTTTACTTGTAATGTATGTAGTCAGCGAACAACTCGAGCGATCAATCCCCATGCTTACAACGATGGCACGGTGTTTGTGCAGGTAACATATGATACACACTTTTTGTTTGCATTTAATTATTTAAATGATAAATGTTATATATATTTAACACTTGTTGGAATAAATTGGCTTTTTTGAGTAGGGTAATGACAAAATTATGGAAAAATAAATTAAATAAATAAATCATTCTCTTTTCTCTTCTATTTAAGTATCCTTTGGCAGAAGGAATAATCGAGGAGCTGCTAATAACTCATGAGAAATTGCCAAGTAGCTTGACCCCAAGTCAGTTCAACTCGTTTATTCCAAAATCAAAACGAATCCAAAAATCAAAACGAATAAATGCAAGAATGCACGGACACAAACACAATACGTTGACTTGACAATTTCGAAAAAACTAGGACTCAACGACACGTCATACCTTTTTCCTCAATTAAGTCATATGAAGATAAACAACAATTAAACAAAGAAAGGGTTTAAATAGAAAAGAATAAGAAGTATGAAGATGAAATAAAACACATACAATGCATTCATCTCTCTATTGCAAGTAGGAAAAAGAATAAATGAAAGAACAGTGGAGAAAAAGAAGAAGAGATATAAAAGGGGAGAAGAAATATCACTTTATTGCAAGAAAAAATGAGGAGAGGAGAGAAGAGAAGAAACAATGGAGAGAAGAATAAACAAAGACTAAGAAGAAGCTTAGACTAGCTCTATGCTTCAGTGGCTTTTCATCGCCCTTTCTATTTTGACTCTTAAATCGTAACTGAAAGTTTCTCACTTCAGATAGACTAACAACCTTCAATTAGGTGGTCATATGAACCCACTTAAAAATAAACAATAAAATAAAAGTGGTTGTCGAGTCTTAAATATCTCATAAGGTTTTGGGTGTGTTAGGTATGTCAGACGCATTGACCTGACCTTGCTGATTACGTTGAATAGGTGTCTAACATGTGTTGAAGGCGTGTTGAGCGAGTGTCGGTGTTAGACACAGGTACGACAAGTTTTCCAAGGATTCCGTGCATCCTTGAATAAATGTCATAAATGGGTTGTTTGTTTGTAGAAATGAAACATTTCCAACTGAATAGGGGTGTCTCCAATGCATAAGTGTGATTTACACTAACACGTGGCATCACCTCATGTCCACTAGACATTCACAACCACGTCAACGAAGTGTATCCTCACCCGATGCAGAAGCTTACTTGGACTTTGAGTTTTCACTAAATGAGTCAGGCAGTGCATACACCACTTTTTCTTCTACTAAGGAATGAAACACTCAACTTTAGTGTGTTTAGAAGTGTAGGAATATACTAAAGTTTAGATGAATTAATGCAAGACTAAGCTATGCCAATTAAACAAAAAGAGGCAATGTACCTGAATTGCTTCCATGAATTCCTCTGTCTCCACACAGCAGCCTTGATAGTTATGAATAGCTAATCAATTGACTTACCTTTGTTAAGTGTTTTTTAATTTCCTCTCCTTCCAGATGCACCATAAGATGGGGCAACTTGTGAGGACCCAAAACCAACTACATTTCCATGTACCGTCCCCACAGTCGTCATAGGAATTCTGAATTCAGCAATCTGCCAAAACACCTCAGCCACTTTCCAATGTAGCAGTGAATGTGAAATGGACTCAGGCTACACCTACAACACAGGTTCTGAAGCTGCATTCTCTATGTCTAAATTGTCCGTAGTTGGGGACAACAGTCCAAATAACATTGCCTGATTGACCCTTGGTGGGAAATGGTTCAGCCAGACCTCCTTGTAATTTCTGGTGTTTGAGGTAGCCTGAGAGAAGCTACATTCTTTCACTGTGAATCCTGTAGATTTTCCATTCCAAACAGCCTATCTATGCCATCACTAAGAAATTGCTCTTCTAACAAGACTCCAAGAGTAAGAACTGTCTCTTCCTCTTCTTCCCAGTCAGTAAGTCCTATGTAAACTACAATGCCCAAGTTGGAGAAGGAGGCTCACTGACCCAGAATGCCTGCACTGCTCCCTTCTTGTTAGTGCATGCTGCATACGTGATATACATCATCCCAAAAGATTCTACCTGACTAGCATTTGACCAGGTGGGGGTGAAAATTGAGAATGATGCACTTCCACTGGGAGCAACCAAGAAGGGTGTATTTTGGTCTCATTCCAATCCTTTTCATTGACACACATTTGTCCACCATGACGGACCTTCATTTGACAGATGTTCATATAGGCAATCCAAAATTCCGTGTACGGTAGGGTACAAATGATTGCTCCAGTTCATTCTTGTAAACTAGAAAAAATGGCTTGGACTACATGCAGTCTACAATTAGATATAATATTGTGCTCAGGGATACAGTTGGATGGGTGCTACTAGAAGACATAGTGACCCTCATGCACATACCAGTTGGCAATTAATTCTGAGCCGAAAGTTCTGTGAGCATAAATCTCTCTTAACATGTTCCTGATGTCTCCTTCACTCCTATAGTAGTATGTTTCTTAGCTCAAACAACTGATGTTAGTTGTAGATTAATCAGTAAGAAACGCTTAGAATCTAAGACCAAGATTAATTTTCATCTGAAAATACATGTAGAGAAGTTAGCATTGATGCCATCAGTTTTTATTTTATTTTTTCTGTCATAAATAATATCAGCTAGAAAGGGTAAAACACGAATTTCTGGGATATCATATTTAGGAAAAAGAGAGATCACAGAAAATGTGGAATGGTCTCGTATCTGGGAAAAATGGAACAATAACTTTTCATCCCTACCATTTTTGGAAGGGGCATCAATGGACAATTTTGGCACCAGTAAATGAAGGAAAACTAAGAATGTCTAAGGTGATAAATTAATAAGTAGCCTCATTTGATTTCCTTTTTCCAATTTTCAGTTGTATATCAAGAAATTGCACCACAAGAATATAACAGTGAGACCATGGCATTTATGCTTATGGGTTAGGCTTCTGATTTTATTTTATTTTACCCGACTGCAGTGCTGTGGCTGCAATGTGTTTCACAAGCTGGTTGACAATCTAAACCTGTTTCATGAGATGAAGTGCTATGTTCCGTCCAGTTTTAACTATAATGAAGGAAAGGACATCGACTTCAAATACCTAGACATGGACGGTGATGATGATGTGTTCCCTATCTTATGAGGTGGAGGGATCGTGGAACCCTGCAGTTTGTACTAAATGATCGTGTTTCTCTTGGGTGTATATATGTTTCGAAGTTATTCTATCTTGAGCTCATGGTTAATAAGCTGGTGTTGGATTTTTTTGGATATGTGATTCAGATACACTTTTCTAGCACATGTTTAGCTGCTTTGATGCTCTATTGTAGCCTGTCACCATCAACATTTATACTAGGTCGTACATAAAATGGAAACATATGGAATTATTTGTTGTCTACATTTGAGAAACACTTCTGTTTCATAAGATTTTACTCACTGCATTCATTCTCAGTTTCAACCAATAGTGGTGCATTTATCCTGCTTTACTTGTGTTGAAGTTTACAAGATTGATACTTTTGAGTTTAGGGAATTATTTTTATTTATTTTTACTGGCAGTGTAGGTTGTTCAGTTTTGAGTGACTATATTGTCTGGTTATTTACTCCCTAATGCTTATGTAAATTCTTTCTGAAGCAGTGGCAGTATGTGACTGTTACTGAATCCAATTACAGTTCATTTAGTTGAAAGTTCTGTCAGAAAATAGTGTACAAAAATCTTCTTCACGACTTTCCATTGTGTTGTAGGTAGGAAAGGTTTGAGAAAAACACGTACACCAATCTTTTGCATGACCAGATCATAGGTACACTAATGAGTTGCTCTTTTGATCTTGCCCTCTGACCAAAAAAAGAAAAAATAAATATTTGTTCTTTATTTTTATAGCATTACTGAGTTAATGGTGAAATTATTGATTTTGTACTGCATCTGATAAAACTTTTACATGTTAACAACAAGAACAAAATAATCATGGGTTTATCCTTTTTATCTCAGTTATTAGAACAAAGAACTGAATCCACTTCCATCATTCAATTATCATCACTCCAGACATAGGCCTCTTTAACTTTTCTTACCATCTCCATCAAGTTCTGATTTATGATCTCCTCCGTCCTTTTTAGATTATGTATGCTTTATAGTCCATCCTTTTTTTTTTGTTCCTACATTTGAGATCTAGTTTCTTCAGCACATCCCAACACCTTGGTCCTCAATGTGATCTTGTAATTCTAGATGCTTTTATGGATTGTTGCAAACCCGTAGCGCCCCCTGGGATACACCTACTTCAATGTACATGACAGTGCCCACGGTAAAACATTTTTCAAGTTTTTTTATCTTGATATAGGCCCTTTCAAATAGTTTGCCTGGATGCAACTATCAATTACATAGTTAGAAAAATCTGGACTTTCTAATTTTTGTATTTAGTAATAATACATTTTACCATAACTAAACTAGGCACCATGAACCTCAAGTATCAGTAAAACTCTCTAGGTTGGCCAGTGGTTTTGAAATCGACAGATCGGATGAATGCACAACTATTGCGCGTCAAACTGGCTGCGTGTGTGACTGGTTTATGTATGGAGGAAATTCTTAGCCATGTAATAGGGAGGTTAGCATCTCAACCAAAATTCTTTCTTCCACTCATTCAGTATCAATCACCAATCTATCTCACCATTCATTCAGTCCATCCATGCCACATCAGCAAATATCCTCCATCCAACCAATCACAGCAATCCATACAAGATAAACCAATGCCCATTATCCAATCTTCTCACCTTGTTGAATCAAATTCAAACCACACACACCAGCCCACACCATATCCTCACATCCACTCTATTTAAAATCTCACTTTGCTCTATTCATCACTTGTTTTCCTCTTACATTATAAAAAAACAAGAAAATCAAAACACAACTGCATTCTATGGCCACTGTAACCTCAGCTTCTGTTGCCATCCCCTCGTTCACAGGCCTCAAGGCCGGTGCATCCACCCGAGTCGTCGCCTCCACCAAGATGACCATCGCTTCCGCTCCCATGGTCAGCATCAAGGCTTCACTAAAGGATGTTGGTGTTGCTGTTGCTGCCACTGCTGCCAGTGCATTACTAGCCAGCAATGCAATGGCAATTGAAGTCCTTCTTGGCAGCAGCGACGGAGGATTGGCTTTTGTTCCCAGCACTTTCTCCGTGGCCCCCGGGGAGGAAATCATTTTCAAGAACAATGCTGGCTTCCCCCACAATGTTGTGTTTGATGAAGACGAGGTTCCATCCGGCGTCGATGTAGGGAAGATCTCAATGAGTGAGGAAGACCTCCTCAATGCCCCCGGTGAGACCTACAAGGTGTCTTTGAGTGAGAAAGGAACTTACAGTTTCTACTGTTCACCTCACCAGGGAGCTGGAATGGCCGGCAAAGTTACTGTTAATTAAGGATTGTTTCCTTTTTTTTTCCTTAAGTAATCTTATTGTATAAGTTGCGAGCTTTATCATTATGGATTGTAGAGTACATAATTCATGTTCAGAGCTGAGAGAATGAATGAAGTGATGCGCAGCGCTCACTTGTTTGGTGCAGTTTCTTCATCTAAACTTTGTAGATTTCATTAGCAAATTTGATTGTTAAGCCTTTATAGACATCTATGTTTTCTTATTAAACTTACAGTTGAGTTTGACAGAGAACTTTATTTGCACTTTGCATTTGTTTTTTCTGTCAAAACAAGGAGATAAATCTGTATATTGAATTTTTTATTTATTTACAATCAACTAATACATTGGTATATAGGGGTCCTGCACATCATCCCTACCCCATCCCTCCCGTTCGGGATCGGGACGGGATGAGCATGTACCAAATCTCCAACTACTCCAAATAATCAATTTCCTTTATTTTTTACAAAAATAATTGTCATATAACTAATTTAAAATGTGAAAAAGCGTAAATTTTTCATGGGTTCTATTTTACTTACAATATCCAAACTAATGTTTATATCTAAACAAATAGTACCAAATCAAACAAGTAAATTTTCAAACAATAGATGTTTTGATTTGATTTCAACACATCCTAAACTTTTCTTTAGAAGAGTAATTTGAGTAAAACTAATAATAATTAATATTAAATAAATAAGTACGGAACAGGACAAGATGGGCGGGATTGAAAATCTTCATCTCGATCCCATCCCACTCTAGATCGGGACATGACTAGATTGAGATGAGTTTGATCAATCCCAAAAGAACCAAAAAAATTGAGATGGGACATGATCAGGATCGCGGGATGGGATGCCCACCCCCATTGGTATATATACAACTCTGCAAATCAATATAGATCCTAAAATATTGGTGACTTGGTATACAAGGATTAACCTAATATGAACCAATAACCTAATAGGGAACAATACTAGTACAAGGATTGATAAACAATAAACTAATAGGAAACAATAACCTAATATGACCACGCTAACTCTCCATCTCAAGATGGAGCATAGATATCACACATGCCCAACTTGACAAGTGAGTCATTTAAGGCTTGACTAGCAATAGATTTGGTGAGCATGTCAGCTAACTGTTCTGTGGTTTTCACATACGGCACCTCAACAATCTTCTCTTCAAACTTCTAGTATATAAAATTACGATCAATTTATATATGTTTAGTTCGGTCATATTGGATAAGATTCTCCGCAATCTGAATCGCTGACTTATTATCACAATATAACTTCATGGTTCCTTCGGGTGGAAAACCAGGCTCCCTTACAAACCGTCTCAACCATAATAATTTTTGTATCCCTTTAACCATTGCCTTGTATTCAGCTTCTGCATTGGACAACAAAACAATCTTCTGTTTTTTAGTGTTCCAAGTGACTATGTTGCCTCCAAAAAAAGTAAAACAATATTTGAACGCCGTTTGTCTCCTACACCACCCCAATCTAAATCATAATTTCTACATGATTATGCTTAGAAAACAAAAGGCCTTTCCCTGGTGCTGGCCTCAAATATCACAAAATTCTTACAACATCATTCATATGGATGTTACTCGGATTATGCATAAAAACAACAACTTAACACGCTAACCATATAAGCTTTCTAGTCGAGCGTGAGAAAGGTAAATCAAATGACCAATTAATAGCTGATACATTTCCTTACAGTAGGAACTTGACTTGAAAGTTCCTCAAGACTATGGTTTTGTTCAGTGGGAGTACCAATAGGTTGGCAACCAAGCATGCCACTCTCCTTTAATAGGTCATGAACATATTTTTGTTGTGACAAAAAAATTCCTTGTTTAGACTGGGTAACTTCAATGCCCAAAAAAACTATAAACCTTCAAGATATTTCACATAAAATTCGGATGTCAAATAAGCTTTCAACTTAGTAATTTCATCAACATCATCATCAGTAACAATCGTATCATCTACATAAATAATAAATGTTGTTATCTTGCCATTTTGTTGTTTTAGAAATACTGTATGATCAGCTTACTCTGCCCATAGCCATATTTCTTCATAACTAGCTGAAACCTGTCAAACCATGCTCTCAGTGATTATTTAAGAACATATAAAGCCTTTTTCAACTTACGTACAAAACTAGTATTACCAGAAGCATTGTATCCAGGTGGCATACTCATATAAACTTCTTCGGGTAAATCTCCATGTAAGAAAACATTTTTTTACATCATATTGCTATAAAAGCCAATCAAACTTTGCAGCAATAGATAATAAGATCCGAACAATATTTAACTTTGCTACAGGTGCAAAAGTCTCCTGATATTCAATACCATAAGTTTTAGTAAAACCATAAGTCACTAACCTTGCTTTATACCGATCAATAGTACCATCGGGCTTATGTTTCATAAACACCCACTTACACTCAACATATTGCTTTCCTTCTGGCAACTTCACAAGGTCCCATGTTTTATTTTATTTTAAAACTCGCATTTCCTCAGCCATGGCTTCTACCCATTTAGGGTCATTCAAGGTTTCTTGTACTCTATTGGGATTGTGACAATTGACATTTAATTTGCAAAGGTTTGAATAGCACAAGACAATTTCTCAGTAGAAACATAATGAGCAATATGATACTTCACGGTCTTTGAGTTGTCAGATGAGTATCTCCAGGGGTTAACCTCGAATACTTAGTGGAGGCAACTCATACCTGTCACCACCACTAGATATAACCGACATAGGATCACTAATTAAATTGTTAGTATTAACCTCATAATCAATACTTACCTCAAGAACATCAGCAGTAGAAGAAGAATTATTGGTAGGTACCGTTGATGTAGAGAGGGGGCTTCTAGTACTAGGTAAGATTGAAAGTGAATCATCCAAACTCGTAGTAGTCTCAGCAAGAGTAGTTAACACCATATCTGAAAACATAGCCATCCAATTCGAATATTCAACACTCGTCTCCCCCCTGAAGAAGAAAAGTGGATACAGGCTAAGAAAATTACATATCAATTTCAGAGAAGGTAACATCTATAGTCACATAAATCCGTCGAGAAGGAGGATAATAACATTTGTAGCCTTTCTGGTGTGATAAATACCCAACAAATACACACTTTAATGCACACAGATCCAGCTTTGTGCGTTGATTTTTTAAGGTGAATAAACACAATACACCCAAAAACCCACGGTACCAATGTTAAGTGGGAAGAGATTGTAACATAAGTAAAGTGTTTTTCTAAAGGTTTTGAAGTGGAGAGTACTATTATGTACATGGTCCAAAAGATAAACAACATATAAAATATCATCACCCCAAGAAGCGGGTTTCATATGGACACCAATCACACAAGCACGTGTAACCTCAAGTAGATGACGATTTTTACGTTTTGTCACACCGTTCTGCTGGGTGTAGAAGGACATGTCTCATGAATAATGTCCTAACCTTGCAAATAAGACGAATAAAACAACTTTTAAATCATTCAAAGCATAACTTTATTCATCTCATAAAAAAATATTTATATGGAAACAAATATAATCCTAACTAAGAAATGAAAAATAATTCTAATCCCAGTTAATCCGGTATTCCTAAATAATTCCTAAATAACTACAATCCTTGTTACTTTGGTATTTCTGATAATATAATTACTATAATTGTTAACACTCTTCTGTAAGATAGGCATAGATATCGCAAACGCCCAGCTTGACAAGTGAATCAACACAGGTAATTAGCAAGACATCAACTTAGCAGCAACAACAAATCTGTAGCAACAGAGCAACAACATAAAGAATAGAATGAATAACCGACGAGAAGTAGTCTCTAAGGGCATGTAAAATGAATAAACAAATTCGTCACATTCGGTTCTATGACACCGATGAGCCAATTTTCACAATAGCAGTTCCATGGCACCGATGAGCCAACTTTACACAATAGAGGAAAAGAGAAAACAAATTCTTCTACTTTCCCTTCTAGTTTTTGCTACTCGACCATGCTCTGATACCATGTCAAAACGAAGAGAAAAATCTTTATATTAAATATTTTTTTATTTACAATCAACTAATACATGGATATATATATATATATATATATATATATATATATATATACAACACTGTAAATTAATCTAGATCCTAAAATATTGGTGACTTGGTGTACAAGGATTAACCTAATAGAGAACAATACTAGTACAAGGATTAATCTATTAGGAAACGTTAAGCTAATAGAAAATAATAACCTAACATGACCACACCAACACTTTCCACTCTGACAATATTTCCAACTAATAAGTAAATAAAAAAATATCATTGCCAGAGCAAACTGGGAAGTAAAACAATAGTAAATTAATAATTGAAAATTATTACCCCCCCCCCCCTCCTCCATGCAAGGAGCGTGTGATCCATAGGGGTTGTGGCCAGATCCCAGTAACTAAGATTCCTTAGCATAATAGGGCAAAGGTTTAGTAGTTCCATCTTCCAAGTTGTAAATTCCCATTTCATGACCTTCATAATAACAGGAGGAAAGTTCTTCCTTAGCATGGTCAATGATAAAATAAATGCAGTTAGGTTTGATTCATGTAGTTGTAATATCTCTGGTTGAGAGGGCGAAAGAGCAACTCCTACCCTGGAACAATGCCAATCACCCAAGCTTGTCACCATGATCCATTCCTTCAATGTAGGTTTGAACTAATAAACACAAGCTACATTGAAGTTCATGGTGACAAGCTTGGGTATGATATGTGTTTATCAGTTCAAACCTATATTGAAGGAATGGATCATGGTGACAAGCTTGGGTGATTGGCATTGTTCCAGGGTAGGAGTTGCTCTTTCGCCCTCTCAACCAGGGATATATATATATATATATATATATATATATATATATATATATATCTACTTCTGTAAATAAGACTAATCACCATCATGAGCTTACCAAATGCATCCACCAACTACTCAGGTTCACCAAAATCAATGGGGAGTTTTTTTTTTGCAAGTACTTTCTCCCTAGGGTCGTAAGGATTCACATTGTAAAAGGAAATTGTATCACGTCTAGATAGTAGAATAGCTCATTGTGAAAAATGGCATCCTAACCCAATTCATCTCTCGTGAACTGTTCACCTGAAACCCACTATTGTTGATCTCGAACTCTAGATAAACAAAAGTTAAAATATTTGTGCAATGTGACCATGAAAAGAAAAGTTGTTGGATGTTATAGGACTTGTAGATAATATTAATATGGTGAAGAAATTTCTTGACATCCAGTCATGCATTTTGGACCCTTTAGCCGTGTAAAGTTTACCACCACCAAATTCTTTCATATCTGGAAGAATTTTGATTGAGGGAGTTGGATTTAATCCTTTGTAAGAGCATCCACCATTGAGCAAGCCTCAGTTAGGGTTCACTACAATATTTTACATTTTTTCCTACGTGGCAAGTCACTCAGCCCTACGCAGGTCTGCCTCTTTCCAACCCGTCCCCAATAGCAACTATCAAAATAAGGTAAAAAAATCGTCGATAGGCTGCATGACTGTTTTGACTCGGTCTCTTCCATTCCTTTTTTCTTTCTCTCCTGCCCCCCTTCCACTAAAAAAAAAAAAAACCGCGTCGCCCAGATTCGTACGTAAGATATAGCTGTTGTGATCAACTGTTGGAAAAAGAGTGACACATAGGCAAAAATAAGGGGAAATGAAATGTGCGACCTATCCCCCTGCGCAGGCAGCTCACAACCCTACTGTAGAAAGTCCTACCTCGGCATGGGACTGACTGACTAGGCAATGCTATTGGGGTATTTTAAGCTTGACTAGAGAGAAAGAGTTGAATGGAGTTCAAGACTGACTATTGTAGATGCTCTATGATTGAATATGGAGTTTGATAGTACCTCATCATTATCGTTATCCACCACCAAATACTAGTTGCTAACTAGACTACTGTAGAAGAGAAGCATATCCTTTTTTTCTTCTTCTTCTTCTTTTGGGTACATAAACTATACGATTTTGATTGTTTTCTTTAGATTGGGAAAATATAAAATTTATTTTTTGGAATTGACAAAATCAATTTATTTCGTTGAGTTTTTTTTTCTTTTCCCAAACACACAATGTCTTACCGGAATCTAGCTCTCCTTCGGTTTTTATATGGGGTTTATGGACTACTTTCTAAATTCATCCGAGTGTGATGCATAATGAGTTTTCTATATGCGCATGGACATGTGGGTTATTTGCAAACAGTCATATTATGTACACATGTTCTTTAATTAACTATGTGATAGGATTTTGTATAAACATATTAAAGTTCAATTCTTTTGGAGCACTTAAAGTATATTTTGATTAGCAATCCAAAATTTAAATTTAGATAAATTTTTTGTGATACACCACCTAAGTGACCTCGTTCGTGGAAGTTTATATGAATTTAAATTTAAGTTTGATTTTAGTGGATTGCATATGGTTACATCATGACCATGCGAATCACAATCGACTCAAAGGAAGGTTGTTATTTTGGCTGATGCATGGACGATATTAAGGTAATTAATTTAGATAAAATCATTTTCGGATTTACTTATTCGTTCAATTCGGCTTAAATGAAAATTATTGTTTGGTCAAGTCTGGTTTTAATTTATTTATATTAATTAGCTTTAGTTGTTTGAGAACTTCACTTACGCGTTACAATGTTTGTCCAATGACTAGAATTGTAACGGTGTGTTTGGTTTCTCATAAAGGCCCATTATTAAAAATGTAATTTATATTTACTATTTGTCATTAGTCTATTTGATTGCTCCTCAATTAGACCAAATTTTGCATGATGATTATTTCATTGTTGTTTTTTTTAACCATCATCATCTTTCTCGCCGTCATTGGTCATTAGAAGTATTCCCTTGCCTTAAAGAGTTGACCATTAGGGAATGCTACCAGTTGAAAGGATATCCATTCTTACCATGTGTCAAGAATATCATACTGAGGGATTGCAATGAAATGACACCGAGATCATTAGAGAACCTCAATGGACTTCGTAGCCTTGAAATTTGCTGCTTTGAGATGACATCTATACCAGAAGGGATATTCCTAAACTGTTCTACTGCTCTCCAATCTTTGACAATTCATTCATTTCATGAGCTAAGGAGTTTACCAAGGGAAATAGAGACACTCGCAAAACCCTAACATCATTGACTATTTCAAAATTTAGAAAGCTAAGTTTGATAGAATATGTAGGGCTTGCACTCACATAGCAAAACCCAAGTTCAAGATTGATCTACCTTTATAAGAAGAAAAGTATAAGAATAGGAAAGTCAGAATAGTCAAAATATGACACAATTAGAATATCTTGTATAAGAAGTTTTAAGTTTCATGTTTCTACAAGGTTATGTCAAAGTTAGCTCTATATATTCTAACAATTGTGTCATATTTTGACTTTTCTATTCTGAATTGTGACTTTTCTATTCTTGTATTTTCTTTCTTATAGAGGTGGATCAATCTTGGACTTGGGGCTTTTCTATGTGAGTGCAAGTCCTACATATTCTAACAGACTTCGAGCCAAAGGGAGTACTGAAAAAGTTAATTTGTCTTAGATATTTAGAAATCAAGCATTGTGAGAGTTTAAAGCGTTGGCCAGTAATGGGGATCCAAGACTTCAACAACTTGCTTACGAAATTCTGGATTATGGTTTTGCCAACCTGATATCTTTGTCCGAGGCGTGGCTATGTCTGACGTCCCAAAAGAATTTACACAGGTGATTGTCAGAGCTGGAATTCTCAAGAAAGGAGGATTTCCAGCACCTCATATCCCTTCAACAATTAAGAATTTTGAAATTTGCCTAAGTTGATGGCTTTGCAAGAGTTGATGCAACACCTCGTTGCTATTTAGTCTCTAGAGGTTGAATATTGCCATCCTGACGTACACAGAAGATGCGAGAAGGACAAGGGTGAAGACTGGCACATCATCTCTCACATTCCACAGCTCAATATCAAACCTATATATTCAGAACCGTCATCACGAACTGTTGGAAACTCGGTTGGTATCTTGAACAAGTTAATGTGTGCACACTCCAACGACTAGTATCCAGAACCTCCTCAATCTTTGATCTCGCTGTTTCCATTCATTTTTACTCTTTTCCTCTATTTCTTTCCTCGTCGTCAACATAATTGCCAGATGAAGGTGGCATACACCGTATATGATCACAGTAACATAATTGCTAGATGAAGGTGTTGGAAATACAATTGCTGCAAATTTAAATAAGAATGAATTTACTGAAGTTTTCTTGGTAATCATTTCCCTTTATTTTTGAAATTCATACCATTATTTCAACAAAAGGTGGCATACACTATACGATAACAGAAATTTATTGACATTAAGGTTTGAAATACAAAGATCCATAAACATGGATGGTGGATGAATTTGCATACATATAAGAACAAGAGTTGTCAAGCATAGTACTCTTAATTCACATATCCAGTCAACCACTAAAAAACCACGGAAAAAAAAATCCCTTGCTGATCAAAGTTTACAACAACAGGAATTTACAGTATGAAATCTAATCAAGTAAACTGTCTACGTAAATCTTCACTAGCATAGGGTAATACACTATCATTTCCACACCTACAAAACAGGAATTAACAGTACTCACCCTAATCAAGTAAACTGATTAAACATTGTGCAATACACTGTTACCTTGAACTACACCCCCTTTCTCTCTTACAGTACACATCACCTACTGTTAATAAGAATACAGGGTGGAAACTACGTTGTTAAAGCATCGGGTAGGTTCGTATAACCTCCAATTATCTTGCCACCAACATCTGGGAAGTTCTCATTTCCGGGTAATGGGGAGACCTTACCATCAGCGTCAACTTGCAGTGGGTATCTGAGAAGATGGCCCTTCAATGGTGTCACTTCCTCTGCAGAGAACCTTCTCCAGTTGTCATCCGCAATCTTGTTAACACTTTTTACACAATCCAAATGATGAGGTTCCTCAAACTGGGCTTCAAGCATGCCAAGGTGCTCTGCCCACAGAGACATTCTATATCCATATACCTGCAAAAACAATACTAGCTAGTTACTTCAATTCTTTGAATTTAACAAATCAACAAAGAGACTGAATGATGAATTAACAAATCAACAATACTAGCTACAAGTACACTATGAATGATGAAGGTTGTTGTAAGACCTGGCCTCGTGGATGTCTCTTCTTCACGCTCCATGCGTGATGGGGCTGATATGCTCCTATGGCGATTTCAGTGTCTCTTGAGCCAGATAAAGATCGTTCATTTATATTAGCAGAGCCTACAATTACATACTCATCATCTACTATCATTCCTTTGGCATGAACATATATCATAAACCGCCGGGACTTTGCTGCAGCCAATCCCTGCAAGAACAACCTTTTAGGAAAGTGCCTGTAAAGTTTTACTTGCAGATAATTTAAAATTATGCTGCAAGACATATATGACCAATAAGCCAGATTTTGATGAATGAATGTGTACTGAAAATAAAACGAATCCATTCTTGTTCAATATGATTACCGGATCACCATTGGCAGGGGACTCATTGGTTCGATTGGACATATCTTTAGGGGGTTCTTCCCGATTACCAAGACAATAGAAATTCAAGTAATCTTGAGGATGTGAGTCCTCAATCTGCATGGATTTTAATTCCTGTGCAATAACAGCATACATCATTTGCATTGTCTGACTCTGCAAGGTATATCAAGACACAAGTAAGTTAGATATTGCATTGTAAGGTCTTCATTACACATTTTAGAGCTGTAGTAATATCTAGTGATAAAAAATAATAATAATAAGTAAACATGTTACCTGCCAGAAGAGAATTTCTTGTACAGAGTTAGAATTTGGAACACCCTCAGGCCACATTGGTATGACAATATATACAGCGAATCTTTCCCTTGCTTTAATTTTACTAACAATTTTCAAAGCCAGTTCCATTGGGATCAGATTATTGGCACCTGATCATATGAGGGGAAAAAAAAAGGTTTATTCTCAGGGAAGAGAAGCATAAAATGAACAATGAGTTCAAATGCTTAGAAGGAAAATACAAACAAAATCTATGAAAAATAATTTATTTTGTTCATTTATTTATTTATTTGTACTACAGCTAGTCCTTTCGATACAGAGTTTAAGACCAGCTGGATTTTGGAAACAGTATTAGTGTGAAGAGGTAGGTCAATCTAAATGAAACCTGATTTCTGCAAAAACTAAACTTGAGCACACAGACAGTTTCATGTATTTAAAAGAAAGAAGAATCTGAACAATGACAATGATGCCTTTAGCATCTAAGAATCTTCCAACCTGCAGTTTTGTAAGAAGGCCACCCATAACATGATCCAAGAAAGTACTGGTTTTCAATGTATATGAAGTGTTGTGCAGATCTGATTGCCCGGATGTATGCTGTTTGTATGCTCTTATCTATTACCACATTTTTTGCACATACAAGGCTCTGCAATTTGAGAATGTAAATTTTCAATGGTATTGTTCAATAAATAAACTTGCATCTTAATTTTGATAAATATAGATTAATATGGAAAACCTGGGCCTCCGCTGCAATAGGTTTTGGAAACCCCTTCAATGATCCAGAATCAATAGATCTGAAAACCTACCAAAGCAGAGAGAGCCTATTAATAATCATTGAATTGATCAATCACTCAAATGAAAAAAGTTCAATAGAAGTAAGATGTGATATTCGACCTGAACATGCCAGTTTTCAGGATCATTTTCTTTGCTAACCCACAGGATGGGATCATCCTGAGAAACAGTTGGGGAAGGACTAAGTATCCATGATATACGCTCTAGCTTTATCAGAGCATCATCATGCCAATGAGATACTTTCTTCTTGAATTTCAACCTCCACTCAGACCATTTTGTTGCTTTTCTCCAACGCTGCTCAAAATTTTTTAGCACATCATATACAGCAGGTCCTTCGATCCTGCTATGCAAATCGTGCCATGGTTGCCTTGGACCATTTTCCGCCTGCGCAGAGCATATCATTATAGTAAAGCTGATAATAGATGATCATGACAAATATTTAAAAAAAATTAAAAAATTAAAAAAAAAATGTTAGGTTAAGGCATAGCTAAGTCCAACCCTGCGACAAGCAACTCAAAAACATTTTGTACTTTGTCACCAGGTGTGAAGGTGCAACTACATACATGTAGCCATGCTTTAAGAGAGTTTGTGTGCTTAGTATGTCCAAGCACCTTAGTGCAAAAAGGTTTGATACATTACGCATAATGAACATACTTGGAATTGAGTATATGCATCAGATGGCAGATGGGTCATGGTATGTGAGTTTAAGAATTCCTATCAATTGCTAGCTTTTGCAATAAAGCCTTTTAACAACTTTCTACATGTCCTACTCTTTGACCTAAACTTTCTTAACTACCAATCAGGCAAATCTCAGAATAAGATTTAACAAAGCTCTTCCCATTTTTCCAAAAATAATTGTAAGCTACTTTCTAGTGGCATTGAGACATCATATGGCGGGTGAGTTTTTACAAGAAATACACCCCGAGCAACTGGAAAACAACATTCATAGTGTAAAATTAGGGGATTGTAATGAAGTGGTTTGAGAATATGCTGTCAACAGAAATATAAAGAAATGTGACTACTCACTGGAAATGTAGGATTGTGATAGTCCCCATTAAACACAGTATCCAGATCACGAAATAGTCGATGCTCAGGTGTATCATAGCGACCATCACAAAGATCCAAACCTCCGATAAAAGCAGTTACTTTGCGATTATTTCCAGTTGCTTGTGTATCCACAAGCACACATTTTTGATGGTGTGTGAAGAGGGATCCAACAACCTAGATGTAAACATCACAAGAGGGAAAAGAAAGACCTCAGAATAGAAACATGATTTCATATTTTTTGATAACTAAAGAACATTTTATTAAAACGAAAACAGTAAATAGAGAACACTTATAGCAGCAAGTGGTTGCCCTTGCACAATATCACCTATATTTATTATTGTTTCCCACATAAAGCAAAAAAGTGGAGAACAGATTTTAAGCTAAAACACGCTTACAATACAAGCACGAGTTAAGTTGAACTTTCCAGACATACATATGATCAGCACAAATATAAAAAATATGCATCAGCATAAGTCTACATACAAGGTTTATGTTTAACTATAGAAAAGGCTATCTTGATCTAATGGATATCTGTCATCTCTTCATGATCGTGAAATTCGATACAATTACCACTAGGGGTGGGCATCCCATCCCGCGATCCCGTTCCCGTCCCGATCCCGTCCCGTCTCGTCCCGATTTTTTCGGATCTTAATGGGATTGAATAATTCCATCCCGATCCCGTCCCGATTTAGAATGGGATGGGATGAAGATTTTCAATCCCGCCAATCTCGTCCCGTCCCGAGCTAATATTTATTATTAATATTTTTATTTATTTATTTTAAAATTGCAATATTAGTGTAATTGAAGAAAAATGAATTTAGTTGAAATCAGTGTAATTGATATTAGTCTATATCTGCAACTACTTGATATTGGTTTATTTCTAGAAATCTAAATTAATTATTTAATTGCAAACTCTTTAAAACTCAAAATGGGATTGCTAACTACATTGGAGAGTTTTATTTCGTGTCAAGACAACAGTGTTCTAAAAATCGCTAGGCGCTGGGTGGGCGGCGAGCAGGTGCCTAGTGCCCAGGGGCCTAGGCGGCGCCTAGACGGTCTTAGGTTTTGTATTATAACTTTAATAATTTACAAAAGTTAAGCATAATACCTTATTAATTAAATCCAATTTAATGTCAATATATATATGCAAAATCCATTGAAAACGGAGGGTGTAGACGGAGGGGACGACCGTTAAAAACTTGGATGAAGACGGTGAATGAAGATATCATTGAGCTTGGATTAGGCGAGGAAATGTGGGAAGATCGCATTGCTTGAAGAACCAAAATCCATGTAGCCGACCCTGAAAATCTCGGGAATGGGCTTTGATGATGATGATGATGATACATATGCAAAATTTAAAAACATGAAAAATTAACAATCGTGAACAAAATTTATTAAAACTCAAATGACTGAAGTTGGTCATGATGGGTACTTTATATAAATTTGAATGTGTACTCTTTTATTTTTCTTCAAATTGCATGAATAACCTCAGTTATGTTTGATTAAAATCTACATTAGTAAAATTGGTACCGGCAGATCATTTGAGAATTCCATTAAGTAATCATCCTTTGTTACATTTAGATATATACTGAATAAAAAATAATTAAATAGTTTATTTCTAAAAAATAGGAAAGAAAATAAAATAAGAACACAATCAGCTTTATTAAAAAATTAAAAAATTAAAAAAATTAAAAAAAAATTAAAAAAATAAAAATCGCCCAGACCGCCTAGAGTCCGCTTAGACCCCGCCTAGATCCCGCCCAGATCCCACCCAGACTGCCCGCCCAACCATTAATCTGGGCGGTTTTCCACCTTCTAGCGCCTAGGCCGATTTTTAGAACACAGCAAGACAATGAATTTAATCACTTTTTTTAAAAGCAATAATGAAACATTATTCTTAGGACCCCAAATCTACTCATCATTTTGTTCATTATTCGAAATAGTAGAGTAGGTCCACCATTGCCATTCAAAACTCTGCAAAAATCTTAATTATAGGGTGAATTTCAGCTATCATTTATAGTAGTTTATTATGATGTTGCATACTCAATCTAAGGCTATCATTTATGTGTAGTTCTACGAATTACCTTTGCCTCTTTTCAACTGAGCAAATTGGGTATTGGGTAAGCAGTAATTTGTAAAAAATTGAGAGCACGTTGATCCCGTCCCGTCCCATCCCGTCCCGAACCCGTTTGGGATGAGATGAGGTCGGGATGAGGTTTTTCCCATCCCGTCCCGTTCCGATCCTGTATGATAGGGATGGGTCTATCTCGTCCCATCCCATCCCGTGCCCACCCCTAATTACCACTTTGATGAGCTAATTCCTTATCAGTTCAGAATATTTTCACATTACTAGTGTTAAAAAAGTCAGGAAGATGGTGAGTTGCAGAGAGGCCTTCTAAATTATAGACGATACATAGATACGTAGAGGAGAATGCATGATTGATTAAGCATTTGTATGCCATTTCATTTTGACATATTTGATGCACTTATTTACAAAAAAAGTATCCAAGGATGTATTGTTGCAGATACAAGCACACATACTTGTGAATGCTTGAATTAATTAGATATTCAATAGTTTACCATATGCTATTCATACAGAAAAAGTAAATACCGGATACTATCTTCAATGTTAATTATGTCCATGCAGTTTAGAGGCACATTTTACCTTAAGCAATCGTGGGCCTAACTGCTTAGAAAAGTGAAAAGTAAAAACACTATCCATCTTCATTTTCTCACTTCATTGTTTAAACATTAATAAGTATTTTTATATGCTCGGTTATCGTGTCTTACTGAACCAGGATTTCCCAACACTTAAATCAATTAAGCCATACTTCCACAAGGAATTCATATTAACTTCACGAAGGGGTGTCAATACTTTCAATTTCATGCGGTTTCTGGCTGTCTCAATCAAAGCCATCATGGCTCTTGCTTTCTTGCTGTTTATGACTTTCAACTGCACAAAGATGATTCGGGGTAAAGAAAACACTAACAGAAGCAGAGCATCTGTGATTCCAGAACTTTACTAGCAGACATTCCTTGAAAGTTTCTTCTGGAGTTACTTTATTCAAAGAAAAAAAAAGTAGCCTTTGTAGCAGGTCTTCTATTTTCTAACAATTTTAATTTCTGTGGATTCACCAATGAAAGTTTATCCAGGGAATAATCATGTCAAAAATAAAATAAAAAAATCCACTCAAATTGCAAAGTGATCCCTGTTTAATAATGTTGTCCAGCGAACAATGTCAGGTCACAGGATTCTCCCAAGTACAGCCAAAAAAATAAAAATTTCTTCCATAGGTAAAAGAGCATCGTAAAGAATTAAAAGAAACTACTTATAAATTAAATCTATATAACAAATCAAATTGTGTTTTACGTTAGAGATAAAAGACGGCTGAGATTTACCCAAAAACAATCACATAGAAGGGGGAGAGTGTTTGGCTGAAATTTATGTACTGAAATAATCTTGATCAAAGTTGAAAATTCTCCTATTAAACAATTTGAGTGTCGAAAGCACGGGGAATACCTAAGTCTATATGACAGATAGGACTTGAATATAAGGTAAAACATAGTTAGTTCATGGTTGAGATTTGTTTCATCTATCGGTTGGAACTTAAAGTTGCACTTTATGCCTTACCCTCAAGCAATCCATAATAAGAGTGCATGTTCAATTCCTATAGCCAACATTTGGTTTTCTTTTGTTTTCAATTCTTGATGGTGCTCATGTATTATGGCATAATAAAATTTGAGGTGTTCAAGAATACAATGATTATATACATTTATCAAATAACATGCCTATTGATATTGTATATTTATTGGTTTAATGAAGTTTTGACGAGTTATAATGGAGTGTTAATGTATAGTAAACTCTATTTTTTCTAAAAAAAAAATTGAAAACTGGATGTAAAATTACGATCCTACCATTGGCACGGGTAATACACTAGGGTAATTACAAATCACATCATAGTTCCTCAACAAATTACTTAACTATTTAATATGCCGTGAAGTGCACCAAGGAGATGAGGAACAAAGACACACTATATATGAACCACAAAGGATTATCTCCAATCAATTGTTAAGTGAACATGAATCTAAACAATTTAATGCATAACTATTATCTAAAACAATCATGTTGTGCTACAGATAATCTAGGTAACACATCTTTGACTTTCCACTAACAAGTAAATTAATCATAATGAAATTGTTAAAAATTGAAGCTAAAACTAAAAATAAGATGAAAGCCATAGCGTCAAATGCAGGAATAAGATGGTCCTCATATCTAATCTAAGTTGACAACAATGATCAATTTTACAAGAAGGATCAAACAAAGTTTGATATGGTAAACTTCATTTATTTTGTAGTGTATCCAATGACAAAATGCTGGTGTGAAGCCTACCTGTTGCTTGACAATGCTAAGCTTACTGCTGGCATAACGGGGTGATAGAACACAAATGACAGATGAATGCTTGAAGAACTTTCGTGTTTCTTCATCATGGGTTGCCATCACTCCAGCCTGCACCCAAATGCTTAATATCTTGAGAAGGGGAACATAACAATATGTAGAAAACAAAATCAAGGCCATATGATAACATGCAAATTCTTATCGAAAGTAGGAAGGTTAGCGCTAATTAATCCACTCTTCCGGCTTGCCAACATACACGATAAGCCTCAATGTCATTCCAATATTCTTTGCTAATAAAATCGAGAGCACAGTGAGAGAATTCTTACGGGATCCACTCCAGAGAAGAAGATTTACCACTTGATTGCATGAGATAAGGTACTTGAAGTATAAGAATTAAGGAGACAAACATGGCACTGCTGGGGTAGCAGATATGGAAATTGGTGTTCAACAACAAAATGCTTTCAGGCGCCAAAATTGCGGCGGCCAAATATGGGCAAATGGAACTGAAATGGTAATGATGCTAATTGTACCTATGGCTGTGCTGTGTGGAGACTGGAGAAGCATCGTGAACACAAAGGGCCAATTTGTGCAGAATATTACATTTGGAGCAAGAATCTGGAGAGGAATTGGTTTTGGGAGGATATATGGAGTGAGCATAGACCACAAAAGCAAAAGTGTCCTTGATTAAGTTACAAAATTTCATTGAGTAAACTGGGATACATCCACAATTTCTTGGTTTTCAACCATCTAATCTAAATATTTGATTAATGCAACTTGTTTTAGTAATTGTTTGATTGTATAGTGACCACAATCATTCATTTTGTAGATGACGAACCTCGTACTAATTCTGATTTCTTTCCATATTCTCTCATACTATTTGTTTCTCCACAATCTATTCCTGCATTTCCATCCTAAGAAAGTGGACAAACATAACTACAAATTTGGAAGAATAAATGTCTGTTGAATTTCCAAAACTATTAAGGTTCTTGCTTTGGCACTTCAGGGGTATCAGTGATCAATTATTAGAGCAAGTACAAGTACAGGAATACTTTGATGACACAATGGTGGCAAGCGGAAACTGTCTTAACCTAAGGAACTTGAAGTGAAGCATACAGTATATTCATAAATAAAACTAGACTCGACTTAAATTTCTTACCGTATTGATATAGAATTTCTTGTGCGAGGTCTTATCATCCCAAACCAACAAGACGACTCGAACCCCTTCTTGCGACTTAAACTTGAGCAATTCGCCAAGTGTGAGCTCTCCCCCATTAGGCAAGGGCCTCGTCGGCTCTCTAACCAACTTCACCTTGTGGTAAATGGACCAACCAACAAGGTAAATCATGTGATGAGCTTCCAATATAGCATGACAAATATCTTCCCAGCACTGACCTTGCTCGAAAACCTTCCCATTGTCCAATTCAATTGAAGGCAGCAACCCTTTCGGACAATGCGCATCCTGATAAAACTTCACAGACCCACCTCTCCTCACAGGAAAATACGTATTTCTCACCCCCAAATGTTCCGGATCCCCTGCAATCCCCTGCTTATACAAAGGATTACTTTCACACGGAATAAACCTCATTTCCACATACAACGCAGTATCCTTCTTCGGAGGCTTTCCATTCGACCCTAGCACCGGAAGCCAGCGGGTGATGACGTTACCGGACTTAACCTCGTGTGCGAAAATCTCCGCAACTCCAATAACTTGTGCTCCAAAAACGTCATCATCTTTCACTTGAAACTCAATCTTCGAAACCGGGTGAGCGACCGGAACGATGAAGTGCTCCTTCCACGCAGGATTCTGCGAGTTTTGAGATGACTCGAGTTCTTGCAACTGTAGCACCTGCGAGTTTGACAGTGACGTAGGGGTCACTGGTGATGATCTTGCGGCGGTGGCGAGACTTGCTCTCCTCAGAAGTGAAAGGAGCCTTGCAGGGCTCGCAAACGACAAAGCAGCGGCGGAGATGCTCGCTCAACATGTCCATATTCGGGAGAAATCGAGCTTCGTGAATTGTTAGGTCCAGATCTCCGTGGAGATAGATGACGTCATCTGATGCTACTGCATCTTCCGCCATTGAACCACCTTCAGCGAATCCCTATTAAAAAATAAATAAAGAATGAATTTAGGGTTTTATTGATTGAGGTGAAGAAGAAATGTGTGGAGAAGAGGAAGTTTTGGTGGTGATTAGCTTCGCTGCCACGTGAAGGGGAAAGACGGGTGTAGAGTGGCAGCTGGAGTAGGGGACAAGTTAAATAGCTGAAGAAGAAGAAGAAGAAGAAGGTGAAGTGGAGACGAAACGAGAACGTGAGCACGTCAAGGTCGATTTTTCAATTTGCAGATGTTCAGCGGTTTTAGATTTGGACATGAGAGAGAGGTGGCATTTCAGATTTCAGATTTCAGATTTCAGATTTGTTAATTCTTCGTCACCGTGTAGAGATCGTCAGAGGTCGATATTTTGGAGTTGATTACGTGAAAGTGTAAAAAAAATGACGATAGGGCTAACTGCCCAGACTCAGAGTAAATCTGAAATAGCGTATCTAAAGAAAAATGAATTTCAATAAGTGGGAATGAAATCAGATTCAGATCTTGGTTTTGAGCAGATTACTTTTGTTTGGGTTGTGGGTCCAGAAATGGTGAAGAGGAAATTATTTTCACTGTTTTGGATGGATGGAGGATATCTGAAAACTATTGTCTTTATTAAAGCATTGATCCTAACTGCTAGATTATCAGCCAGGTAATTTGATCCGAACTTGCCGACACTATCCGAGACCCGGCATATTTATTAACGAGTTTGGGTTGTCATTTTCAGGAGACTCGCTGCATGCGCATTTTATAAGTTGTGTGGTTCGGGTGTATGCTTCATAGCTCCTTTATGACATGTCCCGTTTTGTATCAACAACTCACGTCTAGGGATGGCAGTGGGGCGGATATTCACGGATATCCGCCCCACCCAATCCGTTTGGGGCGGTTTTGGATATGGCTGAATGAATTTTCGGGTGGTTTCGGATATCCAAAAAATATTCGTTCACTATTCGGGGCGGATACGGATTTGGCCATCCGTTTATCCGTTTGTTAGGTAACATTACAACAATACCCTCCCCCTGTATAAATCGGATAAATCCCTATATAAATGGATTAAACGACCCTTAATCCCTCCCCCTCCCCCTCACTCTCCCTCACACCCGCCTCTCCCTCTCGGTCTCTCTCTCTGCCTCTCACACACCGAGGAGTCGAGCGAAGGCGTCTCCATCCTCTTTCCTCACACACACACAGACGCCTTCCCTTCGTGTGTGAGGAGCGATTCGAGGCTCGAGCGAAGGCCGAAGGGAAGGGTCGTCGTCCGCCTCCTCTCTCACTGTCCCTTCTTCTCTCTCACAGGCTCACTGCTCACAGCGAAGGTGGAGGTCGTCCGCCGCTTCTTCTCTCTTCACAGCGAAGGGCCGAAGGCGAAGCGCTCGGCCGTCGTCGTCACTCGTCACCCTTTCTCCTTCTCTGAACTCTGATCTTTGATCAGATCTTAGATCCAGATCTTCGATTTATCAGATCTTGGATCAGATCTTCGATTGATCAGATCTTGGATTGATCAGATCTTCGATCCAGATCTTCGATTGATCAGATCTTGGATTGATCAGATCGTCGATCCAGATCTTCGATCCAGATCTAAAACAGATCCAGATCTGATCTCAGATATCAGATTTTTATTTTTTTTTATTTTTTTTAGTATAGCAGAGATCGTATGTTGTAATTTTTTTTGAATTTGTTGTAAATTTTTTTTGAATTTGTTGTAATTTTTTTTAGATCAGATAGTGAGATCTGAGGCTTTAGAATTTTTTTTATTTTTTTTTGTAATTTGTTGTATTTTTTAAAATTTGTTGTACGTATAAATGCTCTGTAGTAGTGTAGTGTAGGAGTTACAGAGCATTTATACTGTTATGTATAAAATATTGCGGTGTAAAATATTATATATTGCTGTTTGGTAAAATATTGCAATAAAAAATATGTTTTCTGTTACGTAGTGGAAATTTGTTGCATGTAAAATTTGCGGGGCGGATCGGTTGGGGGTGGGGATTCAAAATTCACCCTTTAAATATATTTTATGCGGATATTCGGGGTGGGGCGGATATCCGTAAATCCGTCTGGAGCGGGGGCGGTTTTGAACATTATTGATAAACGGATATGCGGGGCGGATTTTTATCCCCGCAATTTTCAGCGGGGCGGGGATGGATTTGCTTAAATCCGCCCCAATCCGCCCCGTTGCCATCCCTACTCATGTCATGTTATCGTGTCAAGAGGAGGACCGATGTCTTACTGCTATGTCTGTGCTTCTCAAGTCCTCAACTTATATGAGATTTGCTTCACGTACTAAATATTTTTGTTATATTCTAACTTGAGAGTCGTCTATTTTTCCGAACTCATTAGCTAGCCATGTGTTGCAAGAAATCTCAAAACAATTTCCCTTTTGTATAAAATGTCCATATATAGATTTTCCCAATTCTAGCTGGCCTGGGAAAGGGAGTGAGGTTGCTGTTTGGAGGGCGAATGTATACTTTTGCCCTCCCTCTTTAACCATTTAAAAAAAAAATTGTTTAAAGAGAAAATTTGCAAAAATATATTTTTACCCTCCAAGCAGTCAACCAAGTCGCTGAACCCGTACCAACAAGAATTACTCTATAAATTTAGGTCAAGTTGGGTGAATCCTCTTAATTTTCTTTCGGCTCGTGGTTCTTATGGTGAAAAAGTGTCAATTGATGGATTTAAGTGGTCAGGTGGTCTATCTAGATATGCCTTACTTTAACACTTTCTAAACTGTATAGTAATTTACATCAGTTTTTCTAAAACGTTTAGAAAGCCCTACATTTAGGTTAGATTCACGTGGTCAGGTAGAGAATCTAGCAATATTTATGTTTTTTAGACACTAAAATCTACTTTATGGGCTTCCATATGGCCTATCTAGATATGCCTTACTTTAACACTTTCTAGACTGGATAGTAATTTATACATTTAGGTTAGATTCTGCAATTGTGTTGAGAGTTAATGATTACTAGCATGAATTACCAATAAGGAAAAGTTTTCAATTGTAGTCTTACCTTTTAAAAGCTTTACACCCTCATTAATTAGTCATTACATATGAGTATGAACAAGAAAAAAGTGCACAAGACTTGTTAGGATGGATTTCCAAGTTTTCTTTTGCTCCAGCTTAAACCCTCCCCATGGGACATTCTTTTTCATGAAGCTGATAAAGAACAATTAAAATAACAAAATAGAGATACTGAAAAAACTCAAGTGGATAATTAACAAATCTGGAAATAGATCATGTAACTAATCCCAAATTAGAAATGTTAGAGAAAGAAACGAATAAAGTAACTATTTAGAACCTGTGCTACTGCAAGGATTCTAAATGGCGAGGAAATGAGCGAGGGGAGGGAGGTGGCGGGATGGGAATCGTTCACCTCCTTCGTGAACGGTTCCCATCCCGCCACCTCTCTCCCCTCGCTCATTTCCTCGACATTTAGAATTTCTGTATAATTTTAGCATAACGGAGGACTTTCTTATGTTGTTGGGCACATTGGAAGCTCAATCTCGAACTCTGTTTTTTTTTTTTGTCAAATTATTTGGAGGATGCTCCTGCGTTTGGTATTCAAGAAAGCAATTTCCAGCCAGTGATAGCGCTTCTGTGGTCTATGTCAATTTTTTTATTCCATATGTGAAAGCCTTTGTTTGCTGTAAGGAGGTGACATTTGAGACCTTTGGAAATTAAAATCTTACAGTAAATACTAATGAAAATAAAATGAAATAAAACCACCTTGGACCCAATTAGACTCATGCATTTTAAGTAGATATACCGTAAATAAATTGCTAGCACCAAAAAAAAAAAAAAACCAATTGATGTCATTCTTGTCACTGAAAATGACATTCTATTGCCACATGTCTCTTGTGATAACAGGCCAAACTTTCAATTTTCTTGTTTGAAAGTTGGAGGTTTTACTAATGACATGATATGGACATTACATCATCTCATCGTAATCCACTCCTTGTCACCTTAGGGAGTCACATCCAAAAACCTACAATCAGGGGCGGATCTATAATTTTAGTTTATTGAGATGAAAATGACAAATAATTATTAGTTATCAAGGGTGGAGTAAAAAAAAATTTCCTACTCCAACTGAAAACTAATAAAAAAAAATATAACTAAAAGTACATTAAATATACCAAATTGAATTCAGTGTAATCCAATTTTAAGTCAAAATAAGGTCACAATATCGATAGCCTTGCCAATGGTGTTATGGCCTAGTAGTTAGGACTGTGTGGGTTTGTCCCCCATGTCCTAGCTTCGAATCCCACCTGCGACATGAGATTCTTAAAAACCCAGCTCGCATTTCAAAAAAAATATATCGATAACCTTAGAAAGGGTAAAAACAATAATATATAACTAAAACCACAAAATAATTAGGAAAAGTATCTAGTTGAAGCTTAAAAATTTTTAAATTTGCGAACATTAAGATCCTAATATAATTTTATTGAAAAATAGGTTTATTGAGCCTTAAAGTTTGTATGAGTTGACTAATGGTATATATTTTCATTGAATTATATAGTTATTATTTTAGATATTAATTTCAAATATTTTTTTTGGAGGTTTTATACCACTTGTAAACAAACAATTCATTTTTTTAAAATGTTTGCAATTACATATAAAAATGTGAAAGCAAAAAAGTAGGGACAAACCACAATGACAAAAATAGTAATTGTCAATAGCCATAAAAAAATATACGCTTCAAGATGACCGAAAATAAGTTTTTATTAATCTAAACAATTTTTTAATGTTAGAAATTAGATATAAAACTGTGAAAGCAAAAAAAAATTGCATTGAAAATTGAAAAAAAAAAGGCCAGCTCTAACAGTATAGAACCTGGTCGTTTACTAAAAGTCTTAAACTTCCAACCATTGCACCGATATAGATATATTAAAAAATTGAATAAACAATTATCATATTGGATCATGTAAAGCTAAGTATTTATTAAAATATTTTGAAAGTTGAGAGAGGGGGAGTTCTGGCCTCTTAGTAGATTCCCCCTTGCCTACCACAATAATGTTGTTCACAATCTGAACTATATAATGAGTGTGGGACTTGGGAATAGTATTTATGTGTATTCATGGTTATTTTTGTAATTTAAATCTAAATTATATAATGAGTGTGAGTCTTAGGAACAATATTCACGTGTCTTCAACGTGATATTTGGGTTCCCAAAATGCCTTCCACATTTTATAATATTTATAATTAAAACTAACCGGTTGGTGAATAGTGATCAGGGTTATTTTTATAATTTAAATTTAAAAACCTTTATGTACCATTTTACCTCTCAAATTTAGATTATCTACGATCAAAACTTGTCATTCTAAAATATTATTAATTATATATAAGTCCATAACATAATTTATTTAAAGCTCTTCTATTACCGATAAATTATAAAAAGACATCCACATCTAATTTTTTGATTTTCCATCAAAACCAGCCCCTGTAAGCCTTCATTACTTACAACTACGCCCAATAAATAATTTATTTAAAGCCGTCCAATTATCTAAAAATTATTAAAATGCCCTTAACATATTTGCCCTCCACATTTCATATTTTTACGATCAAAATCAACATATTTCAAAAATTGATTAATTATACCTAAGCCCTTAACATAATTTGAAACCTTATTTATTTATAGACTATATATAGGCACTTAAAATTATATAAATTGTTGTAATAAAAAAAAATATTGAACACTCACGTACATAGAGCGCATCGACACCCTAGTACCTATGTAATGTCCCATTATTTCTTTCCTCATATTCTAATTGTATGCCTGTATTTTATTTATTTGTTTGTAATTTTTTTAGATGAGTAATGCCCAAGTGTTTTGGCTTTAGGCAACTGGGCTTGGAGTAGCCTTTGATTTCCAATAGATCATTTGAGTGTGGAAGTCAGTTTTTTTCATGATAGGACCTAGGAAGTGTTGAATACGGGTTGGACCGTTCCGATTCCTTTTTAGCCTATAACATCTTTGCTAGGTGATCCCATGTGGTGGCATATATCCAGTACACTTTAAATAAGATTGTTTTTCATTTCTCCTTTTGATTATTCTTTCTCAGTTTCTTCTTCTTCTTCTTAACGTTAGGGGCATGGAGAGAACTTGTGAGGATTTCAAGCTGATATGAGAGAAATCGAAGCCAGATCGGTTGATTGTTGATGGGGAATTCGAAGGAGAAGCTAGGGATTTAATAGGGCTTCTCAGAGAGAAGATTGGTTGTTGATTCGGTTTGCATGTTAGATTTAAGTTCAAGTTCTTGCAAATCCATGTGCAAGAACATTGGGGTTTTGGACTGCATGTTACATGTTTCAGTCCAGCATGTTAAGTTAGAGCTTAATTGAGGTGGGGGTTATATTTTAAGGGCTAAACTAAACTGAATTTCCAAGTTGATTGCTGGATTCTTGTGTTTGAGGGTTATTTTGGTGGATTAGGCAGTTGATATTCGCCTAACCAAGTGAGTAGAGCTTTTATCTAGCTCTGATATTTGTTACATCTTCTTCTTCTAGCTTGCATGTGTAGTGTGAAGCATGGATTCTTAATAATTCTTCACCAAAATACTTAATAATTCTTAACCAAAGTTGTCAAATTGTTGGGAATTTTGGTCCATGTAAACTACTCTTGAGCCTGCATGTGTCAATTCATTTAATGGGTAAGTATTTAATTGTCAAATTGTTGGGTTTAAACTATCATTAGGTAATCAAGATGAATTTCCCTTTTGTTAAGTAGCAATCTTGTCAATCATGCATATTTTGGTTGGCAAATTATGGTGGGAATGCATGGAAAATGATTCGATAGGTCTGAATGTTGAATGTTTCTTCATCTTTCTTGTTCAGTCATAATTGTGTTATTCTAGTAAGTAGACGTGGATTTGATGATGTAATGTTGCCCGAGGCTTTTCAATTTGAATGGTTTGGTATAAAATGGAATGTTTTGGTGTAAATTCGAAGTTCAAAGAAGTTGTTTCGGGTTGTTTTGATGCTCAAAACGTGTTGTTTCACTACACCATAAAAGGGGTTTTTGTTATAGCTCTTATATGTTGCTAAAATGAATTGTAACACTTTTGGGCCCATACCAAACGAGGTGATGTTAATATTTGTATCATCAACCAACCCATTCTAATGGAATAATTGCAACATGATAAAACTAATACTAAATTTTATATAGTTACATACACTAGCTAATACTAATTTCAAATGAAGTTGATACTCAAATTTGCTTTGTATCATCTAGAAACTATAGCTAATTTAAAATATTTTTCAAATAAAAAACTAAACAATTGGATAATACACACCTAAAATTACGCAAAACAATACACATTCTCAGATCTAGACATCGATGCTTTTGGAGTGCTGCTTATTTTCCCCACATCCTTTTATCAACTTTTCGATTCAATATGTTTTTCATCAAGAGCTCCGATTAAGAAAAATAATAGCAAAACATATCAAATAATCAAAACTCTCCAATCAGATACATCCAACTTGTGCTAACGTTGTGTTTTATTAAATTGCATATGAATTAATATCTTGTACTCTTATATATCAAAATAGCATACAAGTGTAATCTTAAAATATATTGGTGAAATAAAACAAATATCAAAAGTCTTACAACCAGAAAGCTCATTACATGCAATTACACTAGTTTGTGGGGTAGATAAACTAATAAAGGATTTATAGTTTCTCTACATTTGAAGAATTTTATTTTTCCCGGCAACCTTCTGACAAACAAGCCTATCTATATCTTCAACGCTTTCCTCTCAGCTTAGTTCCTGCAATAAAAGATACAGACAAATTTGTCAGGTCAAAAGAATAAGATAAAAGCTTTTATATTGTTGTCGGACTTTGTGTACACAAAAAATTGAAGATTACCCAGCTGCATCTCTCTGAAGCCTATTCGCACCTCATGCTAGGAGTTCTCTAACAGAATCTAATGAACTTCCTCGTGCCACTAAATGAAGTGGTGTGCTACTTGGGAACCTGCAATCAAGATTGGATTTCTCATTGAATCTAAACACAAATAAAGAACATGATAAGGATTTAGTACCGGTATCTGCCAGTTGAAGAACAAACAAGAGCTCCACTGTCTAATAGAATATGAACACATTCTGGCTGTCTTTGACGGGAGGCTAGGTGCAATGGATTGATCCATTTCCATATCTAACATTCACAAATCTCACAAATTTTTAATCCAAATTAAATCAAATTAATACAAATTTATAACATCAAGAACTATACTTCAAACAATTCGATCTGAAAATGAGACTAAAAACAATACCTGGAATCTGAAACAGGGGATGCACGAGCTGCATAGACCATAGTACACAACATATTGTAAGCAAATTCTTCCATTCAGGGTATCAAACATCAATATCTAACAAATTTCAAAATAACCCATATTAGCTTCAACATTCCAATAAAAACTTTTCATACATTAGCCCCTGCATCGAGAACTTTTGCACACAAGCCAATCTTCCCATGCATTGCAGCTAACAAAGAGGAGTCTGAAACAATCCCAAACCCATAGAAGGATCAAAACTCTGCAAAATAAATAGATAACAGAACCACTATTGGTGAATCATCATTTGAAACGAATATCTGATCAAATACTGACTTGTTTGTGCCTATTCAAGATATTTGGATTCACAGATTGATCCAACAACATTGAAAGAATATGTTCATCAAAACCAGAAATCAAGAATTTTCTGTAGCATAACTAGCATAAAGTTGTTGTTTCATCATCACAGTCAACTATCTCCAACAGAAACAATTGGCACTCAACATTTAGTAATAATAACAAATTAAACAAAAAATGAAATTGCCATGGTACATAGTGTCATATTCGCCTATCTTTATAGATAATAAATAACTTATTGATTTATCTCTATAGATAATAAATAACTTATTGGTTTATAAAAGATAACAATGGATCTCATGAGCTTTATCATATAGCTCAACTATTGTCAGTATTCATGAGTGTAAACAACGAAGCACTCCTAAAATGTTAAAGTAAACAACATTTGTAGTTCACTTGTAGTTTTACATTCCCGGACTATAATGGCATAATGTGTTCAAAAAAAGAGGAAAAACAACTCAACAAGCTTCAATCTAAATTCTATTAGCAAACAATACACGATTTGCTACTTCCAACTGTTACATAAATTTATTACTTTAAGCAACAAGCTAGTTATGCATTCAAATTATGTTCACATCCCCTAGATCAATCCATCTTATGTCCTACATAACTACATGGTTGTGTAGGCACGCATAACTAGATCAATCCATCTTATGACAAGGGCTCCCCATGAGCTTGATCAGTTGACAACCATGCACTCAAATTTTTTCCAATTCATTTTTTCCTCAAAAACATTGGCACAATCTGCAAGCAAGGACTGAATTCTATATTTTTCGGATGTGTGATTCACATTTGCCTGTCATGCCTGACAAATCCAGTCACCCAAATTATTTTTGTTCATCAAGGGTAAATGTCATTCCTCTGCTACAGTAGAGTTTCCAAATCCAACAAACAAGACTAGAATCTACAGTTGAGAAACTATTTAGGATCGATAGGAGCAGGACCCTGGAGGTAATGGTCTATAGAGTCATTGCTCACCTGCAGTAATCAGCTCCTGCTCCAACAGGTATTCCTTACAGGGAGAATCAGCAAGCAAATGAAATAGGAAATATGGAACACAAGAAGTAATTACCAGAGCATCCCATAAAAAAATTCATTAGGTTTTCACTAAAGTAACAACACTCAATATCAACATCTAATATATTAATATCAACACCAGGATGAATATATCAAATATACATAAACATTGGAGATTCTGACCTATATCCATCCAGAAAAATTGAGCAAGGAGAAAAAAATAAAGGAAGAAATTTGAGAAAATCAAGTGTTTTTACCTCTCCGTACACTTTGAAATGGTTTTCTCTTCATTTCAGCGAGCTCCTCTATTAGCATTTGAATACTCGTAAAGTACAACAACACAACTAGCAGTTCTAATGAACCTCAACTTCTGAGGCAGCATGCAGGAGCAGTTATGACATGATTTCCATGCCTTTGACTCAATAACTAGACTTATCTTTACAATGTTCCTTAAAGGGAAAACCAAGTGTTCCATCTTGATGTGGTGGAGGAAACTTCCCACTCTTGCTCTTGGCATTTGCATGTGTTATTAGATGTTGTCTCTGCAAGAGAGCAAAGTATTAGGATTTGGAAAAAGGATTTACAATAACAACACACTTTTGGCGTTAAGAACCTATCAAATCATAAACCTATTGAGTTTAGCTATTGAAGGCTACCATTTTTATATTTGAGTCTCACTTCTTGGCTACCTAGTTAAAAATGGAATCCACATACTTCCCTTTGCACTAGAAATGATGAAAATACCATCAAATACACTTAGGCTTTTGAACAATTTGCAAAAAATACTAACCTAGTTAATCCTAGTTACCAGAATTGGTGATATCTTTTTCATCTTTCAAAAAGCAGCCCTTAACCCTAGGTCTCCATATTGCTTGAAGGAGACTTACTATAAACCTAACCTAATAGACATTTTCCCAACCAGATCCTAAAATACAATGTTCATGACAATTTAAATTCAGAACTCATTTGACATACATCAAGATTGACTTGAAGCTCTGCATTGGCTTGTGGAGCAAGGATTGCTCTGACAGCTCGAACACGTGGAAGAGTTTTCTTTGCACCATTGCCATTGATTTTTCCACCAGCAGCTCGAAGCCTGATATCATAAGTCAAGTAAAACACGCCAATAAGCAGACCTAAGAACTTCTGGAAACGCATCATATCATAATCAATGAACACAACTGATTATAGTAGCACCTAGAAGATACACAGTGAAAACATATCGAACTCTAATTTTGTCATCAAAATAGAGAACTGCCATTTCTATATCACAATGTTCCAATGATCTAAGAAGGACAATCCATTAACATGAGAGAACAACAAAAATATTTCTGGCAAGAACTTTTAGAGATAAAGTCAAACATCTGGAGCACTAAAATCAATATAAACAAAGTGTTGGATTAGTATTTTTTGTCTGAATGGCTTGTGATAGTCTCGGTAAGTTGACAATAACATGAAGAAACACTCCTGCTAAAACAATTTGCTTACCACAATGACGAGAGTTAACAAAACAATATATAGTTTTCATATTTACAACATAGGATATTGAAACAATGCAAAACCTCATCATCGAAAATGAGCAAGACGTTATAAGGGGAATCAGAAGTCCAACCATCAGATGAAAGATTAACCAACAAAGTGGTTAATGCACATATTGTGAATCACATAGTTTCAAGTCGATAATCACAAGTGTAGAGCAATGAATATCTCCCATTGAGAACTAAAAATTGTTGTCATCTTCAACCAGAAATGTTTATCTTTTCCACTCTCTCCTTTCCCTCATTTCCTATGTTTTTGGTCAATTTTCAAGTGAAAAAGATATTTTGAAGGTTTAGCATGCTTTGAAACAAAATGCTAGAATCACCATATAAAGCTCAAGCATAAACAGACACCAAACACACAGGTCTGTAAATTTATCAACCCACAAACCTTCTAGCTTCTTCATCCTGTAATTTAGCACCCATTTCCTTAATCGGTGGATATTGTGGAGGGCTAGAAGGTTCACATGCATAAGGTTTGGTCATAAAGAACTGCAAAACAAAAGAAACATGTTAATGACTTTTCTTCAACATAGTCTGTATGATAAATCAACAACTAAACTTCATCTGTCATAGATCATTCTAAAGATAGCAACTATAAACCAAGGAGTTCTTTATCCATTAGGGACAAAAAAAAAAAAAAAAACCTGGTTCTTTGTCGAAAAAGGAATAGTAAGAGGTTACAAATATGCTGATTTTGTTTTCTTATGATCTTATCAGCAAAGTAAGGGTCTATATAAACATATATAAGCAACCATTTCAAATATAATTTAACACCACAATAGGCATGAAACAACTATTTCAATTTGTAAAACAAGATCACAAAAATCCCAACTATGTCGAAAGAGAAAACTCCATGATCCTATATGCGCAAATGATGACTATAATCAGACTCAGACTAAACATCAACATCCATCAAAATCACTTACGATTCATTCACCATATTTTCCGCCTCCCACCTTGGATGCCCCTCACTGAACCAACAATGCATCCTAATAATCGTTGCATAAGAAATACTTCATATATTAAACCAATATTGCAAAATAATGGTTATAATTTCACCTCTTGCATACAATTAGATCAACAAGCTACGTTAAATCTCCGAATCTTACAAAACTCTTGATATGAACTTTAAATTAGTTGAAACACACAAAATGAGAGAATCAACAACACAAATTCGTACGAGTTAGTAGAAGAAGAAGAATCAGTACTCGGAAGAAGTAGAATCGATATCTACTCAAAGTGTATTGAAACCCTAAACTTGGAGAGATCGTTGATAAGTTGAAGCGAGAGAGTGAAGTTGAAATTTTCTGCCTCGCCGATCAAATTCAAGAGAGTCAAAACCCTAACATGGAGATTGTGGTCGAGGGAGGGAGGGAGGGAGAGTGAAGTTTTGAGGGAGGGAGAGCTTGTAGAAGGAGAGTTCGTCGAGGGAGAGTTCGAGATTTTAGTTGTTTGGGTTTGAGCAAAAAATCATCAACTGTTCTTCCTTTTGGAAGGAAGGAGGGTTTGAGATTTATTTATTTAATTATTTTAATCCAAACAATCGATTGTATCACGTTGGCATATGTTAGTGATTTGTATCACCCAAAAACAGTAGCTACTTAACTAACCTATTACAAATATTGTAACATGATAAAAATGATGCAAATAAATCTTGGTTGTGTTACAAAATGGCCATTTTGGTGTAGTGTTTTGACGCTCAAAACGTGTTGTTTTGGAGCTTAAACTAGGTTATATTTTATCGCCCAAATAAGGTTGTCTGCAAGTAGAAATGAATTGGTTACATTTCAACACTCAAATAGGGTTGTATTGGGACTATTGTGGAAACTGAAATCAGAGTGTATTGGGTCTGTTGTGTGGAATGCAATATGACTAACTTGGGATTCTTTTGCAGACTAAAACTACGTTGTTTCCAGTTGAGTTTAGAGGATGTTTCGATTGACTTTAGAGGGTTGTTTTCAGTTGAGTTCGAGGGCGGTTTTAATTGAGTTTAGAAGTGTTGTTTCGGCGGAGTTTGGCTTTGTTCTAGCTGAGTTTGAGTAGATTTTTGGGGTTGTTTCAGCTGGGTTGAGAGAGTTGAATCGGGTGAAGTTAGAGGTTTGTTTTAGTTAATACAATGGTGGGTTTTAGTTCAGTGTAAGGGTTGTTTGCATAGCAATTTGTAGCATGAATTCCTAAAGTCTTGCCGCTCAAATAGGGTCGTTTGTAGGGTTGTTTTAGGCTTGAACTTGGGTTGGTTTTTGACACCCAAATAGGTTTGTTTGGCGATTGGATTGTTTTTTCGGCACCCAAACCGAACTGTTTCGAGGCTAATTTGAGACCTTTGTTTTGGTTGGATTTATGACTTGTTCTGGATGAGTTGTTGGAGTGCGTTTGGTTGTTTTTCCATATGTAGGATTGAAATGCTTATGAACTTAATTTATATTATCAGTTTTAACGATTTCATGTTTCTAAAGGTGTTATAGTTTGCATGTTTAAGTTTTACATTGATATATATAGTTAATGTGACATATAGTTAACTAGTGGAATACCCGTGCCGTTGGCACTATCGCAGATTACATCATACTTAAACGGTTATGTTGAATACTCAAATTTGTGATTTTATTTAAAATTTTAAAAACACTTGCATATTGTCTATTACAATAGTTATGATGAATTAATTTTGTAAAAAGTTAATACTATTGAACAGTAAAACAATGTTAATAAATCTGATCAACGCAACCAATGTGCTAAGGAATTTAATCTCCACCAAATGTCAGTTTAACTAAAAATAAGAAGAAAATATCTCATATTTGTCCAAGTGAGTATTGGCTAAAATTGATACCCAATTTAGTAAAGCAGAAGTTGAAGAAATAATTTAATTATGACAAACAAAATGACACAATCGATTAGGAAGAATATCAAGATGAATATTTAACAAAAATTATAAAATATTTAAAATTTTGACAGAGCTTTCCATTTTGAAATATTTAAACTTGTCATAAGCATTTGTACCTCACATAATTTGGCATTCACAAAAACTTGTTGTCTCAGCGAAATATATATTAATTGTTTTTAGTATATTAAAAGAGTTTTTTTTGGCGGTCGAAGAGACACGCACACAATATAATTAACTCCAAAATGTCAATTTTATGAATAAAGTAATTTATCTGAACATGTTATAAGAAGCAAAAACTCAAAATTTCGACAGAATCTCCTTTGTATTTTTCAATTATTGAAACATGTCTGAACCTGTCATACAAATTTATAATGGCAATCAATGCCATGAACACAAAATAATATCTCCAGACGCCAAAATAATATAAAAACATTTAAGTACATCAAAGCATGGTTTCCACCATTTCTCTTTCAAAAATTATCTGAACATGTCATACGAAGTAAAAACTCAAAATTTCGTCAGAGTCTCCGTTGTACTTTTCAATATTGAAACCTGTCTGAACCTGTCATACAAATTTATAATGGCATTCAATGCCATGAACACCAAATATATACAGTCTCAAAATTTTCAACAATTAACCTTTGCAATATACAGTCTCAAAATTAACCTTTGCAATATCCACACGCAAAAATTCAACAATTAACCTTTGCAATATACAGTCTCAAAATTTTCAATATTTAACCAAATTCAACTTACCCATCAAAACAATAGACCAAATTCCACATACCCGTGACAACATTTTCCCAAATTTCTTTTGCTATTGAAACCCAAAAGTGAAAAAAGAAAAGATTTGATAAATACGTAGAGGCGCTAGGAAAACCCCCTATCACAACATTCAACAGTAGAAAATGAAATCCCCAAAAAATAAAACTTGTAGAATGAGAGTATACATGCTTATTTATATATGGTTGTTGAAAGAAGAAAAAAATCACCATGAGTAGTCAACATCTGAAGGAAATGAGTTAATTAACCATTTGAAGGAAATGGGTTAATTAAACATTTGAAGAAAAGCAAGTCAGTAGAAGGATTCACAACAAACCACAAACATTACATTTTAATTGAGAACTTTTTAAAGTTGATTACTAAGAAATGCAAGTTAGCAGAAGGGTCACATTCATTCAAAGAGAGGGACTCTCTACTGGAATATAAATGTCCCAGTAATTGACGAACATTTAGGAAACTGCTTTGAATGAAATTCAAAAAAAATGAAAACATACCTATAACATGCAACATGATGCGACCTGATGCGAGGCTGTGGCTGGATGAGATGGTGCCGAGTGCTGGGTGTTGTCCAGGGTCGGGAGGGTGGCTGCGAGCACGCTGCTGCGACATAGATGTTTGCTACGGTCTGTGTTGCGATGCTGCGGTCTATGCTGTGTGGACACGACATGAAGATGTTGTTGTTTTCCGAGTCCTGCAGCCTGCTAAGGTTGCGGCCTGCTGAGATGCTGTGGCATGCGGTTGGAGCGTGTATACGCTGGCTGTTTTGGGCAGTCCGGCGCATATTCTGGCTTTGTCGCAGGAACGCGCGTATGGAAGATGTGTGCTGCGTTGGTGATCCAAACACTGCAGCACAAACCCAGGCAGGGTGCTCTGCTTTGGTGCTGGTGCTGTCAGGTGCTATGCATTGGTGTTGTCAGAGTGCTCTGCATTGGGAGGCTTGTGGGTTTTCTGCACGTTGTTGCGAAACAGAGCTTGCGTTGGTGCTGTCCGGACAGTGAACTTAAAATTCTTTTACCTTCAATTGAAGTGTTCTGATGCTTGCTTGCAGGCAGGCACGCAGGCAGCTTGCTTGCTTGCAGGCAACATGCTTGAACAGGCAGGTAGGCTTAGTGGTTCTTTTTTAACGAACTTATATAGTACTAAAAAGATTTATCAACTTCATGGAAGGGACAGTGAACTTAAAAGGCTTTTACCTTCCATTGAAGTGTTTTGATGCTTGCAGGCAGGCAGACAGCATGCTTGAACAGGCAGGTAGGCTTATTGGTCATTTTTTTAACGAACTTATATAGTACTAAAAAGATTTAGCAACTTCATGGAAGGGACAGTGAACTTAAAAGTCTTTTACCTTCCATTGACGTGTTCTGATGCTTGCAGGCAGGCAGCTTGCTTGCTTGCAGGCAACATGCTTGAACAGGCAGGTAGGCTTAGTGGTCTTTTTTTTAACGAACTTATATAGTACTAAAAAGATTTAGCAACTTCATGGAAGGGACAATGAACTTAAAAGTCTTTTACTTTCCATTGAAGTGTTCTGATGCTTGCAGGCAGGCAGCTTGCTTGCTTGTAGGCAACATGCTTGCAGGCAGCATGCTTGAACAGACAGGTAGGCTTAGTGGTCCTTTTTTTAACTAACTTATATAGTACTAAAAAGATTTAGCAACCTTATGGAAGGGACAATGAACTTAAAAGTTTTTTACCTTCCATTGAAGTGTTCTGATGCTTGCAGGCAGGCAGCTTGCTTGCTTGCTTGCAGGCAGCATGCTTGCAGGTAGGTAGGCAGCATGCTTGCAGGTAGGTAGGCAGCTTGCTTGCTTGCAAACAGCATGCTTGAACAGGTAGGTAGGCTTAGTGGTCTTTTTTTAATGAACTTATATAGTACTAAAAAGATTTAGCAACTTCATGGAAGGGACAGTGAACTTAAAAGTCTTTTACCTTCCATTGAAGTGTTTTGATGTTTGCAGGCAGGCAAGCAGCTTGCTTGCTTGCAGGCAGCATGCTTGAACAGGTAGGTAGGCTTAGTGGTCCTTTTTTTAACGAACTTATATAGTATTAAAAAGATTTAGCAACTTCATGGAAGGGACAGTGAACTTAAAAGTCTTTTACCTTCCATTGAAGTGTTCTGATGCTTGCAGGCAGGCAACTTGCTTGCTTGCAGGCAGCATGCTTGAACAGGCAGGTAGGCTTAGTGGTCCTTTTTTTTAAAGAACTTATATAGTACTAAAAAGATTTAGCAACTTCATGGAAGGAGCAGTGAACTTAAAAGTCATTTACCTTCCATTGAAGTGTTCTGATGCTTGCAGGCAGGCAGCTTGCTTGCTTGCAGGCAGCATGCTTGAACAGGCAGACAACATGCTTGAACAGGTAGGTAGGCTTAGTGGTCCTTTTTTTAACGAACTTATATAGTACTAAAAAGATTTAGCAACTTCATGGAAGGGACAGTGAACTTAAAAGTCTTTTAACTTCCATTGAAGTGTTCTGATGCTTGCAGGCAGGCAGGATGACAACTTGCTTGCTTGCAGGCAGCTTGCTTGAACAGGCAGGTAGGCTTAGTGGTCCTTTTTTTAACGAACTTATATAATGCTAAAAAGATTTAGCAACTTCATGGAAGGGACAATGAACTTAAAAGTCTTTTACTTTCCATTGAAGTGTTCTGATGCTTGCAGGCAGGCAGCTTGCTTGCTTGCAGGCAACATGCTTGCAGGCAGCATGCTTGCAGGCAGCATGCTTGAACAGGCAGGTAGGCTTAGTGGTCCTTTTTTTAACGAACTTATATAGTACTAAAAAGATTTAGCAACTTTATGGAAGGGACAATGAACTTAAAAAGTTTTTTACCTTCCATTGAAGTGTTCTGATGCTTGCAGGCAGGTAGCTTGCTTGCTTGCAGGCAGCATGCTTGAACAGGCTGGTAGGCTTAGTGGTCCTTTTTTTAACGAACTTATATAGTACTAAAAAGATTTAGCAACTTCATGGAAGGGACAGTGAACTTAAAAGTCTTTTACCTTCCATTGAAGTGTTTTGATGCTTGCAGGCAGGCAGCTTGCTTGCTTGCAGGCAGCATGCTTGAACAGGCAGCATGCTTGAACAGGCAGGTAGGCTTAGTGGTCCTTTTTTAACGAACTTATATAGTACTAAAAAGATTTAGCAACTTCATGGAAGGGACAGTGAACTTAAAAGTCTTTTACCTTCCATTGAAGTGTTCTGATGCTTGCAGACAGGCAGCATGCTTGAACAGGCAGGTAGGCTTATTGGTCATACTTGTTCTTGCCTTTCATCTTCTCCGCCAAGAAGGCAAATTCATCAAAACCCAAACCCAAACCAATCAATTACCAACAAAAAAAACCCAAAACTATAACCCACACAAACCTATAATCCCCACATACCTCAACATGCTTTTTTGCAGTTTGGGAATCAGAAACCTTTGCTATGATCAAAGCGGTTAAACAAAATTAAAGGAAGTGTGAAGAGATGAGATGCAGAGGAATTCAGAGGTTGCCATGGAAATGATGGGTTTTTTTATGCTTTGTTTGTGTCTCTAATCAAATAAAAAAACAACAAATCAAATTAAATGAAAAACCGCCTTCAACAAAATCACAATTGCACCAAAGAAAGCAATCAAGCAAGCGGAATGCCTGCCTACCTGCAAGAAAGCAAGCAAGCAAGCATGATGTCTGCCTGCAAGCAAGCATGCATGCTGCCTATTTATTATTTATTATTGGTTTGAACAAGTCTACTTTGGGAAAGCTTTAACTGAAAGCTAAAGAAAGAAAATACAAAACTTGGGGTGGGGGGTGTATGACCCCCTCTGCACTTTTTGTTGTACTTAGTATTTACTAAAATTGGGCAATAGACCTGAATAATCTTCTCAGTAAAGAAAAGTAGTGAACCCAAACTGGTTTCATCAACAATTCAACTATTCTATAAATAGTCTCCTTAAGCATACCAAGTTCCAAAAGCAAAAGTATAAAGCTTACCTACCTGCAAGCAAGCAAGCGGCATGCCTGCCTGCAAGCAAGCAACCAAGCAACCAAGCATGCTGCCTATTTATTATTTATTATTTGTTTGAACAACTCCACTTTGGGAGAGCTTTAACTGAAAGCTAAAGAAAGAAAATACACAACTTGGGGTGGGGGGGTCTGTGACCCTCTCTGCACTTTTTATTGTACCTAGTATTTACTAAAATTGGGCAATAAACCTGAATAATCTTCTCAGTAAAGAAAAGTAGTGAACCCAAACTGGTTTCATCAACTACCATGAATTACCATACAGTTCGTGCAAGTAATACAACCATAGCTTGAAAGTAATATGGCTAATTGATCCAGAATACCATTTTTCAGACCTAAATATTCATTTTCGATAAGCTTGCATAACAGAAAAAAATGATTTTTGAAGAGTTCGTAAAAAGGAAGTCACGACATTCATTTTCGATAATTGTAAGATCAAAGTCAGAGTTCGATGTAACACATAAAAGTAAAAGAATAAAAAATGATACACTACTTCGGAAAAATAAAAACAACATTTTTCTTATGAATGGACAGGTTTGGAAGCATTGCACATAATGAAACCATGAATTACCTTGTAGTTCATGCAAGTAAGACAACCATAGCTTGAAAGTAATATGGCTGATTGGTCCAGAATATCATTTTTTAGACCTAAATATTCATTTTCGATAAGCCTGCAAAACAGAAAAAATGATTTTTGAAGAGTTCGTAAAAAGGAAGTCACAGCATAAAGTAAGAGAATTAAGAAAGGATAATCTACTTGGCAGAAAAGAAAAAACAGCAGGTATGGAACCATTGCACACACACACACACACACACATGTATATGAGAAAGGAATGCAACTTATAAAAATTCGTGATTCGAAGTCAATCAACAAAACCCCAGATTGATGGAGATTTGCATCGATGCAAGTTAACACAATATATATCGATGTGAGAATTGTTGCCATGATTCGCTTGAACTTTTGAGGCCATTTTTAGTTGTAGATTAACAGGAATACAATCTCTAGATTGGCCTACATGATCTCACCTTCATTAGACCACATGGTTATCTACATGGTAACACACACCAACCAATTGATTATTCAGATGTAACAAATAAAAGTAAGAGAATGAGAAAGGATAAACTACTCAGCAGAGTTCGATGTAACACATATAAGTAAGAGAATAAGAAAGGATAAACTACTCAGCAGAAAAATAAAAACAACATTTTTCTTATGAATTGACAGGTTTGGAAGCATTGCACATAATGAACCATGAATTACCTTGCAGTTCATGCAAGTAAGACAGCCATAGCTTGAAAGTAATATGGCTGATCCAGAATACCATTTTTTAGACCTAAATATTCATTTTCGATAAGTCTACAAAACAGAAACAATGATTTTTTGAAAAGTTCGTAAAAAGGAAGTCACGACATAAAGTAAGAGAATTAAGAAAGGATAATCTACTTGGCAGAAAAGTAAAAACAGCAGGTATGGAACCATTGCACACACACACACACACACATATGTTTATGAGAAAGGAATGCAACTTAACTAACAGAGGATCCATTCGACCCTATTACAATATAAATTTTGAAATATTAAAAAGTAGTATAATGGACATTTTTAACAAAAATACAACTAACATGTAGTAAGTACAATAAGGCATTTTGTTAAAACACATACAAAATATAAATTTCCACATTATTCTACACATAAGAACCAAAAATACCAAAAGCCATATATTGCAAAATTGATTCCACCATTCATGTGCCTATCAATGTTCCAGAAATGAATCATTGGGGAATATGTGAAAAACATTTGACACTCATTGGATCCACCAACCTTATTTTTATTTTATTTTTTCATGAGCACTTTGATTTCCACTTGCTCTTCCAATGTCCCCATTTCAAAAGCAAAACCAAATCTAACCCAATATTCTAGTGAGTGATGTAAGAGAGACAGAGAGGAAAAAGAAAGCTGTGTAGATGTGTGTGTGTTGGAAATACATTTCGACAGTCTGAGTAGCAGCTAATCCAATTCCCAGCTAAATCACTATAGCTATTGAGAAACCAATTACATAGTATGGGGTATTTTTGTTGGTTAGAACCAAAGCAATTGTGAGAAATACCCACTTGGAGATCCAAATGAAGGCAATCAGAAGCCAAATTCAAATTCAAGCAATCAAACACAAAATTCAGAAACGACCCCAACAACCAAATTTTCAAAAACAAAACTCAAATCGATCGGATAGATCTCGAATACCCAATCGACAATTCAATCCCCCAAGATATCAGAAATAGATAATCTTAAGGTGTGCTCTTAGGTAGCAATTTAGCATCAAATTCAACAGTTGGAAACATAAATATGCCTTTCCAATCATCAGCTAACATTCTAGTGAATCTCCTAAATACAACTTAACTGGTATTTTCTTCAAGGATATTTTTCTTAATTTCAACTTAACTGAGATATTTGCCTGTCAAATATTTAAAAGCAAGAACAAAATGAAACAAAACCAAAAACATAGCTCATTCAATTTCTTCTGTGAGACATACTCTTCATCAGCAATGTGTATTGTCGAGACCAAATCAACCTGAACAAATGAAAACCCAACCTCAATTTTCAACAAAAAAGAAGAAGAAGACATAGTTCTTAATAAAAAGTAAATTTGAGAGTATGCGTATTCATTTCATCTCAGTTCTATACCTGAAGAAAGGGTTGGAGGACAAACCAAGGGAACTTCTTCTGGTAGCTAACGACAGCAGTCTGCAACTCCCCATTGCTCTCTCTACTTTCCTTTTTGAATCTCATGAAATCCCCATCGTCCTCAATCGATTGATTCAACGAAGACGAATCTATAATCTTTAACGAAAAGTCAGGGATTTGTTTCGAGGCTGCGAGAGGGCTGCGAGAGGAAGAAGAGAATGGAAGAAGAAGAAGAAGAAGAAGAAGAAACAACCAAGAAAGGGGCTGAAGAACTTGAGATCATCTCTGCGCGGGGCTGCGAGAGGGCTGCGAGAGGAAGAAGATAATGGAAGAAGAAGAAGAAGAAGAAACAACTTCAGATCTGAAGAAGAAGAAGAGGAGCTTCTTCCTTCTTCTTCGATGCTTGTTTGGGTAGAGGAAGAGAGGGGAAAGGAGAGGGAGAGGATACCTATCGGGTGTTTTTTTTTTCCTTAACTTCTGCCAACTACACAATTGTTGCCACATAGGACATATAGACTCATAAGACTGTTCATGAACAGTAAAAAAGGCACTTTGAAATGTTAGATAGATGTTAATGTTGAGATATAGTTAAAGTTTTGCATATAGTTAATGTTGACATTAGATCTCTTGGAATGGTATTAGATTTCTCTCATAAGGCTATACCTTAGAAAGTCAGTCTTTTCCATTTAGGTGATAAAATGTTGACTTGCATCCTTTTAGGTGGTATTTTTCTCGCAAATCTATGTAGTATTGCTATGAATATTTTTTATTCAGGTTTTACTCGTTCAACACTAGAAACTACGTCAAACCTTGAAAGAGAATAGTATGTGGCCTTGAGAATATGTTGTATCCCCACATTGATATTCACCTAATTATTACACAGAATACCACCTAATTTATATTTGTTATTCACTTTGACAATATATTTTATATTAATTATTTAAATTTTGTATTTTTCGGGATTCAAAGCGTTAACGGATTAATGCGGAGTTTGAGGTGATAATAAGCAATTTGGTGCTGACGAGCAGAGACGAGGGTGCAGTTAACCCAACACAATTACCCTAATTTTCTATAAAACCCAATAACCCTAATTTTAGAGGCTCCTATATCTTTTCCTACGTGTGTTTTCCTCATCTCTTTTCCAGCCACCACACCAATCCACTCTGCCGGCAATCCTCGCTCGATAGGAGAGTCAGCAGTGCGATAATCCCGCCATCACCACCTCACCTCGCCACCGTCCAACAACCACAACCGCCACCACCATCAGACACCACCTCTTCTCCCTGCTCCATCACGCCACACATCAGCAAACCTCTTCACCCATCTCTCGCCACCTTCCTTGTCCGGCTACGACGCCAAAAACTTGATGCAGATTTAACTAACCTAAATAAATAGGTTAATTTAACCTAGTCTTAATAACTGCAAGTGCACAGTGTCTAACTGGTAGACAAGGGCAAGTACAGGTCAATCCCACGAGGACTGTGGTTGCAATTAAATTTCAGAATTGACTTAAATTAATTTAAATGGGGGTTACAACAATCAAAATATCTAAACTAAAAATCAAATTAAAAAGCAAAATAATTTTTTTTTAAGAATATGAGAAGGGAAACCAAGGCATTGAATCCACCAATTCAGTTTTTCAAGTTATTTTAATCTAATTTATTATTTTCTAAAGCGAGAAGCTTTAGGGATGAGAATCCCTTGCTTGCATCGATGATGTGATCGGTAAGAACAATTCAGTTTTAAAATCCAATGTTACAGTTAACTTCAGCATAAATTATAAACTCCTAGCATTGAGTGTTTTGTAACGGCACACTCAATCACAAGTCTAATTTATTAAGTTTAAACTCCTAGCATTGAGTGTCTTATTACGACACACTCAATCACAAGTCTAACTTAACCAATTAAAAATAATGCTTTAAATATTAGTAAATAAAATTCTAATTACCGAGTTCAAATCCGATATAACTGGTGAAAGCAATTTACTAATACTCAGAAATTAAATGTATTTTGCTGTTAAGCACATAATAAAATAAAAAGTCAAACTAGCACAAACTCTTGAAACCCAATTAGTTTCATCTTAGCCTTGGCGAAGGGTTTAGCTCTCTATGGTAGCGGTGGTCACAACATCAATGGAATCCATCTCAACACGAATGCGCATCTCGAGAAAATGCTGCAAATAGACTGTGGTAGCTCAAAGCAATCACCGGGGTGCAATAGCCAAAACTGATTCAAATATCAGTTTTTCTCCCGCCAAAGTCGCGCGGTTGTCTTCTCCAGCACGACGCATCCTGTGTCGCGTATGTTCTTTACTCCTCGCGAGCGTCCTATTCTCCCGATCGGCTCTGGTACCTGTAAGAAAAAGATAGAGAGTGAGGAAACAACAAGATAACAAAAAACCGCGAAGGAGGAAGAGGAATAGGGGCGGTGAAACAGGGGGGCGCTCCCTGTTTCTGCTACTGCTTGCGAGCTCTGTTCCTCCGACGAGCTCAAGTCCTTGCAAGAGAGAGAGAGGGTCGGGAGATGGATGAACATCGAGAGACCAAAGAGGAATAGGGAGAGAATGGAGGAGGGAGACAGGGCGGTGCTCTGTCACGAGGTGGAACAGGGCAGCGGTGGTGGTGCTCTGGTGGCGGGGCTCGGTGCTTGGTTGCTGGACATTGGCGAGGTGAGGTGGTGATGGCGGGATTATTGCACTGAAAGAAACTCTCGCTGGTAGTCAATGTTGATCATAGCCTCGACCTTGAGGATGTTTGAGAGTCGTTTCGAGTTGAAGGATTCCTCGATACGTGCTATGACTTGAGATTATTGGTCGGTCGATTGTGGCGATGTGTATGTCTCGATGCGACATCCCATTTGGGAACATATACGCCAAAGTGGTATCGGTGTATGTATGGAGGCATGTTAGGGAGAGACATGTTCGACATAGAGGACTAAGGTGCGATTTTGGGAAAAATACATGTTAGACTCATTCTACATTTTAATATTCTTAGTTATTAGGTTTAAATTGTTACAATTAATACCGTTAGTGGTCTACTTCCCACAAACATGTGTTACTTGCAACAATTTAAATCTAATAGCTAAGAATATTAAAATGTAGAATGAGTCTAACATGTATTTTTGCCCATCTAGATCCCCGCTCATTTTGGGTAGCCACTTAACGTCCTCCCACGTTGCCATAGTTTTCAGGACCTCAGCTTGACTTGTTTTCAAAGTCGTGAATGGTTTGCTTGTCGATCGTTCATATTTGGATCCCCCGGGTTGCAACCTTCCAGGCTCTTGTTAGTCGAACTCGAACCTGCCACTGGTTTGATGTCTTTTTTACTGGCCACTTTCCTCTCGAGGCCTGTTGCTCCTCTGTTCTTTTTTTCTCCTCTCTTTGTTGGCTAAAACATGTCTATTTTCATATTCATTGTCTCTTTTCGGATTCATTATTCCGCCTAGCACCCACCATCTCTTTGAGAGTGATGTGTTTTTGGGTGATCTTCAATAGGGTTGCCACATTCTTCAGGGGTCTAGATTCAAATAATCATATAATGGTCCCCTTTTTAGTTTGGAGGTGAAGGTGAAAATGGTGGTGTCATCGTTGCAGCCATCAATCATGGTCGATTTATTAGTAAAACGAGTGGTGTATTCCCTTTTGGTCTCCTCAGGCTTCTGTCTGATGTGAAACAAATAGTGTGGATTTTCCTCATTCTTTGACTGCCGATTAACCTCATAATGAAGGCAGTAGCTAGTGCTTGGAAAGAGTCTATCGACTCGGCGGCAAGCTGTTGAACCAACTCATCGATGTGGAGGTGAGACTGGTTGGAAATGTTCGGCATACGATGGACTATATGTTCTCCTTTAGTGCCATAATGTGGTGGAAATGTCGCCTCAGTGGGATCGGTGGTGCTATAGTATGTCTCGAACTTTGGTGGAGTGAACCTTTTGGTAGAGAAGTTATCATGAGCGCATCAGATAACGATAGTTTGGCCAATTCATACAGCACGTTAGGATTTGTGACTCCGATCCTAAGTGAAATTTGTGTAGGGGTTCTGCCGTTCTAGGGAGTGGGGGAATCTGCTAGTGGTTCATTGCTTTCGAGGTTCACTTACTTTCTCGAACGTGGTTGGCGGATTGAGGGCGTTCTTGAGTGAGTTTGTCCACCGTTTTGATTAGAAGATTCATCTTGGTCGTGAGTTGATCCACGCGAGGATTCGTGGCAGTGTCGCCAGATGTTTGAGATGACTGGGATATCGGTCCATGTTGTAAATCTCCGTCGCCTAGCATGGTCGGCTCGAGAGTTGTTGCTGAGATTGAAACATACATTGTAGGTAACACGGCTTCACCAGTGAAGGGATCGCTTTGATTATTGCTATGCTAAGGGTATGTAGTGTGTTCCATCTGTTCTAAAAGCTTTTTAATCATTGATAAAAACTTAAGAAATTTCCTACTGTAGAATTTCTTCTTGAAAGGAAACTGTCGTTCCCCACGGATGACGCCAAACTGACTCGTCTAAACTCTAGTCTCCTGTAAGTCTGACCTGCAAAACAAATGTTAGATTGTCAAATGCCACATTTTTGATGGCCAAAAGTATTTTGATGCTTAACTGAGTTGGAGACGGAGATAAATTTGAATAAAACTTAGTTAAAATTGCACATCTTTGTCGAATGTTTGTTTTACCTTTAATAATGGTCGTTATTAATTCTCTGCGTGACTTAAGCATGTGAGACACAATGAGAGGAGACGCTCTTTGTAACAATGTCCTCTTTTATGAAGATACGTTCTTTGAGGCGTAACTCCCTACACGACTCTTTTTCTCTTTAACATTCCTCATCTTTAAGGGATAACTCTATTGGGCTTAGATTTGGGCCTATGACTATGATTTACTCCGATGGGTCCTATTTGGACTCTCATGATTGGATGCGCCCTTTTTAGGCTTTATGAATTGGCCTGGCCTTGGGATATTTGATAATAGTGATGGACGATCTATGTCACGTGTACAGTTGTGATGACAGTTGTATTTGATGTATCATCATTTGACATGAAGGATTAAGCTACGATCGTGGAAAAAAAATACATGTTAGGCTCATACTACATTTTAATATTCTTAGCTATTAGTTATAAATGGTTGCAAGTAACACTTTGTGTTTGTAGGGAGGTAGGCGACTAACGATTTATGCAGGTGCATGACTTGCCTAAGTATTGTGAATATGTTTGCTCCATGGATTCCTCATTGAATCATATCGTATTGTTGTTGTACTTGGTATATGTTGTATTGAATGTGTCATTGTGTCTTTATGTGCGTTGGTATATAAATTGATACCCTAACCCTACTAGTAAAATCATAGTTGGCTTCTTATTACTGTGTAAATGTTGTGTGCCTTTATTTGGACTACTCATACTAGCATTGCTAACCCACGTTGCTTTCTTTGGCATGTGGGTGTACCTCTATCGGGGTATAGGTGGTGGTGGCACCCTAGGCAGTGCAACTTAACATTTCCTTAGTTTAGGTATTTGGTTTCATTATAGTAGATAGAGGTTGAACTTTATTTCGTTAGGTTTACTTTTTGGAATGTAATATATTATGATATAAAGATTGTGTGTGGTAATTGTATTACCTTATATTTGGTGTTTTACTTATGCTTATTTACTTTAATATTTCCTTTAAAGCTTAGGTGTAGTTGCATATGTTGTTTTCCCCACTGAGATTAGCTAGTATAGATTGTGGCAATGAAAACAAAAAGGGAAAAAATCATGTCTCAATTTTCAAAACATTTCGGTTTATTGAGAATTGAGGTGTGACAACCTGACATTCAAGCTTCACCTAATTTGGACCCTTTCACAACTAATCATTCTTAGAAGAAAATTGAAAAAAAGCTCGACATAAGGGAGAAAGATAAATGATAGTAACTTGGTGGGCATCTGCCATTAATTAAAACCACAAATTTGTACTACTATAATGTCTGAAGTCTTGGATGAACAGTGAAATGTCTTCAACTTTAATTTTTGAATTTTTTGTTTTTCATTTTGCCCTCCCAATTTTTTAATTTACAAGCAAAATCGACCTCTTTCAAACAATGATTAATTATACCTAAGTCTCTAATATAATTTATCTGAAACTCCAAATTATCTATAAACTATAAATTGACCCTTACATCTAACTTTGAATTTTTCCATTTTGCCTTCACATTTCATATTTTTTACAATCAAAATCAACCCATCTCAAACATTAATTAGTTATACCTAAGCCCCTAACATAATTTATTTGAATCCCCCAATTATATATGAACTATAAATAAGCTCTTACAATAATGAGAGTGTAATATTTAGCTACAATATTTTACTTCAAAATATTCTTTAACCTTTTAATTAAATAAATTAAAGTATAAATAATTATTATGATTATTTAGCTTAGAAAAAAATTTGTAATAGCGTTCTAGCTTAAAAAGTACAAATCTCCTAAAATTTTAATTTTTACTATTAATGAAATTTTAAAATAAAATTAAAAAATACTAAATATGTGCATATGTAGAGCGTGTATACACCCTGACTATTTGGCACTACAACTTACTTACACCCATCTAATTTTTTTTTTCCCACACCATGCACCTTTTGTCTCACACCATTGTTCCCCTCCACACCACCCATAAAAAGAAAAATCTAAATCTTTCTCCTTCCCAAATTCAAAACGATGGAAAGTTCCATCTCCCCTCCTAACTTCCTTTTCTCTCACCACCACCCTTATTCTTCTCTGATCATTTTTTTGTCATATCTGATCGTCATTTTCTTCTTCTGCATCTTCTTATTTCATTTCCATTCTTCTTTTTTCCTCCCCATCCGAAGGCACCCCCAAAGCACCCATCGCAAATCCTCTCAATTTTATCAAATCAAAATTGAAAACGAAATCAAAGAAGCAGAAGATCTGGAGTCTTTGCAGGATCTCCACCTCGATTTCGTCATTGTCGCGAGGGCAAAAAATATAGTGCGAGTGGAAGGAGAAAAATAAGAAGAGAGATGGGCGACGACCTATGCGAGAAGAATAGAGAGTGTGAGAGAGGGAGAGGGGCAACAACCTGTTCGAGAAAAAAAAAAGAAACTGAGAAAGAGTGAAAAAATAAGAGATAGTGGGAGGTCTGGTAGAAGGGAAGGAGGAGAAGAAAATGGAGAATCAATGATAGTGGTTGTTGTGGCTCCATCTCTTTCATATCTTGTTGTCCTGGTCGTCTCTCACCGTCCCTCACAATATATCGTTCCCTTCCTCGGTATACCCTTCCATGTTGTTGTTGTTGTTGTTGTTCTTGAGAATAGCGGGTGAAAAAGAAGAAGATGAATAGTAGTTTAAATGGGTGGGTGTGGGAGAATGTGTAAAAAAAATTAGTGGTGTGGGTGATAGTATCTTGTAGTGACAAATAAACACCGCCCATTTGTAATGGCAAAAACATTTGCAAATAGTATTGTACGTGGCAAAATCGGAGAACACACAACTCATTTCGGATTGAATTAATGTATGTTGTCATCACATCAACTCTCAGAGCAATCTTAAGTCATAGAAATCTATCGTACAATTCACATAAGTTTTTTACTATTCATTGCTGACTGGGATAAACACCAAATTAGAATTTGAGATAAAAGAGGGTTATGATTGAAAGTTGGAAAAATGTTGAGGATTGAGATTCATTCTTCTCTACAATTTTGCACATTTGTCAATATAAAACATGGAGAATGACAAAAAAAATGAAAAATTGTAAAAAAGTTAATGGAATGTATATGTGGTGGAGAGAGAAAATATTATTTTTTTTAATTGAAAAATTATCATAACTTTTTACGTAGTTGTTGGATTTTGATAAACTTTGTATAATTAAAATGTAATTTTGAAGATCTTTCCAACAAAACCAATGATCGATACAAACACTTAAATTTTCAAAATATGTATTTTATTTTTAAAACATGTAAGTATTTTTAAGATTTTCATGCCTAAGTATCATATTTTTCAAAGAAATAGATGAACATTTTATTGAACATTCAAACAAAAACTCCAGACATCCAATCAATTCTAATTTTAACCGAATTTGACTCTAAAAATTAGTATTATAAAATATGATATTCTTATGAAACTGATCGAGAGCAATGGTGGGGATGGTGTTATGGGTGTCCAGTGTATGATAATTAACAGTAAATATATGTGAAGTGTCAATGGCACGGGTAATATGTTAGTCTATATTACAATTTAGAGTGGTGTTTTACTATTCATTACTGAATGAGACAAACTAAGGATTAGAGATAAAAGATGGTTAGGATTGAAAATTGGAAAATGTGTTGAAAGATAAGATTCATTTGCTATGATGAAATGTTTGTAAATATAAAACACATAGAAATGCAAAGAAAAAGAAAAATTGTGATAAAAGTTAGTGAAATGTACATATGACGGAAAGAGAAAATATTGTATCTTCATTTATTTCAAAATTAAAATTATCATAACTATCTACGTAGTTGTCGGATTTTGGTAAACTTGGTATCGTTGAAATGCAATTTTGAAGATTTTTCCAACAAAACCAATAATTGATACAAACACTTAAAATTTCAAAGTATGTATTTTATTATTAAAAAACGTAAGAGTTTTTATATTTTCATATCTAAAGTATTTTTAATATTTTTAAAAAAAATGGATAAACATTTTAATGAACATTCAAACAAAGACTCCGAACATTCAATCGATTCTAATTTAAATCGAGTTTGACTGGTATTTTTACTGTAAATTGGTTTGCACCTAAAAAAATTAGTTTATATTCTAAAATATGATTTTTTACGAACTAATTGAGAACAATGGTGAAAATGGTGGGGAGGATGTTAAGTGCATGATAATTAGAGCAATGGTATAGAGTGCCAATGACACGGATACTATGCTAGTAATATAACAAATCCGATTGTATAATCATATTTGCCAGCAACACCGAAAAAGTAAGTATATAACCATATTAAACAATCCATAGTACTTTACAACAAGAGTACAAATAGAATGCAAACGAGAAATATAGCTAAACTTAACAAACCAAATGGAAAGAATAGGTGATGGAGTATTTACAGTTCAAAAAATATACAAATTGGAAATTACAACTGCTATATTTAGTTGCATTACCAGTCCCAAGGTAAAAATTGTTGAGTCCACTTTCTTGCTCCAATTGCCAGAAAGTGGAAGTCCATTGGTAAAAAAATATTTGGCTTGCCATCATAAACTGTTCATTTTTGGAGCTCTTAGACCAAGTATACTGGAAGCCCAAGGCATTCTTTGCACTGAATACAAATATGATCCTTTTGAGCGTTTGGTGGTTTTGTCAAAATCTAGGCCACGAAGGTGTTATGGCCAATTTTTGGGCTATAAACAGGAAGAACAGCCCTTATGATAAGACTTTGTATGAAGGCCATCATCTGCATAAAAAAAAGTGATCTTTGTGCATTAAAAGCCGCGAGTTGAGTAAAAACTAGTAGTAGAAAAGATGGTAAAAATATTTTAAAAAAAAACGAGAAAATATTCAGGGATATAACTTTCTAGATATTAGCTCATCAAGCAGGCAATTGAATTTGCAAGGGCAAAGGAGGAAAAAAAGAAGAAGAAAGTGGGTGTGAGGATGGGTGGTGCGGCCAGCGGCGGGTGGAGATTATTCCTGAGAAGATAGGAAAAAAAGAGGAAGAAAGGAGAATGGGGAAGAGAAAGAAGTGGAAGAGAGAAGAAGAGGAATAGAGGAGAAGGGCTGTGCAGTCGATGGTGATGCGGCCAACAGTGACAGGGGTGGATGGTGGTGGTGCTTAATGCAGAAAAAACGAGAAGAGAGGGACAAAAAAGAGAGGTGGTGTTGTTTTTTTTGTTATAATGGTGGTGTTCTTTTACATGTTAAAAAAAAAAACTTAATGGTGGTGTCCTTGAGCATATATGGTGTTGTCAAAGAGTCAAAACCTTTACTAGTGCTTGCTTAACTACGAAACCTAACTTTTAAGGTAAATTTCATTACCATTGCAAATCCGGTGCACATAATGCTGAACCCCGGGAAATGGAATGGTGCATTATCTGATAAGAACAAAGCTGAGAGAGAGAATAAAATGTTGTTGTCAGATCTCTGTATTTGGAGCAAATTAAATAGAAAACTGTTTGTATAGATGATTACCTGTTAGAGGAGTGAATGTTAATGGTGATACAATGTTAGCCATAGAACATAAGCCGGATATGCACCCTTGAGCCATGCCCTGAAACGAGTTTTGTTATAACAAGGATGAACCACGAATTCTTAGCGACTGACTCAACTACACAGCGAATACCGTGAAGCCGAGAACATGACTACATGAGACATGTACACAACAGATAATTACCTGCTCTTCTGGCCCAACTTGTTTCGAAGCAATGCTTCTTATCTGCACATTAGAGTTGCTAAATCATGAAAGGCAGTGTTTGAATAAACTTGATTTGAGAATCTAATTCAAAGTAATGTGCTCTCACACATGGGGATGCTAAGACGCCCAGAACTGAAAAACTACTTGCAAGATAAGGAACCTGCAAGTAATGCAAAAACGCAACAATGTAAATTTAGGTGACCAAAATAATGAAGAAAATTATTGATTGAACAAGCGGCAAACAATTATTTAGATCAATGAGCAAGAGGATACAAGTCATTAGATACACGGAGAACTAATTTTAAGCTACAAAAGAGCAATACCCAAGCTGCCCATGATACGCTGAAGAGAATGTTCTGCATCAATACATGTCAAAAATTAGAACTCCAAACACTTCGCACACAGAGACACATAACCCATAATGAAATTAACTAAGGATGCCAAGGCACTTACACTGGCACATCCTGCAAGGAGTCCAATTCTAAGCAACTTTACTTCTCCTAAATGAGGAGCTAGCATGGGCATGAGTACTAGCTGCACGATGAATCAACATTCAACATTTTACGGTAGCAAAGATAAGGAAAGAAAAGGCGAATGTTAAAATGAATGACAAAATCAAACTTAAGTCTGAAATGGCCATTGCACAAGTATGTAAATATAATACCTGGGAAGTAGCCCCTGCTACTCCACATATCAACATTAAGTCAGCGAATTGGTTCTTGTTAAATTGAAATTGGGCTTTCAAGAAGTACTGCAAATATGCAATGGAAAGAAACATTGATAAGCAATCGAGAGATACATGAAGTATAGAATCTGATATGTCATTGGGACGTTAGAGAGGATAGATAAATGTACCAGTAGTGAAGCATCAAGACCACCCTCACCAAGTTGGTCAAAGAATGCAACAACTGCTGCTTGTGTAAATGTCAAGCTAGATGAACAGTTTGAAAAACAAAAATTAATATAGGATATAAGGACTGCGAGGGGAAAAAGTAACTAAGTATGATTGGACGCCTACGCCCCCAAAACGTCTTACAATATGAATCACGATCCGGACATTCAAATTTCATTTAACCATCTAAACAAACATTTTCACAAAAAAAAAAAAAACTTAACTTGTACGAAAACTTATTGGTCTAAATTTGAGTCCCCAAGTCCCTTCCCTATATTTACATGTAAAAGAATAACTAATTTATGTGTGTTTCAGAGAAAAAGAAAAGAAAAACCCTCCATTTTCAAATTAAAATTCGAGTACATAGAGCAAAAATTGCAATTTGAAATAAGGTAAATTCAACTTGCCTACTCCTCAACAATTGTATCATATCTCGGACCGATGGAATGCCTTTACTAATCTGCATCTTTTGGCACGAATCGCCTTCAGAGCCAATAGCTTCTGGCTTTGGCTTCGGAACCAATAAGGGATACGAAGCATCAATCTGGCAACTTTGGCAACTCGAATCCTTCAAAAAGATTCTCATGTAAACAATTGCTACTACGGCTACAACTGCAGAAACCTGTGATACATACATTCAAAGAGATTTTACTTCAAATAAATTTGAATTGCAGAAATTAAAGAGAATGATTGGAGTGAAATGGTGGGAAACCTGAAACGTCAAAGAAGTGGTGAGAAATCGAGCTGTCAGGGTTCCGCAAAGAAAAGCGAACGACACAATCCCAGATAGCAATCCGAAGGCCGATGCCCTTCTACCCTCAGGTACATTGTCAGCCTATATTTTTCACAAAGAATGGAAGAATTCAAATTTGGCGGAAGATTTGAACGTTCAGGTTGTTGTAGCCTGGGCCTGGGCCTAAGATACATTACGGGCCTGTTTAATTTCTCACCACCATTCTAAAGCTTATATTAGGATTGACGATAAATTGTTCTTAAATTTTTTTTTTTTTTCCTTTCATATGCAAATGTTATTAAGCAGTGGGTGTGGGATAATTACCACATAAGCAAGAGCGAGGCACTGCACGCTTCCGTCACAAAACATTGCGGTGAGAGTCTTGATCGCGTAGTGGCCGTAGTAATAATACTTGGTTCTATTGTATGCTAATATAACTGCAATGAAAACACCAAATGTTATAAACTGATCATCCAAACATTAGCCAAAGCTGGTGATTTCAGAGTCCAAACATACAGGGCAGGACAAATCTGGGGGAGTCCAAAGTCGTGCATTTTTGCAGAGGCCTCAATTTGCCGAATTGTTCACATTTACTACTCAGCAATTGGAGGTTTATTTTGGTCTTAGATTAGATGATTGCCCGTACAATTTTCTGGACAACTTTTCTAGCTTTCACGGTATTAGTGTTATGGACTCTTTATAGCCCAAACTGAGTTTGATGAGGCTTAGATTGACTTTATTGGGCTTGGTTTGAGATAGTTCAATTGAAGTTCACTGTTGCCTTTATTTCAAGCTCTATTATAGTAAATACTTTATTCTCTAGGTTTTGAAGTCCCGATGTTTGGTAATGCAGTAATAGATTAGTCACATGTGAGATGGATACACAATGATTGGGTTTGTGGATACACTCGAGACACAACCTACCCACTGAAGTCCGAAGCGCATGACATATTGCTTTCGCTTATAGGTCCATACCTTTTTTTTAATCAATTAACCACTCCCACACCAAATGCCATTGATAGAGTTTGAACCTTGAACTTGTCATTCTATAGTCACAACTCTACTGCTAATTGACTAAGACATCCATTGAATGAAGAATATATAATTTTGTTGAGGAATTGCAAGAGCATGCATACCTAGTGGAAAAATGGTGAGAGTCATGGGGAATGAGAGCAAAGCTTTCCTCCCATATGAGTCTGATAAATTACCCACAATAGGCATCATTATAAGACTCCCTACTCCTGTTACCTGCATTATGAAATCAAAATTTCAGCATAATACCATACTCCTGATTGTGTATATAGCATGCCACTATTCACTTCATTTAGCAAATATACTGAGCTTCCATATCAAACTGAACTGAATACGAAATATCATAATATTCTTACGATCTTATTATACAAGTACTGAAGGGAGTAGAAAATGGGAGATTATCCGGCCTTTCTCGTTGCCAAGTTAATTCATTAAACTATATATATTGGGTATTATAATTTATTTCTAACTGCAAATTTAATTTTGAGCTTTTCTAGCTGGCCTGGGTTGACTGCCTGGGAAGGGTGAATTTACACTTTTGCCCCCTCCTTTTTAAACATTTTTTTCAAAAAGGTTGTTAAAGAGGGGGGGCAAAGGTGTAAATTCGCCCACCCAAACAGTCAACCCAGGCTGGAAACCCAGGCCATTTAGAATTTCTGTTTAATTTTTATCAGGTAAGTTTGGTAAATGATCTTTTCAACGAGCAGTTTTTATCCAAATCAAATAAAAGGAAAGGGAAGCCCAAATTCTAATTGTCGAGGGAACCAGCGAGGGACCCCACAGAGGGGTGGGAGCCATCCATCCCCCGAGATGCACGCTTGAATATTCAGGATTTATATGTTGAAAATTCAAGTACACATCCCGGAGGAGATGAACGGCTCTCTCCCCCTATGAGGTCCCTTGCTGGTTTCTTCGCTGTCTTCCTCGACAGTCAGACGGGTTCAAAAGGAAGATATTTCAAGTTGATAAAGAAATAAAGTAAGGTGATGGAGCAAATTCTTTGACCCTAATTGACTACAAGTGTGAGTAAAGCTAGCTATGCTCCTCCCAATAAAGACAACCCTTCCTCAAAATGTAACGTCTACCACTTTGATACTAAAACACATTAAAGAATGTTTCATCCCCCAATTAACACATTTATATTCCCCAAAGCAAGGATTGTGATTTCGTTTTTTCGAGGTAATTTTTTGGTAAGTTGATTGTGTATAGAAAAATATAAAAATTTTGATTATAATTTTAAAGTCATCAATATAAGTTAAGCATTTTAAACTCTTACAAATTACATAAAGAATATCACGAAACTCGTAATGTCATACAAATACATATTGCAAAAGAATAATTTATATAACCAAAATTTAATATTAAACTAAAATTATAATGGGTTAAAATTTACCGACATTGAAATTGACTTAATGAAAAAAAAAATCAGTTTTGAAAAAAAATTTGATAACTAAAAAAGAAAAATATTCAGTGAAATTTTCATATTTTTTGAGAAATCACATTCCTTGTTGCAGAAAATAGAGAGGTGAATATTTGATTAAGAAGTTTAATTTGTTATTGTTGATTTAATAGAAAAATGGAAACAAAGGCTAAAGTTGTCCTCATGTACTTTGGATTAAATTAATTCACTCTAAACTAATTACCACCAAATCCAAATTGATAAGGAAAATTCATCAAGGATGGGTGCATAAATCTATATTCATCCAGAGTTAAGAAAATATTTCGAAATGTAAAATATGTCGAGATATATATATTTGTGAAGGTCTTCATTCGATGGGGGTACATATGGTCCTCCTATCTACTTAGTGACCATCTCATCAAACACGCGTGATGCGGGGACACCTATAAAATTGTGTTTCACCCATTATCAGATTACAAAATCTCATTATTTTGATACAACATTTACGTAAAAGTTCGAAAATTCCTTTCTTATGGAAAAAAAAAATCATTAATTTTTCTTTTCTGTTTTTTGATTAAGCATTGAAAATCAAACTTAAAATACTTAATTAGAAGCCACGTTTCTTGCAAGCTCATGCACTTTGCATTAAAACTTATTCTTATTTCATGGTAGTTTAATGCATTATAGTACAAAACCAAAGCTTTAGTTAATCATATCCAGCTTAAATGTTTCAAACTAGATTTTAATGTTTATAATTAATATTTAATTTATGGGAAATAAAATTTATTCTTATTTGTTATTAAAGAATACGTGCAACACAAGTGACTACTAACATATAACATAAAATTGATAAAAAAAAAAAACTTTCATGTCACACCACCACATAGCAATAGGCAAATACTTTTGCATTTCAATGCGGTACATGACACAGTGTTTGTCATTGATATAACTAATTTCGTGTTAATTTGAAATGAAACGAAGATCTGATCAAGAAGAAGATGAAGAAATTAAAGAACAAACCGCTTGTTGAAATCCGCTTAGATAAATAGCGAGCGAGCATTCATCTTCACCAGGGCAAAGCGCGGCCATGGTAACATCAGTGATGGCTGGAATCACCATGAATGAAGCAAAAGTGTAGAGAAAAACAGTAACAAAAAGATGCAGCAATCCTACAAACTCCATGATCTCTAGCTAGCTCTCACACTTGCCCCTCTTTGAAGGCTTTCACATATATATATATACACACCAATTAAGGAGGAAAGCAAAGCAATTGATGTGAAGGAGAAACCAACACTCCTTACTATGAACTATCGTACTTGTCAAGGAACACCTAATCAATTCAAGCATGGATATATATAACAAGCTAGTTTTTTGGAAGTTTTTTAACATAAATTTTGCCTTGTATGAAATGAGTTGCTTTTGCTTTTAGGTTTAATATGTTGTGCTTGTGGGGGCTGTGGAGTGAAAAAGCTAGCATAGCATAGGGAGTAAAATACAGATTCTTCGACTTCACTTTAGACATTTTTTCTTCGATATTAACCGACCGATAATGAAAGCAAATTTCCCTTAAAGTTGTAATGCAAGAGATTCTGAGAATGCGTGGCTTCTAAGGACATTATGTGTCTTCAATTACTCGATACTCCTCGATGTTTTATGGAAATACATGTTTGTCCTCGAGTAAGAACAATTTGTAATTGATATATATATATATATATCGAAGAATGATTTAGAGAGGATGCGTGCGGATTTGTTTGTGATTTTGACAATTGGAATACTTTGTTTGCATTAGTGACGAAAGATTTGAAAGTTAAACCCCATGTCTTCTTTTAAGATATTTTTCAAGCATAAAAATATGTTAACTACTGTGCATGATACAGATTGCTATTGTAATTAATTAGAATATGCCCCGTACCGTTGGCACTTTACATAATTTTATTTTTGTTAATTATTTTGTACCGAACATCTCTATCAGTATCCTCATTTTCGCTTTCAATCAGTATTGAAATGTAAGCTTGTTTAGTCAAATTTGAATCAATTTGGGAAAAAATTTAAACATGAAATTTAGGGTTTTTGTTTAAATGTGCATTAAAATGCCTAACTCATTTTTTCTGATATGATCGACACGTCTCATTGAACAATGAAAATATTAAATACATGTAATACATTATATTTTTTTAATTAGGAAATATATATTTTTAATATTTTGGCCCTTATATTGGTCATTGATTTTGTTGGAAAGATCTTAAAAAATACATTTCAACGATATTAACTTTACTAAAATCCGATAACGATGTAGATAGTTATGATAATTTTCATTTTGCTAAAATCAAAACACAATATTTTCTCTTTCCACCACATGTACATTCCACCAACTTTTTAAAAAAAATCATTATTTTTGCCCTTCTACATATTTTAAATTTACAAATACGCCATCATAGAAAATGAATCCCAACCCTCAAAATTCAATACATTTCTCAACTTTCAATTATAACCATCTTTTATATCTAATATTTTTTATTTGACTTTGTCTCAGTCAGTAATGAACAGTAAAACACCACTATGAATTGTAATATAGATTACTACTTGATTAGAAGTGATGTACTTATTAATATTGATCGCGCACATCATTTTGATCATGTATGCGCATGCAATTATCTTTATCATGTTTTTATCTAATCAAATCTCACGAGACATCTTACTAAACAGTGTCATTATGTCATTGTGATGGACTCCCATTGATCTTTTTTTGTCAAGTTTGAGAAATAAACACTTTCATCAAACAAATTGTAAGTTACAGTTTGTCTAAAATAAGGAATTAATGGGAGTATGATGCCTGCAAACAATCTAGATGTAATAACAGAATTAGCAAACAAAAACTAATCAAATTAATTGAAGTTGATCCAGATAACAAAAAGAAGGGTTTAAATTGTCACTTTTGGAAACCATGACTTGCAGGGATCCATTTTTGCTATATTTTTCAAACTTTGATGAATCTAAACCGACCATTCTAAGTTGAGAGATGGGGAGGAGGAATCCATTTTTATTTCATGCTTCTCCCTCATTTTCTATATTCTTTCCATTTCATGAAAAATAGATGGAACATATGGCAAAATAGTCTTTGATCGCTTCTACTATATTGTACAGATATATTTGATTCCATAAAGAAAATATATGCGCACCACGTTTATTAATGGTTGATTGTGATGGTTCGAAAAGTTAGAATCTTGAAATACCTCTCACAGATTCTGGCTGTTCATGACTAAGGACAGCACTGTACAGTGGCGAAAATTTTGAACTTAATTCCATACCAATTGAGCTCCTACAAATTGCATTATGGCAGTAGTAAATGAAAGTGTCCTTACCCTCTGAAGAGAATTAGAGATGTTGGGCAGTGACAGAGATTCAAGCAACGAGAAATCAAGCCACGAACGAATTAATTAAGTTGTCAACTTACGAGCATCATAAGCTCATGCTTATGATTGAGGTGTGCCCCAGCGGCCACCTTCTCCAACGATAGCTAGTCAGCCTCTTGGTGCCACTTGTACTGCTCTTCGAAATTCAGGAGAGTTGTCGCCGAAGCACGAGAACCAATCCCAATGTCAGTACGGAGAACTTCGGGACCAGAAGCCAATCCTTTATCTCTCCCACACCTCCGAAAGGAGAAGACTCAACAACATGCTTCCCTTTATCAGCAACAGTGAAAGGAGGTTGTTCTCGGACCAATGGAAGGATCATGGGCAAAGCTCTCAAGGATAGATTGTTCCTCTACAACGGACAGACCAGGGGTAGCAACCTCCAAAGCCAGCTGCTCTGTTCCCGGTTCAGCATTAGCCAATGCTTTCGACGACTCCTCATCAATGGTTAGGTTCACAGCATCCCTTTCCACATGCTAGAGAGCAGCAAGAGGAGAAGTGGATCCCAACTTAAGCCTCTTAGAGCAATAGGGGAGAAAGTAATCCCTCTAGAGCTTTCTCCTTTGACGGGCTAGGCATCTTCGACACCTTCTTCTTCTAAGATCCAAGTGTCTGTACTTTGGCGCCCGAAGATGAATCGGCAGGCGCAGGTTTGCCCTAGGCCACTGGTCTCGCCAGAGAACAGACCACTCCAGATGATATTATCTAGTCGGATAACCTCCAGGATAGGCATCGGTGGCAAAGCAAGGAAGTCAGCTCTCACTTTTTCTTCTTCAGGAGAAAGGACGAAAGGGTCATGCAGCCCTAGGCAGAAACAACAAATAAGCCAGCCAACAACAGATACTAAATAGAAAGGAGAAAAAACAAATAACTTATGGAGGCCCCCAAAGCGGCAGACGACCCATAGACCATCGAAAGTGAAGTACCCAGACTTCACAGAAGCATAAAAGCAATACAGTCGTCAATCCTCCGGGTCCTCGAACTGACCAATCAGACAATGTGGATTCACCAACCAGCAGATGCCACACTTATTCTTCTTGATGGAAGTCAGGGAATGAAACAACTTATTCGACAGATGGAGCCCGACGTCCTTTGCCTTGATTAGAGTAGCGATTAGTATACTCCACCCACTCATCACTACCTGAGTCGGGGCAATGCTCAGGTAAGACAAGTAGCGTCAAATGACACTAGGAACAAGGAACCGTAGGTCGTCCACAAACTTAGCCTTATACAGGCAGATGCGCCCCTCCGTTGGAACAGAATGAGAGTCGATTTCCAAGAAGAGCAATAATCCCAGATCACCACGTATTTCATATTGTTGACAAAAAGCAGTCAGGTCCTCCTCGGACAACATTGACTTCTTGAAGAAGTTTAGACAACCTTAGGGTGTGTTTGGTTGCATGGAATCCTATGTCATGGAAATCCATGAGGGGATCACTACATTTTAGGCTAAATTGATATATCACTCCACATCCACCATTTGGTTTTGTGATCAATTGTGGGAATGAAAGTCCCATGAATATGAGAATCACATGCCTTGGGGGGCCAAGGAGTGAGATTCCCATGTTCATGGGACTTCCATTCCCACCATTGATCACAAAATCAAATGGTGGTCAAATGGTAAATGTGGAGTGATATATCAATTTGGCCTAAAATGTAGTGGTCCCCTCATGAATTCCCATGGCATAGGATTCCATGCAACCAAACACACCCTTAGGGCATGTTTGGTTACCCCTTTGACCATTGTAATGTAATGGCTATTACAATGGTCAATTGCATTCATTTGTTTGGTGGCACAAAAAAACATTGTAATAGTCATTCCCATTACCAATTTGGTTGTAATGGCCATTACATCCTCCCACCCTATGAATGGCCATTACATTGGTCATTGTAATGGTCAACAAAGCAAAATGACTTCATTTGCCTTCATCATCTTTGTTGTTGTGTTGAAGTTTTTATGCTTTGTAGTGAGGGCATATTGGTAAAGTCACATTTCCACTCCCATTACATTCATAGTTAAACCAAACACTCCTTTTACATTCCAATTACTACTCCCATTACCACTCTCATTACTACTCCCATTACAACGTGGAACCAAACAGGCCCTTAGCGTTGCTCGCGTGAGAAGTTAAGTTGCACAGACATGGTTTAATAAACACTAGAGCTCAATCAAGCTGGAAAAGTAAAGTGTAAGACGCTATGACTGTTTAGTAACAAAGGAAATTGTATGTGCTTCGCGGTGTGTTTATCTACTTTAATTTCCATTGTTGCATATGGCCTATTAGAAGTATTTTTAATTGATTGCATATTGTGGCCTCTTAGCATAATCTGTACCAACTCTAATTTCTGCTCATATACTTGAAAAATCTCAATTCTTTTTCTAATCTAATCTGTCTATTTTATTTTGCATTCTTATTCATATAGGATAATGATTTCTTCTCCAAGAATGGACTACCTGTGGCACCATTCCCGCATGGTTGGAAAGGCAAAGCTGGGCTTTACTCAGTTGGGTTCACAAGGAGAGGGATTTTCTGATGCACATCCTTAGATGCCATAAAAATAGCTCAAAATATCGGCAAAGTATGGTAGGAAAAAACCATGCAAACGATTATAGAAACCACCAGCCCTCTCCAAAAAGCCCAAATTTAAAAAAAACTGGGCATTTTGTGTAAAATAGGAAGATGAGGCTTTGTTGATTAGTTCAAAGATTTTGTACAATAACTATTAAGATTTATTCATTTTTAGTTTGAATGATATAAAAAGTTTCATTTTCTCCATTTCATAAATGTATTAATGATTTCTTATACCATTAAAATTTGTGCAGGATAATTATTAAAATTTTGTACTAAAAAATTACAAAAAGTTAAATGATTAGATGTGGCGGATAATAAAAAAATAAAATGATATCAATTTATATTGTGGGGGATATAAGCGCTAGAAATGCATCTATTGTGGCGGATATAAACGCCACAAATGAAGCATATATGACACCTGTATCCGCCATAAATGCTTATATCCACCATTCACTATATCTGGCGGATTTTAATTTTAGGTATTTCTGGCAGATTAAGATACATATCCGCCAGAAATGACATTTTTCTGGCACTTTTATATTTGGCGGTTTTTTAATCCACCACTACAATGTTTTTCTAGCAAATTAAGTTTTTTGCCGCAAGAGACAGGTTTATTTGGCACTTACCATCCGCCACAAATGGGATCTTTTGTGGTTGTATGGAAAGACAATGTGTGGTCTTGCTCATCGTGTTTGTGAAGCATCAACCACAACATCTAAATTTCTCTCCTCCAATGGTTTTTTAGGGTACCCAAGTGTGGTAACAATTTATTTTATCAAAACATTGTTTATAATTTATCTATAGTAGGTAAAGAACTTAGTAAACCAATAGATTGTTAGTTTGTCTTCAGATTTGGTAAAATTCCTACTTTGTTAGGGAGGTTGTAATCTCATTATTGAAGTCATAGTGGAGTTTTGTCTGGACTAGGTCACGAGGTTTTTCTCTTTGCTTTGGAGAATTTCCTTGTTAACAAATTTCGGTGTGATTTGTTTTATTTCATTTGCTTGCATATATTATCTTTGTGATTTACATATAGGATTTGAGTGTTATACCCAACAAGTGGTATCAGAGCAAGGTTAGATTAATCGTATGCGAATCATGGAGCAAAACAATAGTCGAATGGTGAGTTTCAATGGAAACAATTGGACTATTTTGAAAGCAAAGATGGATGACTTACTTTATTGCAAGGACGTCTTCGAGTCCATTGTTAACAATGGAATAAACCGAAAAAAATGAGTGATGATGAGTAGAAGAAACTTGATTGAAAGGCTCTTGGTTATATTCGACAATGGATGTTACTTGATTAACTTATCTTCTTCAGCGCCATTGAATGAAGAAGTTGCAGAGAATGTATGGAGTGAAAAAGAAGTTTACTATGATCACCTAAGGGTGTTTGGTTGAGGGCATTTGTGCATATATTCAAAGATGAGAGATCTAAGCTTGATGATAAATACAAATAGTGTATTTTCTGGGGTTATGCAGATGACAAGTTTGGATACAGGTTATGGGATCAAATCAACAAGAAGGTTATCAGAAGCATGGATGTGGTCTTTCTTGAAGACCAATCTATTGATAATTTTGAAAAGGTTGACAAACCTGAGTCTCATGCTGATGATTTGATAGATTTGGATGCAGTTGTTCCTTCCAGTGCACCTAGTAATGATGATACAAATGTACAGGGTCAGGAAGAAGAAGCTCATGGCAATGTTCTAGGAAATGATGAGTTTCTACATAAAACAATGATGATGAACAAGGGGAACATTCCCTACAAGAACCACCAGCAAAATTGAGAAAAACCACTACAACACATCCATCAAAAATATATTCACCTCGTGAGTATGTTATGATCACAGATGAGGGTGAACCACAATCAGTTGAAGAAGTCTTTGATGATGAACATAAAGGGGAATGGTTGAAAGCTATGCAAGAAGAGATATATTCCTTGCATAAGAACAACACATATGAATTGGTTGAAAAACCAAAAGGGAAGAAAATGCTTCATAACAAGCTGATCTTCAAGATAAAAATTGAAGAACAATACTCAGAACAAAAGTACAAGGCGTGACTGGTTGTAAAAGGTTATAGGCAAAAGAAAGGTGTTGACCTTGGAGAGACATTCTAACATGTGGTGAAAATGACTTCAATACGGATTGTATTGGCATTGGTAGCAAACAGGATCCTTGAGATTGAGCAGTTAGATGTTAAAACTGCATTCTTCCATGGCTCATTGGAGGAAGATGTGTAAATGGTGCAACCAAAATGTTTCGAAGTCGTTAGAAAAAACGGCCAGATTAATGGCTAGGCGGGTTCTAGGCAGTCTGGGCGGCCTAGGCGAGGTCTAGGCAATCTGGGCGAGTTTTTATTTTTATTTTTTTATTAAGGCTGATTGTGTTCTTATTTATTTTTCTTTCCTTTTTTTTTTGGAAATAAACAATTTAATTGTTTTTTATTCAATATATGTCTAAATGTAGCAAAGAATGATTACTTAATGGAATTCTCAAATGATCTACCGGTACCAATTTTAGTAATGTAGATTTTATTAAACATGACTGAGGTTATTCATGCAATTTGAAGAAAAATAAAAGAGTAGGTTTGGATATTTGTCCACAAATTCAACTTTGTATAAAGTACCCATCATGACCAACTTTAGTCATTTGAGTTTTAATAAATTTTGTTCATGATTGTTAATTTTTTCATGTTTTTAAATTTTGCATATGTATCTTGGCATTAAATTGGATGTAATTAATTGATAATATATATATGCTTAACTTTTGTAAATTATTAAAGTTATAATACAAAACCTAAGACCGCCTAGGCCCCTGGGCGCTAGGCACCTGCTCGCCGCATGCCGTCCGCCTAGTGCTTTTTAGAACACTGATCTTTTATGGTGAACAAAAACGACTTCAGATCACTGTGTGTTTGTTTATAAATTCCTTGATGATGATTTTATTGTGTTTTTGTTATATGTTGATGATATGTTTTGATTGTTGGACATGATAGGTTGAAGAAGGAACTGAATGAATATTTTTCCATGAAAGATTTGGGTCCAGTTCAACGGATACTTGGGATGCATATTACTCATGATAGGAAAGTGTCGGAAGCTTTGGTTGTCTTAAAAGAGGTACATTGAGAAAGTTTTTAGCGATTTAACATGGACAAGTCGAAACCGGTTAGTTGTCCACTTGGTAACCATTTCAAGTTAAGTCGTGAACAATGTCCTTCTAGTGAAAGTGTGAAAAAGGAGATGGAGAGTATTCCTTATGCTTCATCAGTGGGAAGTTTGATGTATGTCATAGTGTGTACGAGGCCATATATTGCTCATGTAGTTGGTGTTGTTAGTAGATACTTGCCAAGTCTGGCAAAGAGCACTAGGCAACAATGAAATGGATATTTCAGTACCTCAGAGGTTCTCCTAGTGCATGTTTATGCTTTGGACGTGGTGAACATGTGCTAGCAGGCTACACAGATGCAAATATGGCCGGTGATGTTGATTCCATGAAGTCGACATCGGGGCATGTAGTTACATATGCAGGGGGAGCAATGTCATGGCAGTCTAAGTTGCAAAGGTGTGTGGCTTTATCCACAACAAAAGCCGAGTACATTGCAGTCACTGAGGGTTGCAATGAGATGTTATTGATGAAGTGGTTGTTTAAAAAACTTGATGTGAAGCAAGACAAGTTCATTCTCTATTGTGACAGTCAGAGTGTCATCCATTTTAGCAAGAATCCAAGTTTTCATTCAAGTCCAAGCACATTAATGTGAGGTATCACCAGATTAGGAATGTACTTGAAGAAATGTACTTGCAACTTGAGAAGATCCATTCTGACAACAATGGTTTAGATATGATGACAAAGACATTACCCAGATGCAAACATGATGTTTGTTGCAACATTGCAGGTTTGGGTATGGTAAATCCCTCTTCATGATCATGAGGGGAGATTGTTGGGGGTCCCTCACATGTGAAAGGCTTATTACTAATTGGCCAAAAACACTAGGGACCAACTTTTAATAAAGAAGAAGTTGTGAAATAAAAATGAACCCAAAATCAGATCGTGGGTTAGGTTTTTGAAAAGAAAAACAGCAAGAGAAAGAAAGAAATGTCTCTTTGTTCATCTCTCTCATTGCGGGTTGGGTTTGGAGGGAATGTTTGAGGGCTTGTAAGCTCTCATTTTACTTTGTGTTTGGAGAAGAAGATTGGGAAGACAAGCTGTGATCTTGCTCATGGTGCTTGTGAAGCCTCAGCCAGAACATCTAAATTTCTCTCCTCCAATGGTTTTCTAGGGTTCTTCAATCCTAGTGTGGAAACAATTTATTTTACTAAATTGTTATTTGTAATCTATCTATTAGTAGGTAAAGAACTTAGTAAACTAATAAATTGTTAGTTCCTTTGAGGTTTGATGAAACCCATAATTTGTTAGGGAAGTTGTAATCTCATTATTAAAGTCATAGCGAAGTTTTGTCTGAACTAGATCCCGAGGTTTTTCTCTTCGCTTTGGAGAGTTTCCTTGTTAGCAAATTTCAGTGTCATATATTATCATTGCAATTTGCATATAAGATTTGGGTGTTATACCCAACAGGAAATCCATGAGGAGACCACCTAAATCTAAGGTAATTTGATGTACACTCATCAATCCACCATTTCCTTTTGTGATCAATGGTGAGAATGGAAGTCTAATGAACATGATAATCACACTCCTTAGTCCCCCAAAGTATGAGATTTTCATGATCATGAGACTTCAATTCTCACCATTGAACACAAAATCAAATGGTGGATTGGTTATTGAACATCAAATTAACTTAGATTTAGGTGGTCCCCTCATGGATTCCCATGACATAGTATTCTATGCAACCAAACACACCCTTAGTTCCATGATCTCAACCTGTGTTGACTGATGAGCCAAGCCAGGTAATTATGTGTAAGCTTTTTCCCGAATTACTACACCAATTTGACATTTTAGTAACAATCCCAAAATATCACTTTTGAGTTGTTACAGTCCACTAAACAATTTTACACATTTTCACAAACAAAGTGATATAATAATTATATCACCATGAAGAATATGGTGCTACAAGTGATACTATTCACGGTGATCCAATTTATTGTATCATTTTTTTTGTGAAACTGTTTTTAATTTTTTTTTACTGAATTTAGTTTTGACTTGAAATTGTTTGGTAGACAGTTACCGCTCAAAAGTAATATTGTTTTGAAGGTTGTTATAAAAATGTTAATTTAGGTTGTGTTTGGTTGGATGAAATCCTCTGCCATGGGAACCCATTAGGGGCCCCAATATTTAAGGCTACTCTACATCCACTATTAGATTTTGTGATCTATGATGGGAATGAAAGTCCCATGAACATGAAAATCATATGCCTTAGGGGACTAAGGGGAGTGTCATTCTCATGTTCGTGAGACTTCCATTGCCATCATTAATCACAAAATCTAATGGTGGATGTGGAGTAATACGTCAATTTATTATTAATTGTTGGAGTTCCCTTATGGATTCCCATGACATAAGATTACATCCAACCAAACACACCCTTAGTGTAGTGGATGTATTTATTTGTCCCTTCCCTGTTTCAGTTGATACTTAGCTTTGGTCACCTTTCATAGGAAACAGAGACGGAGCCAGGATTTTTTATGAAGGGGGGCAGAATGATGAGTCATAGTTAATTAATGAAATATAGTAATTAATTACTTTAACAAAAAAATTTAATTCAAACAATACATAAATAAATATACAAAACACCAATTGCTAAACAAGAAGAAAATGAATCCAACAAGTTACTTTGTAGGAACACAAACAATAAATATATATGGAACAAATCAAAGTAGTATGTAAAGTTAATGAGCAAGAGTTAATTTCAAAAGTAAAATTAGATGTGAAAAAAATTGAGTTATTTACGATTTGCCACCTTATCATAAATAACTAATTACCCCATCATTAATCACTATTATAGTCTCTAACGGTCAACGTGCATTGACTGTCAAAAGGCTCACGTTGATTACCAAAATGCTTCAAACAATAACCCACATATGAACCTCAAATACAAACATGTATCTTGAGGAAAAATTAATGGATCAAAATTTCATGCATCTCCAGAAAAATCCTACGAATAAAATACAAAAGTGGACCTTGATACGAATTCATCTCGAGAAAATACATAAAAAAAAACCTTATTCTTTCTCAAATCAAGAAAGAGAGACTGGGGTTGTTGGTGGCTGATGACAATGGTAAACAAAAGAACAAAATCAAACAAAAGGGGAGGGAGAAGAAGAAAGTAGGAGGCCGGGCAATTGTCGATGTCGCAACAAATAGAAAATGAGCAGAACCATTGGTGGTTACATTTTCTTATTGGGAAAAATGTTATTGATGGGGTGACAAATGCTAACACGCAAACAAGAACCTATAACAATAGAGTAAGGCTAGGAAACCAAGTTTTATAATCAGGGTGATGTGACGTCGTTAGAAGAGGTTTTTTACAACCTCGAAATACACATAAACACTTTGGAGATTTCATCATTCTTTCAAGATCACGCCACGTTACCATGGTTACAAAACTTGTTTGCAAAAACATGATTTCTTAGCGTTTTTGATAACAATAATGGTCGAGACACAACTATTTGAGTGAAATCAACCATTTATCTTGCGCTAACCTCAGCTGGGAACCTGTTATGTAAAAAGTTCAACCATTTTTTACATGTATTAGCTTATATATATATATATAATTCTTGTGCTTAGCACGGGGAAAAATAACTTGTCTTTAATGAAATACAAAATAATTTATCCAAAAGACAATCGGTTATACACAGTTGGGTATTTCTCAAATTTCACATTAAAAATGTAAAATAAAAATCAAATCTTCACTCGAGTGCACAAAGCAATTCCCATTCCCGTTACATACTTGCATTCTTGTTTTAATAGTGTTCTAATATGTATGCCTATCATTACCGTTCAATAAAGGAAAATATTTATGGGTTTCGACAGTGACATTGGGAACTAGGGTGTTGTGGTGCTCACTGAGGAGGACGATGGCTTTCTCAAGCAATACCCTATCATGGTTTTTGAATGTCGAGGAAACCGGCAAGGGAGGGTTGCCTCAATCTTCCTCTAAATGTGTGTCATCGTGCATGTCAAGGAGGATGGAGAGTTGCACCCCCTCCCTCGCCGATTTTCTGGCTAATAAGAAGGGCTCATAAAATTATTTGGACACAAGAAGTGGATTTGAATAAAATGTTTCCTTGGACTAGGCCTAACTACATTCTACATGGACCTAACCCATAGCCCATACCTCTCACTGCTCAATGTCCATTCATATGAATTTCCAATGAAGAAGAAGGCCTTTATCGGCACACTAAATTGATATTTTTGTAATAATTTAATATTTTTTTTGATATATAATAGTTTATCAAATAATTTTACACATTTTTTAAAGCATAAAGAGTATGGTGCTATAAATGATGTTATTCACGGTGATCCAATTTATTACATCTTTTTTTTTTATAAAAACATTTTTCATTTTATTAAACTATAACAACTCAAAAATTATAGTATTTTAGGGATTGTTACAAAAATAACAATTTGGTATAGTGACCGTGAATTTGTTGGTTTTCTCCTCATTTGATTTAACAAATTTACAGTTGATGGGAATTTTTTTTTTTTTTTTTTTTTGGTTCAAACACGAAGAGGTTTATTAATGAAAGAAAGGGAAACAAATTACAAAGAGAGACATTCTTATATCAAGGAATGCCAAGACCCTATGAAAGTGTCAAAACCCAACTCCGAAGATACTTCATGGAAGAGAAAAGGAGAATTGAGATTCAAGACGACCTTCTTTATTCTTAAGCACTACGAATACTCAAATAGGCCAAGATCTGGGTCGGTTCGAATTCAAAAGTTTCATCTGTTCAGGTCTTCACAGAATCCGTATCCCTGGTTGATATTTAATCCACTTGGTTTGCAACATGTATAAATTAGGCGAATTCTAATTGGCAAAGAAACGGGCGAGGGAGGGGAGTGGAACCCTTCATCCCCCTCGAGATGTGTGCCCCCTTCCTCGCCCGGTTTCTCGCTCATTTCCTCGCCCGTTAGACAAGTCCTTAAAATTAAGCTGAGTGTATGGGTATATATATATATTTTTTTACTGAGAAATGTAAAACTCACATGATTCATTTCATTTCAATTCATCTTCTTCGTAGACTGTTTTTATTATTAACTTTCATTATAATTACGGCTATGCTCTGCATGGATGGATGAGAGTGCATCCTTTGTTGACCATTTACACACGGGCTACCAGCTAACCACATTCACGTTCAAATAACATATTTCAAACTTTTCTTTGGGATAAAAATATCATTTTTTCATCCAATTCAATAATTTAGTTTTACTAATATTCTCTTAATACAGACGCATTTTGATAATGGAAATGTCACGGCAAGAGGCAGACAACTTTTCTACCAATCTACATCTTTTCATTATCAGTCATTGGCTGGGTGGTTCGAAAACAGGCTGCCAAAGGTCATTTGCTTTCTGATTTGGATATTTAAGCTAATGTATAAACATATTCAATGGCTTATACAGTTTAGCCCAAATGTAAATAATGACAGTTGGGAGGTATTAATTCGAAATATATATATATAAATTGGCTGTTACCCCTTGTATATGAGTTTATCATTGGAGATGCCCTAATTATTAGACAAAAGTTGAGTCAGGGTTGGATAAAAAATCGACTAAATTGATTAAACTGACCGAATTGATCGATTCGGTTTTAGAAAATTTGAAATCGAAATGGTCAGTTCGATTTTTGATTTTTAAGTGATTTTAATCGACAAAATCAAACCGATCAAATATATATAATTTATATAACAAATTATAATGGTGTTTTAGATTGGAGATGAAAGACGCTGAAATTTATGTTCGCATATTACTGAAATATCTCTAGCCAAAGTTGAAAATTCTCTTCCTATCAAATAATTTGAGTGTCGAAGGCTCGGAGAATACCCTAGTAAATAATAATATTATATGTAAAAATCAGTGTTCTAAAAAACGCGAGACGACCTTATGTTTTGTATTATAACTTTAATAATTTACAAAAGTTAAGTATAATACCTTATCAATTACATTCAATTTAATGCCAAGATACATATGCAAAATTTAAAAACATGAAAAATTAACAATCATGAACAAAATTTATTAAAACTCAAATTTGTCATAATAGGTACTTTATACAAAGTTGAATTTGTGGACAAATATTCAAACCTACTCTTTTATTTTTCTTCAAATTGCATGAATAACCTCAGTTGTGTTTGATAAAACTACATTACTAAAATTGGTATCGGCAGATCCTTTGAGAATTCCATTAAGTAATCACCCTTTGCTACATTTAGACATATACTAAATAAAAAAAATAATTAAATAGTTTATTTCTAAAAAAAATGAAAGAAAAATAAAATAAAATAAAATAAAAACACAATCAGTCTTATTAAATTAAAAAAAATAAAATAAAAAACTCGCTCAGACCCCGCCTAGGTCGCCCAGACCCGCTTTGACAGCCTAGAACCCCCCTAGTCATTAATCTGGGCATTTTTCTACCTTTTAGCATCTAGGCCAATTTTTAGAACACTGGTAAAATAATATACTATGTGTTCAATATAGTTGATCGGTTTGGTTTATTTTATTTTATTTTAGTAACATTTTAATGGGTCGGTTCGATTTACGATTTATCTAAACTAAGATCATTTTGGTTTGAATTCGATTTTATTAATGTTTGGTTCGGCATCGATTTAAAAAATTTGAAATCCACAAAATTTGGTTTGGTTTTGATTTAAAATTTCAACAACGTTCGGTTTGTGTGAACAAACTCTACCGACAACAAAAGTAGCGTAGCAAGGAAAAGTTAAGTGACGGGTCCACCATTCCATACATGCATAAAAGTATAAGACATCATAAAATGAAACGAGTGATCTATTTTGGCATCTAAACCTAAAACGTGCAAATCCTTTTCAACTATAGCAGGTCATCAAATCAAACACTTCACTTTTGAGCAATTATTTATTCATTTCAAAGCATAGTTTCAAACTCTGAAATTATTTGTGCTTCAACCATAATTGATCCCAATACTCAAATCAAGCATATTCTATAGATCATGTTACATAGAAAAAATTTCTGAGTTTTCGGTTTCACTCACTGATTCAAAAACTAAACAACAAAAGCCTCTTTTATGAACAATTCATGTATTAATGAAAACGTACGTACTATAAGATTCTCACATTTTTTTTTCACTACCAAAAAGAAGTAAGAAGATCAGAAGAATCTAATTTAATTGATGAAATGTTTATATATACAAAGAGAATTACTATGGTTTACCATCATTCACTTTAAGAGGCCTAGGAGGAACCATGGTTCTTCTCTTCCACAAATTGATCTCTTTTCTTGGCTCAGTAGTTGGCACTTTCATTGCACCACCACCAATCATGATAGGTGCGGAGTGAGGGATGATGATTTCATCTTCTTCAAAACTATCTCTATCTTCATCATCATCATCAGAGAAGTAGTTTCTATGATCATTAGGCACAACTTTGGCGTCGAAGTTCTTCCAATCGAATTGTGAACCAAAAGTGTCTCTCCCACTCGAAAAGCGCTTCATTTGACCCAAAGGAGGGGTCTTGTGATCAACTACATTAATGGATGGTTTATGTGGTGCAGGAGATTCAGATTTCTTTCTGCGAAAGATATCACGGATGGATGAAGTTGAACGTTTAGGCTGCTTCTTTTGTTGTGGTGGTGGTGGTGGTCGTGGTGCTAAGGTAGCCTTGGAACATATTTTCTTCTTGTGCTTGATTTGGCCCATGCACGAGACCTTTGGTGAAGTAGGTTCTTGTGCATGAAAGCTTCCGGTTCTCGACTTTGTTCGCGCTTCAGCTGGGATCATGGAGATGATTGGACCTGAGAAGGCTTTGTGTTTGTGGAAATTCTCTGATCTCTTATCTCTGCTTGGGCTGAATGGGTAATTTGTTTTGAATGAAACAGTGGCTGTTTTTGGTAGAAATGAGAAGATCTTGCTTTTAGACTTGGGTACTGTTGGTTTCTCCATTTCTTCTTCTTGTTGTTGCTGTGAGTAATGGAAAATTGGAAATGGTTTTGTGTTTATATATAGGGAGAGGAGAGAACACTTGATTTTGAAGATTAAAATAAGATTTTACAAAAATTGTTGAAAGAAAGAATAAGTCAACAAACGAGTGGATGATGAGTGTATCATGAAATTCTATCTTGTAATTAAGGAGGTGGGAAGGAAGGTTTGGGTCAAAAGGGATGACTTAGCACACCAAAATTTAATAGTTTGGGGGGCCTTTTGCTTTGATGCTAAGCTTCGTATCGTTGTTCCTATAATGACTTAATTAATGTTCAAAACTTCAATTACCGAGTGTATTATTATTATTATAATATATTTTTGCCTTTTGGACTTGGACAATAATCCTAAATTATGACTGATTTGCCGCTATGCTTGAGTTTTTAGTAGTAGGTATATGGCATTCCCGTGTTGAGGTATGTCATGTATTTAAGAACGGGTTATATCATATATATATATATATATAGACTTGTCCAGTCTGGCTTGGGGCATCCATAGATCGTTAAACCATGTTCTGAATCTTGGACTTATGATACCATCGTTTGAACTTTTAAATTACTATTCACTTCAAGGCCTCTAACACCATCTCATTTAACATTTATTTTTCAATATTAGTTGCTGGAAAAGGAGGTGATGTGTGTAAGGTTATATCAGATTGAATTGGAGATAAAAGGTGAGGTGATTTGCAAGGGCTCGAGTTGCTTGATGTGATTCAATGGATGGACCACTTGTGAAGGTTGACAAAATATGAGCCCTATTCAGTATTGTCCATTGTCCATGGAAGAATAATCAGCAGGAGGGGCTTCAGACTTAGTATAATTGTGGCCTGCAAACACTTGTAGGTTTCGACAAGATGTGGAGAGATAATTTTGTTAGTATTGTACATGCCCCATATACCATGGTAAAGTATGTCAACAACATGGTCATCTTGGATCATGTGCATCGTCATGGAAATATATGTACAACTCAAAAATTCAAAACATCAACAACACGACCCATGTTTTTATTTAGAAAACTTGACTTGTTTAGAGAAGTTTTAACCTTTGTAATGAGATTTTTATGCATTATGTGTGAATATGAAAAGCTAAAATTTGCAGTTATGCAGAAGGTTAGCGGTATTTGTTTTTCTTAATGACTTATACCGTTGTCGCGATATTGAAATCTATATAGATGAAACACAAACACCCCTTCAGTTAGGAACAGAGCCTTAATATTCCCCTAATCGTTTTATGTAAACTGGGGTGTACAAAATAGGTATGACTAAGATTTATTAAATTTGATATAAAATTCAATAAGAGAAATTTTAAAACTTTGAATCCACAGACTTAGAGGGTGGTGTTTGTTTGATTTTTGCTAACAATTGTTTGCGTTAAAAAAAACAAAATTGTGCCTTCATTTTAAGGATTTTTGTTACAAATTCTAACAATTATTACATTATGTTTTATATATCACAATTTAAAATTGTTTAATTGTAATAAAGGACTTATTATAAGGTTTCACAATTAAAAAAAAAAAAAAAAGGATGGGTGATATACATGGCTTCAGGACCCCCACATCTTAATATTCCAGATAGCGATGATCAGATGAATGAATAGTACAGTACATTCTACTAGCTAATCTAACACAGCCGTATCGTCCACCATGTACTAATTGCATTTATAATCATTAAAAAGGAAGGTACACTACAAGGAAACTGCATTTTAGTGACGGTGGCTAAAGGTATTTAGCGACAGTTATAACTGTCGTTAAATAATACGTCGATTGTGCAATCGCCACTAATAAAGGCGTTACTAGGGCAATCAACGACGGTTTTCAATAACCACTGGCATAACCGTCGCTAAAGAGCATCTAGCGAGGGTTTTTAGCAACCGTTAACAAAAAGGTCGCTAAATGACATATAGCGACGGTTTGTAACTGTCGCTAAATATGGGATAATGACGACATTTGATAGCATGCTACGACAGTTTCAACCGTCGGAAAAGCCTAATAAACCGCCTCTAAATTCAATTTGATAATCCTTTTAGTGATGGTTCCAACCGCCATTAATGATTGTCATCATTGTCATGAAAATTTTAATTTGCATATATACCCACATTTTTAACCTATAACCACGAATTTCAACCTGTAATCACATTTTTATATCCACTAACAAACCACAGTTTTATACAATCGTTTTACACAAAAACCATTCAACAAAACTTCACTTCAACTATATTGTCATCAAAGTTAAACCCTCCTCATTGAATTCTTATTAGAGACTTGTCGCCTCTAACTATATTGCATAACAAAATTGAATTCTTATTACACAAAAACCACCCTCCTCTTTACTACGGTTTTGTCTCCCACATTATAGTCATCTAAAACCTTGGATAATTTTGTTTTGTCTCTCGCCTGTCCAAACACACAATACAAAATATTATGTTTTGCTAATACATAAATATTTAGTCGTTTAGTTATATGGAAGATCAAAATAGTTTGGTGAAATTAAACAATGTCACCGCGACAGGAAGGATGGATTGAGAGATGGTTGTTGGTTGCGGTGTTTGAATTGTAGTTTAGTGCTTGGGTTGTTGGTAGAATATCACAAGACGAAACACCGACTATTTTTAATTAACAATGTCACTGATTGATTGACTTCTTCCTTTACTACTTAGGCCCCGCTTGGTACATTGCAAAATAAAGCATTTTGCATTGGTTTGCAATGCATTACTTTACAAACACTTGATAGTAATTAAATAAAATCAAAGACAATTCGAAAAAGTAATTGTGGTGATGGTGACTGCAAATGTGGGCATTGGTGGTGGTGGCAATGACAGTGATTGTTGAAATGGTGGTGGTTGCGGTGGTTCGGTGGATATAATGGTGGGTATATGGTTTTGGTGGCTATGGTGATCCCAACGGTGATAGTAATGGTTGTGGTGATTATGCTATAGTGGTGTCGGTGGTTATGCTATGGTAGTTGTGGTGGTGGCGACAATGGTTATGGTGAAAGTGGTTATGATATAGTGGTTGAGGTGATGGCAGTGGCTATGGTGGTGGCAGTAACAGTGGTTGGAGTGTTTTTAAGGAGTTGGGAGTAGAATTCAAGTAAGAGAAAGTGATGAGAGTTTTGCAAAAAAAATTGTACCGCAAAGTTTTGCAAAATTTTATAACTAGAAGATATAGAGGTCTTACATTCAAATTCCAATAATTTCTTCCTGCAAAATCAACCAAACACCCAAGTTTATGTAACCGCCGTAAACTTTTGCATATGCATTTTTTTACCGTATACCAAGCGCAGCCTTAGTTTAATTGTCCCTGAATTAGTCCCATTATATAATGGAGAATAAATTTTTTTTTATCAGCACCGTCATCAGATCATACGGTTTTGATCCTTTACATTGATATAAGTGTTTGTGCTAAGAAGTCTGACTAAGAAATGGTCCATTTAGTAAGTGCGTTTACAGGTTCTAATTTGAAGTTGTTGAGAGCAAATGTTTTGAATTGAGAAGGCGCTTACTCAAATAAAAGAAAATTTTCAAGTTATAATTAGAAGTAATTAAGAGCATTTTTCCTGAACTTAATCTATTATTAGGTGTTTACTCTAATAATAATGGAATTTTGAGAAATTCTGACATCAATTAGAACTCGACTTCTAACCACTTAATAAAAACAAACACCGCCCCCATTAATACATTGACCCATTTCGAAGAACTTAATCTATAAGTGGCTTCTCGTTCAAGATGATTAAATGCATTATGTTTACAAAATCTTCATTATTGAATGAAGCAATGGGCCACATGATTCATTGTATCACAAGACTGAAAAATCAGATCGAGTAGTTCTGCATCCATGGAGGCAATGCAAATCTGAATCTTGGAAGACATAATTAAGCAACCAAACAGTAGGTTTGAAGGATCAACAATATCAAAGGATGGCCATATGAGTTTTATAAGACAGGATAAGGAGACCATATAACATAGTAGGTGAAGAAATCTCAAGTTCTTGCATGTATCAGATCTGAAACAAAATCATCCATGGTGTTTAGGTATTTAGATAGGAGACACTAGCATGTTTTGAAAGGTATGGAGACTCAACTCTCTGTTTATCTGTCTGAGATTCACTTGAATCAACCAAGGACAATAATATCAAAAGTTTGGAACTAATTTAAGTCGGGTACGTAATAAATTGTGAAAAAAAAAAAATATAAGCATGGGGCTTTCCATCCTAAATAACTATAAATCACAACTTAATTCTCTGAACAAACCATTAAATAATTCAACAGCTTCCTTTATTTTGTATGCATATGTATGGTACACTAGTACAAAGAAAGGTTATGCGAAGGTGTATTCTAGTATTTGTCCAATTATTTGACACAAATACAAGTGTACGTATCGTCATCGCGCATAGCTGGTTGGATTTGAATGTCTGTCATTTTCTGTGCATTAGATTCAATTGGGAGACTATTTCATTATCCTATTCAAATTAATTTTCAACTATTTGGACTAAATTTTAGAGACTTAAACAATCCCGAGTTGGTATAAGTGATCAAGTGTGGTATGGTTATTTGCAATGTACTGAGAAAGACGAGAAAGGATAAGGAAACTTAAAAACAGAGTTGGTAAGAAAATTTCAAACTAATGAAAAGCCATCATCCGGTTGTTGGATTTGGATGGTTGTTGGATGCAAGTGAGGTTCATAGAGGGAGATCATATGAACTTCAACACGAAAAATAAATAATAAATGAAGCTCGACCAATAACTTTTGGGCTGTATATACAAGAGTTCAATCAAACATTACTATCAACTAAACAGAGGGGCATACATGACAAAGTTGGCTAAACATGTAAATCCAGGTGCGGTTCGATATTTCGATAATCAGCTCAAGCTCTCATTATGGGTCCAGAACTCCACATAAACTTGTGTGTAAATGCTTCAATGGTGCGTTTAGTTGCATGAAATTGACGAGAACCACTTACCTTTGAGACGGTTTTGAGGTTGCAATCGTCATCAACCTAGTTTTATCAAATGTCAGAATGGGATCACATTCTTTGCAGCAGTGAATAAATAGTGATAACAAGAGGTCAATTGATAGATTTGTAGTGGATGATATTACATATACGTCTAGGGTGCGAACCTTGCTGGAGGCTTTTAATGATCATTTAAGCAGTAAAAACCATGCTCATGCTTCAAAAAAAAAAGTGGAAAATTCTTTTAACAACGGGTTCTTGGTGTAGTTGGTTATCATGCCACTCTAACAAACTGAAGGTCTCCAGTTTGCACCCGGGCAAAACCATTTCTTCGTTTCTATTTTACAAACCGAGTTAGTCATTTTATTGTTTCTACTTTATGAACCAAGTTAATTATGGTAGAAACAATAAATGAGAAGAGTGATAGCGAACTTATCCAAGAAGAACATATTCGTGGTTGTAAGGGAAATACCTATTAATGCAAATAATTTCAACACAAATTCTGGACCTAGTTGGTGAAAGTTAATGGCTAAAAAATACTATGCAAGTAATAGCAAGCAACAAGCAATATGCAGAAAATAAAGATGACACTGAGATTTACGTGGTTCGGCTTTGTCTACTCCACGAACGACGACTCTGTAACTATTTTATTGATATGGAAACACTTACTTGAAGATTACAACGTTGTCAAGCAACGATCCTTGAGATTACCCAATCTCAAGCAAACAATACCACCAAAAATTTGACGAAACTCGCAAACGAAGAATACCCAAAATCACTCGATTCCAATCCTTCAACTTGGTTACTGTTTCACACTGCACACACACCAATTCACGCTGAACTCGCAGCCGTTTCACGCCGTTAATATTCACGTAATTATTACATAATATACCCCTTAATTTATATATGTTAGTGTTTCGATTATTATATTTTATAATAATTATTTTGTTTTCATGTCTTTGTAGGAATTTGAGTTGAACAATGAAATCATATTAAGGCGACAATTTAAGGAATGACAATTTGTCGATTCTAGCGGTGGTATAAAGTAGAGGGTCACATATCTAAACCTAACCCTAATAAACCTAGGTCCACCTAAGTTAACTTAAGCCCAGACCCAAAACGCTAACTTAAAAATCCAAACCCAAGAAAATAGGAGAACCCTATTTAGCTCTCCCCAGTTTGGAGAAACTCTTCTCTCTCTTTTTTCCCCTCTCTGGGGGCTCTTCCAGCCACTATGCCAATCCACCCTGTCGGAAATCATCGCTCGATAGGAGAGCTGACAGCACGATAATCCCGCCATCACCACCTCCTCCTCGTCCTCCACCATCAGCCGCCACCTCCTCACCCTGTTTTGCACACTCACCGCCGCCATCCACCGTCCAGAAACCTCGCCACAAGAGCAACAACCACCTCCTCCTTCATCCCATTGAAACAGGGGCGTGACAACCCTGTTTCATGTTACAAACCATTAACAAATCCAATTAAACTTATATCATGTTTCTATCAAACATTAACAAATCATTTCAAGCAAATACGCTATTACCAAGTATTAAGTGTCTTTTTAGGGCACACTTAATCAAAATTTAAGCTTAATATTTTTAGGACATGCTTTGAATATTAATAAAGAGTAATTCTAACTACCAAACATATCAAGTTTAACTTCTCGAACATGCAAGGTGAGAGCAATTTATCAAAATTCAGAAATAAATTGTTATTAACAATTAAGCACACAATTCAGTAAAATAAATTAAAATAAATTATACAACCCATTTAGTTTGTCACAAACTCGATGTGGTGGTACTCAGCAAATCAGCAGGTGGTTGTACACGAATCCCGAGACAACTGGCCAAAAGCACTCTGTGGTGGCTCTTACAGATAGCTGGGGTGTGAATAGCCAAATAACCGAATTAACCGATTCCCGCCTCTGCTACAGTAGCGCTACAGTGACGCTACAGTAGCCGCTCGCTCCGTTCGTCTTCTCCAGCGCGACAGCGGCGCTCTCGCGGGATTCCTTCGCTCCTCGCGACCGTCACCGACCTCAAATCGCTTCCAGAACCTACACAAGAAGAGAAAAGGTGAGGAAACAGTTAGATATCAGCAAAAAAGCAAAGGAGGGCGAGGAACAGGGCTCCCTGTTTCTGTGATTGCAAGCTCTGTCTCGCGAGGTGGTGGTGATGGTGTTTGGTCTCGTCGTGACGGTGGTCGTGAGAGAAGGAGGCAGGAAGGAGCTCGAGACGAAGAGAGGTCGAGAGAAGAGGGGAAACAAGGTCTGTGGCGAGGCGGAACAGAGCCGCGGTGAGCTCTGTTTCGCGGTGGTTCTCGTGCTTGGTCTGGTCTGTGACGATGGTTAGTGCGGAGGTGGTGGTGGTGGTGATGGATGATGGACAGGGAGAGGGACAGGGACGGTAGCAGAGTGAAGGTTTGACGCGAAATAGAGTTGTCACACCCCTGTTTCGTGGTAGTGGCGGTTGTGCTGTTCGGAGGTGATGGTTGTGCTCGGTGGTGGCGATGGCGAGGTGACTGTGGTGGCGAGGTGGTGATTGCTGAGTGAGTGAGAGATGGATAGGTGGTGGTGGTGATTGTGAATCAATTTGAGAGAAAGAGGTTTTGATTTTTGTCTAATTTTCTTCTTTTCCCTTCTTTTTCTCTTCCCCCTTTCTCACCCTATTATCTTCTATTTATATAAAATTATCAAGATGAATAGGGATGAAATGAGGGAATGATTCATCAATGAGGGTAGGAGAAGGATTGGGCTTGGCATTAGGTTTGGGTTTAGGTTATGGATTAGGTTTCGGGTTTAGGTTTGTGACTGCTTTATACCACCGTTGGAATCAACTAATTGTCGTTCCTTAACTTGTCGCTTTAATATGATTTCATCGTTTGCGCTCAAATTCCTACAAAGACATGAAAACGAAATAATTACTATACAATATAATAATCGAAACACTAACATGTATAAATTAAGGGATATATTATGTAATAATTATGTGAATATCAAATACCCCCAAACCTATATTTTGCTAGTCCTCGAGCAAAACAATAAAAAGAAAATCCTAACTCACTTTCGCAGGAATCATCGGTTGCACTTACCTTAAACGTGCAACAAGGCTTTAAACTCCTAGATTACCTCTAGTGGACGAGTTATAGTCTCGTGAGGGTTTTCAGAAATGTTACCCACAAACATTACTGACTCAATCAAAACTTGGTCAAACAATGTTCATTTTAAAACTTCAAGTAATGCAAGAAAAAATTTAATATTCTCCAAATCTCCAAATAATTTAATATTCTCCCAAGGTTAGAAAAAATTCATAATCATCCTCAACTCAATGTGTGTGTGTGGATAGCACTGTCAACATAACTTTTCATTTCAGAGTAAAACACTGACTAAATCTTCTGTAGAAAGTTTGTTGTGACTTCAAACCTCTCATGTCACTCACAATAAAGCACTCAGAGATTTAGTATTTCATTCAGTTTATATGTGAGGAAAAGAGTAAATAATGAAAAACAATCATCTCACATATAGTAATATGAAGAACGTACTTTTCAAGAATGGAATGAACATGATCTCATGGACAGGAATATCAATTACTTTTTGGAATGTTGAATCAAACACCATAGGTCTTGGTTATTAAATCTCCACATCTACGAAACCAACCTTTACCTAAGATCAACTAGGACTTTGTTGGGTTGTAATGGGCTTGGGTAATAGTTAATAAGGAATGTCAAAGGATTCTAACAAAAATTTCTAGGAATGTATACACCCATTATACGAACAATTAGGGCTGTCAAGAATAAATCAATGTTGCGCACCATCAATTTTTTTTTCTTCATTTTCACATCTTTATCCTTATTGAAGAATCATTTTTTTCTATTTTTCTTTTCTTCAACCTTTTTGTTTTTTTTCATAGAGGATTTATGAAATATCTCATATTTTGCTCTTCATGCCCTTTTGACACTAAGTATATCCATCCATACACATTCCCAGAAAAGGTTGGTAAAAGTTAATGGTTTAACAAATAAAAGTTAATCTAAGGCTCAAAAGGCTACAAAAAAGGTTAATGTTATAGGTAAGTTAAAAGGCTAGTTAATGGTCTAAAGAAAAAATGCCTAGATCATTTCCTAAGTTCGGGTCAGTATTATGACATCTCAATTGAATAAGTCAAGAAGTTCTAGTGTAATAATTCAATTTTTATGTCATTCCCAAAGCAATTGATCAAAAGAATGAAAATAATGAGATCATCAACGAGATAATACGGACTCAAGAAAAATCAGAGTTTATATATAACCCTCAGAAAAATAGAAATGTTCAAAACTTTCAGGGTTAAGTCTCCACTATTATTCTAAGGTTTTCTAGTATATATTTCACTCATCAACTTCAAGTTATGCTAACATGGCTCATGGTGCAAAGATAATCGAGTTGAAAAATCTTATGAACCAAATCTAGCTTAAGGATCATACTAAACTTTCAATCTTTATCAATATGCCAATATGTCAAGTTGGCTTGCATTTTCTTGAGCATAAAACATTTAAAATCCATTTTCACAAAAAACCAAATTGTTTTGACAGAAAAGTTTTTTTTTTTTTTAAGAATAAGAAAAGAAAACACTACAAAAAAACGAAAAATTCACCGACTCATGAACCCTACCCCCAAACCTAATCCAAACATTGTCCTCAATGTTTAACAAAATAATTCTGACAAATGAATGAAGTAAGTACATGAAAGGAGGTTAGAACAGTATTATCGCGGAGAAGATTTTACCAATTTCCAGGAATTCATCCATCAATGAGGTTCATAAACATAAGAATCATGGAGTTTTCATTAGAAATCGATAAAATGCAGACTCGACACTAACAAAGAAAACTAAAAAGAAAAACCAAGTTGGAAGTCAAAACTGTTACGGAGCTAACGAGTATGAGTGAAACACAATTAAATAGGGTACTCGAAAATCAATCCAGACTAATAGCAAAGACACACAACTAAAGCTAGGCTGCCTCCTAGGAGCACTTGGTTTACCGTCATCAGCCCGACAAATATTCTTCCTAAAAAATGGTGTATCAAATAGTGGAGAGGAAGAACATGACAAACACTTAGTCCATGGTCGTATATCAACAACCTGAACAGTTGAGGATCAGTCCACCAAAATATAGCAATCACATGGGGCACCAAATACACTAGGACATTCCAAAAGTGACCAGTAATCATACACAACAGATGATCCTTGCGTGCTCCAAAAAGGGAACATCCTATGTCTGGTTCCAAATCGGATGATTGGATAATTTGCACAACAGGATGGTGAAAACTGAAATCCTCACTACAACACAAGGGATCGGTGAAAGTAGTCTTATTAAATGGGAATGTGATGCAAGTAGATGAGACGATGGATATATCAGGTGGTACAGGATCGTCATATGAATCATATAGAGATATTGGTCTAGACAACTCATCACCTGAAAATGCATACCTGAGGGTGTCAGGTAATTGTTTAAGATCAAGCTCAGGTGACTCAACTGATGGGGCTAGTTTTGACTCACTGAGTGGAAGAGGCTTCACTTTAGACTTCCATTTATAACTAGGATCCACAATAAGAACTGAGTCAAGCAAATCATTGACTTCCCTAATGGAATCATCAACATCAAAATCTAAACTAAATTGAGTCAAACAAACCTCTAAACAGTCAAGGGGAGACTCTAAAAAATGTTCAATGTTTGATTCGATGCATGAGTCACTAGGGAGGCATGAGTCAACACGGGAAGGAGATGTTGGTAGTGTCTCAGAATCGACAGGTTCATCAATAAATGAATCACTAGGGAATTTTTCTGACTCTATCTCAGGAAGTGACTCAACTATCTGATTCACGGTCATCTCAAGTTTCCGGATAGCTTGAGAATTTTGTTGAAAAATAGTTGTCAATTCTGTGATATCATGAGAATTTTGCACAAGTATTTCTCCTGTTCGCTCTATAAAAAATTTCATGATATCCTCTAACTCATTATCAGGAATGAAAGCCTGAGGAGTCTGAGGAGTGTCTAGAGGGCCTTCATGGTACTGACCATGAACCCATGATAAGTCAGAATGATAAGCTAGACCTGGGTAATAATCTAAATATGGATCATACTCAGGTCGTCGCATGTCATAAAATGAATTGACTTGCTCGGAAAAATAGGCTGGATAATCTCTTGTGTTCATTTTTTTTTTTGAAAGCACTAACTCTAAAAATATACGCAGGCTCACATGCAATCAGCAACCAATAAATGCACAAGAAACATGCCTCCCTAAGCAATCAACGTTTTTGAGATCAATTATCTTTTTATCTTTGGGGGACAATTATTTCTTATGTAATCTTTATGACACAGCAATGGGTGCTACAAGTTGATCTTAAGAGTGTACACTTTACACCGCAAAGTTCAAAATCAGTAGGCTAGAGTTTTGTTTCAAAGAATCCGGATTATCGCACAAGAGAAGGAGGTCACAATGGTCCAATTAAGTACTTCCTTGTGCTACCGCTCTGTAAGCCAATAGATGTGAGAACGATGTGATGTTAAATGCACACTTGAGGCTTGTGTTCCTAACCAAAAACTGTTGGTTACACTAATTCTTCTTGTGGATCGTAGCTTACTTATGACTCGGCGTACCGGGTGAATTACCCTTGTGGCAGTGGCCTCTAGGAGTTCATTGAATGATTAAACTCATCGTCACTTTTAGCTTGGGTCAACACAAAAGTAATTGGACTCACATTGGTCTTGGTTGTCCTATGAACACCGTACCTAAAAAAATGCTCTATCTAACTTGCTAATTGATTTTAATTATGTTAGGATATTGGTTGCACACAGCTGGAGTGATGAGGTGAGGATATCAAGTCTCACCAGTTTCTATTTATAAGCTGGGTCTGCTTATTATGAATTACTAAAGTTTAGCATCGTCAATTACAGAAATTAAACAACCAATCACACAATTTGAAACAATTACACAAAGCACCCAGTCACTAATACATTGCGTGTGATAGAAATACTTACAGTGTGCGTATTCCGATCTGCACAAAAAGTTAGCACAATTCAAAAAAAGTTCGACTTCTTTTTATCTATTTCACTCAACACACAAGCACATGCAAATAAATTTACTGGTCTTGGTCTTAAAAGTCGAATTTCTAAATCATAAAAATTATTGGGTAACAATTAGAGTTGTTTCCCTATAATTTCTTTTAACTTAGAGAATTTTAGGTTTTTTTTTTTTTACTTAAACAAAATGAAAAACAGTAAAATTTAAAAATTATTACACCACACACTCGTAGAACTAGGTGAAAATAAAATTAAAACTCTCCTCACAAAATAAAAAAAAAAAAAATTTGCTTGATGTTTTGCAGGATCGTCCAATATACTCGAGAAGCGTGTAATCTGCAAAATCAAACACAAAATGAGTGTAAAAAGAACAAAATAAAAATAAAAATAAAATTTTTTAATTTTTTATTTATAATTTTTTTTGATTTTTTTTTTATAATTAGTGAAAATAAATCTTAAATTCAATTACACCGCAACCTTCCCCGGCAACGACGCCAAAAACTTGATGCGAATTTAACTAACCTAAAATAATAGGTTAATTTAATCCACTTGTAATAACCGCAAGTGCACGGTGCCTAACTGGTAGACAACAGCAAGTACGAGTCGATCCCACGAAGAAGGTGGATGCAATTGAAATTTAGAAATTATCTAAACTAATTTGTAGGAAATGGGGTTACAACATTTTTAAAACTAAACTAAAAATAAGAAAAATAAAATAAAAGATAGATGAGGATTTTGTGGGCTTGGACTCACCAATGAGTTAGCAAAATTATTTAATCTAAATTACTGAATTTAAAAACGAGAAGCTTTAGGGATGAGAATCCCTTGCTTAGACCGAATATGTGATCGTTAAAATCCAATTAAACTTATATCATGTTTCTATCAAACATTAACAAATCATTTCAAGCAAATACGCTCTTACCAAGTATTAAGTGTCTTTTTAGGGCACACTTAATCAAAGTTTAAGCTTAATATTTTTAGCACATGATTTGAATATTAATAAAGGGTAATTCTAACTACCAAACATATCAAGTTTAACTTCTCGAACATGCAAGGTGAGAGCAATTTATCAAAATTCAGAAATAAATTGTAATTAACAATTAAGCACGTAATTCAGTAAAATAAATTAAAATAACTTATACAACCCATTTAGTTTGTCACAAACTCGATGTGGTGGTACTCAGCAGATCAGCAGGTGGTTGTACACGAATCCCGAGACAACTGGCCAAAAGCACTCTATGGTGGCTCTTACAGATAACTGGGGTGTGAATAGCCAAATAACCGAATTAACCGATTCCCGCCTCTGCTAGAGTAGCGCTACAGTGACGCTACAGTAGCCGCTCGCTCCGTTCGTCTTCTCCAGCGCGACAGCGGCGCTCTCGCGGGCTTCCATCGCTCCTCGTCCTCAAATCGCTTCCAGAACCTACACAAGAAGAGAAAAGGCGAGGAAACAGTTAGATATCAGCAAAAAAGCAAAGGAGGGCAAGGAACAGGGATCCCTGTTTCTGTGATTGCAAGCTCTGTCTCGCGAGGTGGTGGTGATGGTGCTTGGTCTCGTCGTGACGGTGGTCGTGAGAGAAGGAGGCATGAAGGAGCTCGAGATGAAGAGAGGCCGAGAGAAGAGAGGAAACAGGGTCTGTGGCGAGGCGGAACAGAGCCGCGGTGAGCTCTATTTCGCGGTGGTTCTCGTGCTTGGTCTGGTCTGTGACAGTGGTCAGTGCGGAGGTGGTGGTGGTGGTGATGGATGATGGACAGGGAGAGGGACAGGGACGGTGGCAGAGTGAAGGTTTGACGCGAAACAGAGTTGTCACACCCCTGTTTCGTGGTAGTGGCGGTTGTGCTGTCCGGAGGTGGTGGTGGTGCTCGGTGGTGGCGATGGCGAGGTGACTGTGGTGGCGAGGTGGTGATTGCTGAGTGAGTGAGAGATGGATAGGTGGTGGTGGTGATTGTGAATCAATTTGAGAGAAAAAGGTTTTGATTTTTGTCTAATTCTCTTCTTTTCCCTTCTCTTTCTCTTCCCCCTTTCTCACCCTATTATCTTCTATTTATATAAAATTATCAAGATGAATAGGGATGAAATGAGGGAATGATTCATCAATGAGGGTAGGAGAAGGATTGGGCTTGGCATTAGGTTTGGGTTTAGGTTATGGATTAGGTTTCGGGTTTAGGTTTGTGACTGCTTTATACCACCGTTGGAATCGACTAATTGTCGTTCCTTAACTTGTCGCTTTAATATGATTTCATCGTTTACGCTCAAATTTCTACAAAGACATGAAAACGAAATAATTACTATACAATATAATAATCGAAACACTAACATGTATAAATTAAGGGATATATTATGTAATAATTATGTGAATATCACTCGCCACCGAGCTTCGCCATCACCCTTCATCTCGTCGTCATCTCTCTCTCTCTCATAGCCACCATCACCCGAGCACCACCACCACCACCGCGCGCACAGAACAGAGGAGAAACAGGGAGCAAATCCCTAATTTCGCCCCTCACATTTGCCCTCCTTCTTGTTTTCGTTTCTTCTCCACGGTCTCTCCCTCCTCCATTTTTCTCTCTCTGCTCCTGCATCACAACATACCACGCAACCATGCCATCAACCGCCGCGAAACAGAGCACCACCGCTCCTCTCCTTCTCGTCATTTCGTTATCTCGTTGTTTCCTCACCGTCTCTCTGTCTTCTTGCAAGTACTAGAGCCAGTTAGGGAGAAGAGAACGCTCGCGAGGAGCGAAGCAGCAGCGGTGGAGCAGGGCATCTTGCTGGAGACGAAACCAGAGCCGCGCGACTGTTCTGGCGGGAAATAATTGCCTTTCAAATAATTCGGCTATTGGCACCCCGAGAATCTGTAAGAGCCACCACAGTGCATTTGAAGCTTTTCTCGGGATTCGTGTCCATGCAGAGATGAATTCCACCTCCATTGACGTCGTGACCACCGCTACCATGATTAGCTAAACCCTTCGCCAAGGCGAAGATGAAACCACAGGGTTTCCTAGAGTTTGTTGTATTTAAATTTATTATTTTCTTTATGCTTGAATGTTAAACACATTTGATTTCTGAGTCTCAATAATTTGCTTTCACTGATTATATCCTAATTAATTATCTAGACTTGTCGGTAGTTAGAAGTACCATTTGTTGACATTCAAAGCCCGATTTAATCAATTAATTTGAATCTGTGATTCTGCGTGCCGTAAGAAGACATGCAATGCTTGGGGTTTAAGATTAGTTAAAATAGATAAGTGATTCTGTGTGCCGTAAGAAGACACACAATGCTAGGGGTTTATACCTTTGCTGAAATCAATTGTGAACTTAGATTAATCTTTAGGTTAGTCACGTTAATTCTTGAAAACAATAATTTGGATTACACAAATCTCAAAGAACCTGTGGTGGATTCAATGCCTTGGTTTCCCTTCTCATATTCTTAAAGACTTTCTATTTTGATTTTTAATTTAATTTTAGTTTAGATATTTTAATTGGTGTAACCCCCACTTAAATTAGTTTAAGTCAACTCTGAAACTTAATTGCAACCACAGTCCATGTGGGATCGACCTGTACTTGCCATTGTCTACCAGTTAGACACTGTGCACTTGCAGTTATTACAAGTGGGTTAAATTAACCTATTTATTTAGGTTAGTTAAATCTGCATCAGCCGTCTTGCTGCTTGTTTCACGCTGAATTCACAACCTCTTTCACGCTGCGTATGCTGCAGTTGTATGTGCTGCTGGCTGATCACGTTAATTGGTTGTTTTTCACATTGTTGTTGTTGAATATAAGAGAAAACCTTTTGTCCTTGTATGACTTTGAGTCCCACACAATTGGGACTCATAGTCCATGACAATTTGGGAGTCACATGTCCCTGAAATTTGGGAGTCAATCAAAGGAGGACTTTTGAGTCCTTATTTATAAAGGACTTTGAGTCCTTTGTCTCACAGTGTTTTAGTTGGTTATCACGTCACTCTAACACACAAAGGTCTCCAGTTTGCTCTCGCACGAAACCATTTCATTGTTTTTGTTTTACAAACCGAGATAGCCATTTCATTTTTTCTATTCTATGAACCGAGTTATGGTAGAAACAAAAAACTAATGAGAAGAAATATAGTGAACTAGTCCAACAACAACATAATGATTCATGGTGTAGTTGGTTATCATGTCACTCTAACACACTGAGGGTGTGTTTGGTTGCATGGAATCCTATGCCATGGGAATCTATGAGGGGACTACTACATTTTAGGCTAAATTGATATATCACTCCACATCCACCATTTGGTTTTATGATCAATGGTGGGAATGAAAGTCCCATGAACATGAGAATCACATGCCTTGGGGGGGCCAAGGAGTGAGATTCCCATGTTTATGGGACTTCCATTCCCACCATTGATCACAAAATCAAATGGTAAATGTGGAGTGATATATCAATTTAGCCTAAAATGTAGTGGTCCCCTCATGGATTCCCATGGCATAGGATTCCATGCAACCAAACACACTCTGAAGGTCTTCAGTTCGCAAGCGAAGCCATTTTATTGTTTCTATTTAACAAACCGAGTTAGCCATTTCACTGTTTCTATTTTATAAACCAAGTTATGGTAAAATGATAATAGTCCAAGAAGAGCATAATGATCTGATAGGACTAATCAGGAAAATGTTAGACCTAATGTTGGTAATGAAGATGGAAGTGATGAAAATGAGGAGGGCAACGATGGGAGCAATGATATTGTACATGGTACAAATTACTACGAGGAAGGAAGTTAGGAAGCAATAGAAGGGTTTTTTTTTAAAGTACACAAAAGCATGGAGCCAAAATTTTCGAGTAAGCCATCAGAGATCACTCAAACTGGGAAAGCAAACAAAGAATACATAGAGCATGGATCGCCTGCCGACATGACAAATAAAATGGTAAATTTAAAATTACCTTATTCTAGTGAAATAGAGCACGAATGACCTTTACCTATGATAGTGATCGAAGCACATGATACAAATGACTATGAGGAAGGAAGTTAGGAAGCAATAGAAGAGTATTCTAAAAAGTACACAAAAGCATGGAACCGAGATTTCAGAGTAATCCCTCAGCGATCCACGCTAACTAGGAAAGAAAATATAATATACATTGAACATGGGTCACCTTTACCGAATGATAGTGGTTGAGTGTTAGAGTAAGGAGATTAACGTGCATAGTCGTCCTTGGTTTCTGTTATGAATTTTTCGTAGTTGTTTTTGCAACGAAGAGTTATTATGATTTTTCTTACATTTCAAGGGAAATATGAAATGTTTAGGTGCAATTTACCCTATTGAGAAATTGTATTTGAGTTATTTTTTTTTATTAAAATCTATTTTCAATGTGGTGGTACATACCTTATGAATGATTTTAAACCATTTCAATTCTTAATGCAAATTGCATGCTATGAAATCCACACAGCTCGCATACACTGATTTCTTACCATACTGACATTATTGTAGGCGCATGTTTAAAGCTTACATGGAGAACAAAGATAAACATAGATAGATATGGACAATAGCGATACGAGCTAACATATGCCTACTATCAAATGTCCATCGTTTGTGCCTACCAACCAGAGAAAGAGATGAGTGCAGATCTGGAGGAGGAGCAGTCGTGAAGGAGGAAAATGAGATATGAGAGCGATTGTCTTTGAATGAAGAGATGAAAACCTGGAAAGAAGGGCCGTAGAAGGAGGATTCGATGAAGGATGAAGACGAACCAATGGAGATCATGTGCATGACCTTCAACTGTAAACAAAAACATAATAGGTCCTTTGTGCTTAGTGGAAAATCATTTTTATCCCTACATTATCAATGTCTGCCCAAAATAATAAAAACAAATCAAGCGAATAAAAAAATAAGTTAAAGAACCCACTTAAATTTTACTTTTTGCTTAATTAAAAGGAGCGTTGCTACAGAGCGAAGGAGGGAGCGAGGGAAAGGGGGCGAGGGATGGGTGTTAACCACCCATCTGTCTCGAGATAAGTGTATCAAATATGAGATATGTAATAACACTCGTCTCGAGGCAAATGGAAGGTTATCACTCATCCCTCGCTCCCTCCCTCGACCCCTAGAATTTTCCTCTTAAAAGTTATTATTTTCCTAAAATAAGGAGCTTCCTTAAAGCGGATCTTGGAGATGCTTTATGCATACACTTTATTATCAAAATGAGACAAATATAAATAAATAATTTTTTCAATTACATAATACTTTGATTGGAGATGTTGATGCAATTATTTTTACTGGATGACCTGCATGTGCATTGTGTGTTACACCTAAATATGTCATAAACTATTGTCGTGTTACAAGCTCCTTGTTGAGGCAAATTCTACATTCGACTTCTCGAGATGTCCACCAAGAACCAGAACGATCGAGATTGATGGATCTGGATAATTCCTGAGGGTGTACCTTGATCAGCTCAAAGCTCTAGAAGCGTGCAAGTACAATTGAGAAAGATGATATCCCTTGGAATGTGCATGGCCATTGCATTTATAGTAGTAACCTATAACTACCCATATGGTTCTCACGTTGTGAATTTTCTAGAATTCACATTGTAGTGGAGGAAATATTTGTGATATGCGATGTCATCGTGGCCTATGTGTGACAAGGTCTAACTGTTAATTGGGATTTTCTGTCCATTAGGGTTTCCATTGTCATGGAAGATAATCCATAATGAGTTGGGCCAATAACCATAAGTTACATTAGTACTTGTCCTGCGATCGACAATTATTTCACGTTATAAGGCCAACTACTAGCCACTCACTAGTTGTTCTTGGGTCTCCGACTAGTCGATGGTTAACTGAACCTAGTTAGTCAATTAATGACTTTTGACCTTTGGTGTGATTATCCATTGTGAGGTTTCGTGTACCATATGGATAATCCTACTCATTATACTTTTCAAGGCATCACAACATGGAAAATTAAGGCACATGTAAGATGGGTCCACACACTGCCCCCTTCTTAATTGTTTGGCTATTCCAAGGGATTAAGACGTTAAATTCAAAATTTAAACATCATTGTCCATGAGTATACATGTATAGTCGTGGATTTCTAAGGTTCATAGCAAGGCAATAATTCCTTTTGCACTTAATTTTTTTTTTTTTGACGTTATCAATCTGAGAGAGATTCTCGTTCAGTTTGGAGTTCTGACAAATTCGCTTTACCTTCAAATACCAAAAATTTCGCAGCTCCGAAGATGGAAATCTATGTAATTTTGAAGACGGAAAATTCCTTAATTTTGAAGATGGACAATCCCATTAGGAAAATGGACATTTCCTAAGACAGAAAATTCCGTTATGAAAAGGGTTTGAAGATGGATAATTCCGTTAAAAAAAACAATTCCAATATAAAACGACAACTCCTTGAAGAACATCAATTCTGCTATGATAACGGACAAGTCCTTTATTTTGAATAAAACAATGCAATTATATTCCTTAGTTTTAAAGGATAATTTCGTCATGAAAATAGACAATTCCTTGGTGTCGTTCTTAAAACGGACAATTCTTTGGTTTTAAAGAAGGACAATTCCATTATGAAAAATGGAAAACTCCTTGATATTGAAGAATGACAATGTCGTTATGAAAATGAACAATTCCATACTGAAAAAGGACATTTCCTTGATTCTGAAGGACAATGCCTTTACGAAAATATACAATTCCATTATGAAAATGTGCTATCCTTGTTTTGAAGGGCAATGTCATTGTGAAAACGGACAATTCCGAAACTTTAAAGATATAAATCTCAACAATTTTGGGTTTGACCACTACAAGTGCATATTTTGGGTTTGTAACTAGGATAGGATTTGCGTTTGACTATTACAAGTACATATTGGGTTTTCCCAACTACTGTAGTTTGCATAAGCCTATTGTCACGTTCAACGCGCATAGGGCATCAATTTTACTATTGCTATATATATATAACCTCAAAATTAAATTATAACCTAAAAAATCATTTATTTAAAATACAAACAGATAAAACAATATAGGGAGAATGAATTTGTGGATGTCATGATTGAAATTAAAGAAATAGCTAGTGCAATGGATATTGAACCTATTTTTAAAATAAAACAAATCATTAGAAGAAAAATATAATTTGATCAGACTAACAATGAAAAGTTAATACGTTTAGTTGAGGAATCCTTTAGAGTTGACTAATTTTTAATATATAGTGGATAAACCTATTTCTTATTTTAAAAGTAGGTTTGAACAACTTCAATTATATGAAGAAAGTTTTGGATTTTTGTTTGACTTGAAGAAGTTGCAATCCGATGAAAATGAAAGTGTGGCCTCATATTACACTAAGCTTGAGAGTTTTTTGAAGCATCACAATCTTTTATGATATTGATGCAAGAGATTTAACTTTAGAATTAAAATTTTTGTGTAGCATCTTACCCAAAGAAGTAAAAAAACCTATTAAAGTGTTAAATCATTTGCAAACAATGGATGGTGATTTTTCAAATGCCTAGATCACATATAGAATATTGTTGACTATTCCAATAACGGTAGCTATGGTGTTAGCTATGATCATGGGCGGACCTACTAAGGGACCAGGGGGGGCAGCTGCCCCCCCTCAAATTTTAAAATATTTTTAGTATATATATTTTAGTCTTAAAAAATCGATTACATAATGTAGCATACAATAAATTAATTGTTTATGAAAATATTCAAACATGTCTTTGTTGGTGTAGTGGTTGGAGGTTTATCACTTTTTATAAAAGACCTGAGTTCAATACTCTTCGAGTGCATTTTTTATTTGATTTTCAATGCAATTTTATTAGTAATTGCAAACATTAAAAAATGTTTAATAAAAAATTATTAACATTAAATAAATGAATTGTTTTTCACAAGCGATATTAAACCCCTAACAAAAAATTATTTAAAATTAATATCTAAAATAATAACGATAGAACTCAATGAAAATATATACCATTAGCTAACTCGTATAAAATTTGAGCCTCATATAAACTATTTTTTCTTTGAAATTGTATTATGATCATATTAGATTCGCAAATTTCAAAATTTTTTTAGCGTCACCTAGAACTTATCCTAATTATTTTGTGATTCTCAATTCTAGACAACCAGGCTTTATAGCCACTTTTTGGTCAGGTTTTAAGTTTTTTACATTTCTATCCCTTCTATAGATAATGTTTGTTATTGTATTTTAAAGAGAAAGGGTAAATGTGTAAAAATGCTTTAGCCTGGCCAAAAAATGGTTTTAAAGTCTGACTGCCTAGACAAACTCTTTTGTGATATTAGTTATATATTCTAGTTATTATGCTTGTTTGCTTTTTGCTAATGTTATCAATAGTGACCTTATTTTGGCTTAAAATTGACTACACTTGGATCCAATTTGATATATGCATTGTATTTTTTATAGTTGAATTTGTTTTATTAGTTTCTAGCTTCGGTAAAAAAAAAATTGGCTTTACCATTGATAACTACTATTATCAACTAATAAGTATTTTTCATTTCACTCCCGCTCGACTAAAATCCTGGGTCCGCCCCTGGCTATGATGGTGATAAAATCGTATGTTCGATCCACAATGTCACAAGAAAGAATAAATGTGTTAGCTATGATGTCTATTGAGAGCAACTTGGTGGAAAAAAAATTGATTACAACAATATAATTAGTGATTTTGCATCTCAAAATACTAGAAGTGTCATATTTAAGTAAAATAAGGCATAAATTTTTTTTTTCTAAAGAGGGCCCCATTTTTAGAGTTCGCCTAGGGCTCCCGTGGATCGCCACTGCTGCTAGAAGTACGCATGGGATTTCCCACTACAGCAGTTCGCGTAATACCTACATTTATGTTTGACGCGTATAGGGTTTTTATTTTACTACTAATATGCATGGGTATTGTTCACTATAGTAGGCCGCGTATGCCTTGGGATGTCATATTTGATGCTTGTAGGACTTCGATTTTACTACTACCAGTACGCATATAGATTTACTACAATAAATCTGACATTAGGTGACGAGCTTATATGTGATGCTTCCAAAATTGTCACTGATTTTGAGTTTACGTGTGGAATATTTTTAATCGTCACATAGTACTTTAAGTAAAATTTTGGTTCTCAATTCCTCAGATAAATATTTCACAATCGTCACACAACAAGAGGGAAAATTTGACACCTAAATGAAATAGATTTGGTGAGAACAATTAACACAAAAGTGAGGAAATATAAAAACAAAACCCAATGGTGAGAAAATAAAATTTGCCCTGTCCATCTTCCTCATAAACACAAAAACAACTTCCAAAAATACCTAAAGCCCACATCACGATCTTCTTCACAGGGACTGCAACTACAAGAAATAGGAAATCTTGAAGGGTATGTACAAACAAATCTTATCAATTCATACAGGGAGCCAGCTTGATTCGAACAAGAAAGTTATGAAAATCCAGGTATCAATCATCTATCTCCTTCTCCTTCGTTTCTTTCATTTTGATTTTAATTTAGGGTTTCTAATGTGCATTTAGAGGTAGGTCCTTCTCTGGGAATTTGACTTACTTTTTATAAATAACCTAGAATTACATACAAACTGTTTCGATTCCGACTTTTCTTCTTGGAATTTTCTACAACTATTAGCATGTTTGACCCTCAATTTAAACTAAGAGGGTTCTGTTTTGTGATTATCCTGTAATTGTAATTTTAATCCCATTTATGCTTATATATGTTTATAGTCTGACATGGGTGGACTAGGTCTTTCAGCACATGGAAGAAATCCTTGATACCTGCAAACTGTAATTGCAATCGAAGATGAACAAATGACAAGATGTAAGTGTTCCTGTTCTGTATTAAGTCAAAACAGGGATGAAGAGAAATCACTCAGTAAATCTAAACCACAAATTTATGTGACTAATACTTCAAAAGATGCACAACAAATATAGAACCGAGAAAATGCATGAAGCCAACTTTTGATAAGATTTCAGTTTCAAATAGCAGAACATAAAACCCAAAGTTATGTACAGAAATTCATCTATGTTGATTGAGTTTTGTAGAGGTAATTGTATTGTTCTGTCTAGAGTATATATTGAGGGAAAATTGAATTTTCAAATCTGACCTTCAAACAGAAAAGCACGTTAAAGAGGTCATTTTAGTCGTTACCAGCTATGTATCCACCCTTTATACCTGTTGCTCTACTCTTCTCTGCAAATCATAATATGACCTCGAAAGATGCACAAAACCTGGTCGCTGGTGAGGTAAAAGGATTTGGGATTTTGTCAAGTTCGATGGACTTGTGAGGGAAAATAACAGAGGAATTTTTCTGTGAGTTCGATTCTGAGGGATGCTAGATTTTTATTCATGTCAAAGCAGGAAAAATAGATCACATCAGTGTAGTTAAGGCGGCGGGGAGGCAGATGAGCTTGAAAACGCCTCAGAAGCGAGGCGGACGCCTCACTTCACTGAGGCGGTCTTTAACATTTTTTAAAGATTTTTTATTATAATAAATTGAAACATATTTAGATAAGTAATATTCATCATCATTTTGATAACTTGCATATGCCAATATGTACAAAAAGTCATACAACTATTTAAAATTGAAATGAAAACATAATAAAGTTGCATAGCATAGCAAAAATATGCACTACAAAAGTGTACTTAACTTGCGTATCCACTAAATCACTAAAAAAGAAACAAACAAGTAAAACATCAAAGCATAATGTAAATTAGTTCATCAACTTCTCATTGGTTTAACTTTGAAAATTTGAAACAGTGTTTGGAAAATTAATGGTTGAATTTGAAACAGTGTTTGGAAAATTGCAATTTGGTGAGGCATCGCCCAACAGGTCTCATTGGTTTAACTTGGAAAATTTGCACCAAATTTCGATCCATATGCTAAAATATTACGATCCATACACTGAAATATTACTTATTATTGTTTATTGTGAAGAAAAAAAATGCAGCAGAACAAATCATATAAAAACAAGGAGCGGAACAGATCATATAAAAAAAATTAGAACAGATCATTAAAAAAAGGAGTAAAACAGATGATATAAAAAAGGAGTAGAACGGATCATATAAAAAAGGCAGTAGAACAAATCATATAAAAAAACAGATCATATAAAAAAACACAGGAAGGAGAGGGAAGAAGAAGAGAGGAAACATCCTGATATGAAAGAGGCAACACCTAATTTGAAGAAGAGGAACCTGATTAGAAGGAGAAGAACACACACAACAACAACAATAGCCCCCAAGGAGTCGTTCTCTTGTCTAAAATTCCAAATACCCCCTCTTAACCTTAAAAGACAAGTGGGATGCAATGAGCTTTTGGTTTTTAAGCTGTAAACGGTCCGAGGCGGACGCCTCACTTCACTGCTCCACCTTGCATCATTTTGAGGCCTCTCTTTGCCAAAACGCCTCGAAGCGCGCCTCAGGCGCTCCTAGACGTCCGCCTTAACAACACTGGATCACATGCATAGTTTGTTCCCAAGTTAAAACTGGACAAACAAACAAAATAAAAGTTGGTTGGAGTAGGAATTGAATTCCGAATCAAATTGAAATTTGGGTTTCTATATGACATAAACATCCCCAATTGGATGTTAAAGAGGAGTAATTCTGGAATTGGGGACGGTAAAGGTCATGATGGTGAGAAAACTAGGTTTTTCATGGATGGAATGATACTTGAGCATCTAGTCTTTCATTTAGTTTAGGTGTTGAACTGAGCCTACCATGGTATGGATAGGACTATCACTTCCTCTTTTTATTAGATTTCATTTTTATAGAACAAAAACCTCCATCAAATGTTCATTGTTTAACACAGTTTGTTTACACCAGTAGCAAATCTCCATGGTCTAGGGAAGGTTTTTAGCTAAGTACTTGATACATCTTCCTTAAGTTGTTCCTTGGGTTAGGAACGGTTGTTAGCTAAGTACTTGACATATTTTCCTTAAAAGCTTAGAACACCTCACTGCTTAAGATGTATGAATTACAATATGTAATTTAAATTATATTCACCTTTTAGTAATGAAAAATCAGCTTTGGAAGTAAATCCCAACTTACGTTGCTAAACAACTGTTACCTTGTATTAGTTTGGTGAAAAAGAATGTGAAAGATATGTATAATGTTTGTAATAGGAGCTGTGAAGAATGTATGGTCTGGATGATTTTATATTTTTGATTTTTAAATTTTATGCTGATATGAAGGTTTGACTATGAAATATTGCAAATATTAGAATCTTTAAACTGAAAACTTTTTCAGCCATGTAGTAATTAGATGCCATATAATTCGATGCTAATGGCGTGAACCTGTCAATTACAAAAATTCACGGTGTCGAACATGTCTCGGATAATTGGATAAAGAAAATGCTCACTCATACTTTTCACTTACCCAATTACTTATGAAAGATGTTATTAATATTATCCACATTTAAACTTACCCTTAGGCATGTTGCTATATACTTTTAAATTACCCAATTACTTATGAAAGATGTTATCTGCAGGTATCCCACATTTAATAATCATATCTGACTCATAGATCACCTTAGATGAATACATGCCATCACATTTAACAATTGCAGGTATTTTTATTTTATCCTTTTCTTTTATCCCTAGTCTTGGCATTGATTGAGTTGAATGCACAATTGGTGGTTGTTTATTAAGGCTAACTAGCAATCCTTTTGTTGTTTCTCACAATACCTTTGTTTGAACCAACATTTTTTATACCTTTGTTGGGTGTCATGGTGGGTGTGTCAAGAATGCACAATTGAGTTGAATGGACATTTTTTATACCTTTGTTGCTGGCATAGTTTAAGCGCCAGAGTGTAAAGGACCCCCAATGTCCAAAAGGATTGTGAGTTTCTAGGCCCCTTTACAATTTAGAACACCCTCTTTTCCCTGTTTCAGATCCTGCCCCTTTATAGTTTAGAACACCCCTTCACATGGCATTCACGAAGCAACCTACAATTATGGGTCTGTCTGAGAAGACGATAATGCATAAAGTGGATTTTTTCATGAAGACAATGAAAAACTGATTACCTTACTAAGACGATAAGCAACCTACTTATAGCTTCAGTTTAGAAAACTGATTACCTTACTAAGACAATGAAATACTCAGTCATCAACCTAATTTGCCTTGAAGCGTCTATAGTGGTTTGTTGGATTGAAATGGATAACTAATATGATTTGTTGGATTTTATGTGATTTACTACATAATGGTTTGTTGACTGTGAAGGATTTATTTCTAGTGTTTTATATGATTCAATAGACACTCGTTTATGGATTGTGAAAGATCACTCTGTTTAAGTGTTTATCTATCTTAGCCTCTGGTGTTTTATTTGTGCATAATAAAGTAAAGATCGGGATACCATTTGTTTGTGTCTTTGTCATAGATAGTAGATACTATGTTGCTTTTAGATATATTGCTGATTTCCAAAGAGAAATGTTTTTGTTTATGTCCCAGTCTGGTAGGATTGTCACCTTTTTTTCTTTCAGAATGTTCTCACCTAATAGTAGATACAATGTTTTTGTTTACTACTAGTGGTTTGTTGACTGTTGTTGATTTCCAAACAGAGCAAAGTTCCCCGTTTCTGTAAATCTTCTCAAATCCCATTTTGCTCCTAGTGTAATGAAGCTCCCCATTACTATTTTACCCTTTAATTAGATTTTGTTCTGTTTTTGAAAAATATTTCCAAATATATTGCACATGCATGATTATATCATTATAAATCTCACTAATTAGAAAAATGGTCAGAAGGGTTCATTCCATCAGATGTGCTTTTTTCTGCTTCAATCCCTTCATTTTTCTTGTCTTAGTGTGAGCCAAAACATGGATGACAGTTGCATATTTCTTCATTTTCTCAAGCTGTATTTGGATGTCTTTCTTTCCTTCTCCAGTCTCATACTTTTTGGAGTACTTTGTGAAAGCTTTCTTCTTAGACTTGCAATAGTTTTTGTAGAACCTCCTCCTAACTTGAAGAATTCTTTGTTTTTAGTGTATTTTCTGCCTTCAATTCAAGTTATGTGCCTGGTTTTGACTTGGTTAACCCGCCAGTGTCATTGTTATTAGATGAGATATTCATCTAATGAAGTACTTGGCTTTTTATCTCCTCTTCTTTTAGTCTTTGTTTATTTTGCTTTCGTTGTTTATCTTGGTTTATCTTTAGTTAGTAAACGCCTTACTATATATGAAGAAATGGACAATGGTTCATGATCTATAGCAAGTTGGCAACCATGAGTTACCTTGTTTGTAGAAGATATAACCTAGAGCATCAGCAGTGATTCTCAATACTCTTTTGTTTTATGTAACTATGTAGTTTTATTCTTGATATGATCTGATTTGGAAATGCTACCCCCTCTCTATAATGGGTATCCTTTTCTTTTCAAGTTTTTCTCCCCCGGCACAGGGAAAAAAAATAACTAAGTTTTTCTGCACGAGCATATGAAAAAGAAGTGCAAGACCGTAGGTTGAGAAAACCAAAAATGAAAAAAGAAAGAATAGAAGGTTGGATACAAGCTCCAACCCCTTTCGTAACCTAAGTGCACACCCCCACCTCCAAGAATAAACAAAAGCCTGCCTGAAAGTGGGCATTTCTAAATCATGGGTTTGTCCAATAGAATAGTCATTTAAATTAATGCAAATTTTGTTATCCTTCATTTTTTTTTCTCATCTAATCCGAAGTATCTTTTACTATCAATACTCAACACTCCCAGGCCCAATTAGTTAGAGAGTTTCAAATGTCAATACCTCTTTCCTTTGACGTAGAAAGCAAAAAAGTATGCAAGGGAGTGTTCTTTCTCTCGTTCGACTTTCTTTGCTCTTTCAGGTAAGTCTAAACTTAGTTTTTGGCGCTATGCTATATAGTACGCAGGTGTGTGTGCTTGTATGCATCATTTTGGTTTTACTTGGATTCAAAGATGAATTGTGGTAGGTTGGGTTAGTGTCAAATAAATAGCAAATATCATTGAGACTGAGAAAGCGATTAAAGCGTCATTTCATATTAAATTGTTATATTTTCTAGTTTTCTTCTGTTTGTTGTGGGGTTGTGATCTCGTCACTTTCATTTGTAGTTAAATAAAAGCAGTAAGCCCAAGTTACGAGAGTATAACTAATTATTTTGAGTTTAGATATATATTAATTGTTTTACTTGATATCGTTTCTTGGATCCTACCATTTTTGTTCAACACGGTGAAATAACATTTGTAGTTTCCTTTTACATCTTTAGCTTATTCTTAGAAAATTAAATTTTACTAACATTTATACTTGTTAATGTCGAATGCATAATTTTTTTTTGCAACTACAATGCAATCAGATCGTATCAACGGTGTTTCCTCGCGCCACGATTCAAACAGTTTTAATGGTAGTGATGTATATCCAAATGATCCTTATTTTGATGAGCTTGGTGATCATGATGGTGATAAATAATGATTCAAGGAGGTTGTGGGTATGAATAGATGTTGATGAGTTAAGGAGCTTAGTATTACTGACATTAACATGGTGTTACTTGATATCATTATTGTATTCGATTTTTTGACTTTGCATATACAAAGAAAGAATGCAATATTTTTTTGTGAATTAAAATTCTACTATTTTAATTTTAGACTGTGCATTAGAAAAAAAATTAGGTGGTGTTATTTAAGATTATGTGTTAGTAGACAGCTACAATAAATGAGTGAAGAATGAGTTGTCACAAATATAATGAAAGTGTAAGAAAAAATGTCACAGGTAGATAATTTTAATGTATAAAATCACTACCGTGACAAATTGTTCCTAACGTATAAATTATATAAGTGAGGAAATATTGCTCACAAAAAGTTCATAGTAGATATTTAAATCACTATCGTGACAAATTGTTCCTCACATATAAATCACATAAGTGAAGAACGATTTGTCATAGAAAGTCACCACACGTGACATCAAATTTTTGTCACGCATAACACTCTACAGTGATGAATTTTTGTCACCCATGTTGTAATTGTATATTCGCGCACTAAGTTTATGTGAGAAATCACTTGACACGTAAGCGAACTTTCCATGATAACTAAGGAATTTGTCACCTAATGCTTTCCTTAACGACCCTTATGTGAAGCGAATGAAATTAAGTTATATATAAATATCTCATGAAAAGGATGACGAGAGATGAAATATGTTAAATTGCCCATGATTACAACAAATAAAATCAATTTAAGTATAAGGGTATGACTGGGTTGTGGAACAGAGAGGTGAGATTTTGTTTTTGTGAGTTCTTGACATTAGAAAATCACCACATGAATGAAAAGAGAATGATTTGGATTACAAGTTTAAATCGAACATTTCATTAGACACTTAAATATCTTTAGGGAAATGTATAAAACTTAAATAATTAAGGAAATAATTGAGTTTACTCTAACTATAAAGAAGATTTTTACACGAGTAACGTATCTCTCATCAAGGTAATAACATACATTTTTCTAACTTAAATGATACATTTTAAGTTGAATATTATGCAATTTAATTGGTCAGTTTCGAAAAAGACTAAATATGAGAGTTGTGGAAATGAAGAAAAGAAAATTATAACAATGAACAACACATTTTGATTTTGTACTTGGAAGATGTGATATCCACCATGGATATAACAAGAAGGTCATTTTCTATTACAAATCAAGCAGCTATCTTGGTTGTAAGTTTTTCGATTTTTCTTGGTTTTCTTCTAGTCTCATTGACTTATCAAAACCCACAGTCAAAACATGGATCTGCTGAAACGAAGGTGTTGAAAAATGAAAATGAAATAGGTACTAATTTTGTATTGCTGTTATAATAGAGCCATTGAATTTCAATTATTTTGTTTAGTCTTTCAACTTGAGATTTTATTTTCCTACTTCAGTAACAATCATTTACATAATTTGTAATTTGATACTATCTATTATTGAGATCGAAGTTAATTTTGTTATTTTGTTTTGACAATTCTTAGGTGGAGAAGATAGTTCATCCCCACATCAGGGGTCATCCAAATTTGTTGATAATCATAGTTCATTTGAATCACTTGCTAAGCACAGCGACAAACTACTTGATGGCATTTTGTCCCCTCGCTTCGATGAACGATCTTGCTTAAGCAGATACCAAGCTGCTTTTTACCGAAACACATCGCCACACAAACCTTCCTCTTACCTCATTTCTAGGTTGCGGAAGTATGAAGCCCTTCATAAAAAATGTGGTCCATACACTGAATCCTACAACAAAAGTATTGAAAAACTCAAGTCCGGACCATACATAGATCGTCTTGCTGATTGTAACTACGTTGTATCGATACCATATAGCGGCTTGGGTAACAAGATACTTTCATTGGCTTCAGCATTTCTCTATGCTCTCCTTACAAATAAAGTGTTACTTGTCGATCCTGGTTCCTATATGGCTGACCTATTTTGTGAACCATTCCCAGAAACGTCTTGGTTTCTTCCACATGACTTCCCTATCAATAAATTCGACAGTTTGGGTGTGGAGTCTCCTCAGTGTTATGGTAACATGATAAGGAACAATTTGATAAATGGGTCAATTAGTTCGGTACCGCCATTTTTGTATCTGCATTTAGCCTATGATTACAACAAAGATGATAAATTATTCTTTTGTGAGGAAGATCAAATATTCATGCAAAAAGTTCCTTGGTTGATCATTAGGACAAATTATTATTTTGTCCCATCACTCTTCTTGATCTCATCATCACTCGAGCAAGAACTAAGCCGCCTTTTTCCCTTAAAGGAAACTGTTTTTCATCACTTGAGTCGGTATCTTATACACCCAACGAATATTGTATGGACTAGTGTTAAAATGTACTATGAAGCTTACTTGGCTAAAGCAGATGAAAGGTTAGGGATCCAAATCAGAATATTTGAATCTACTCCTGGGTCATTCCCGTATTCACTGGAACAAATCAGTGGTTGCTATTTGAAGGAGAAACTCTTGCCAGAAGTAAGCGACCAAGAGCCTATTTCTCCCTACTTTAAAAACCGAAAGTCTAAAGCTGTTTTGGTAACATCATTGAACTCCACTTATTTTGCGAGTTTAAGAGACACTTATTGGGAACATCCTACTGTGACAGGGGAGATAATTGGGATCTACCAAGCAAGCAATGAACAACTACAACAAAATGAAAGGTTGGTTCATAATAGAAAAGCATTAGCGGAGATTTGTCTCCTAAGCATGACTGATATATTGATTACAAGCGGAAGGTCAACTTTTGGGTATATAGCTCAGGGATTGGGAGGCTTGAAACCTTGGATCCTGACCAAGCCTAAGAATTCTAGTGTACCTATTCCTCATTGTCAACGAGCAATATCAATGGAGCCTTGTTTTCATTCACCTCCCCATTACGACTGCAAGTTGAAGATAGAGAGAGACGATAGTAAAGTTATCCCTCAGGTGAAACGTTGCGAGGATGCAGATATGGGTGTCAAGCTAGTTGATAATGACTTGTAGCTTTGGTACTTGTTTAATGTTCGATTGTCCTTGGCATTAGTTCATATTTGTAGAAAAGATACAAATTGCTTAACAAGGGTTGAATTTAAGACAATATCATTTTTTCACAAAGATATATATATTATCTTATTCCTAAATAAAAGTAAAAAATGATAAAACTTTTGATACTCTCCTCAAGTTCTTTCAAAATATTGCCTCATATTTGTGTATATTATTAATTAATCATAGGCTGTAAACATAATTTATCAAAGACTCGAAATTGTTTTTTATGAGGATCACATGGATAAAGATCAATTTATTATGAAAAATCAAAAGCCACATTCTTACATGCTCATAAAAACATATACGAAGTAACTGGAAGTTCACTCATGGAAATCACCTAATTAATCATCCATAATTACCTTATTTTGTCTCAAAATAGAGAATCTTACAAGTTTGCAATTCCCTCCAATAATCATGACCCATTTGAAAACAAAGCCATCAATTCGTTTCATCCGTAACAAAGTTACAACCTCATTGATTGAGAAACTACGTAATATTGATAGCATTTTAGATGATTGTTTCACGTTAGACACTCTGCTATAATTCATGCGTTGGCACGACTTTTGTGTGCTAGTAACACTACAGTAGTCACTGTTTCGAGGATGATAGCTTTGCTTCATTTCCTTGCATGGTAGTGCAAAGGCTTAATTATAAGCTTGTTTTATTCCCCAGTTCCTAGTATCAATATCCTAGCTTTTCATTCACCAATTTGCAAAACCACAAACTGTGACATGAGGAAGCATTTCTCCTACAAACCCCTGCTTAGCTAGCAAGGGAGTTGTTCGTTACAACCCTAATAACATGATGAAAACAGCTCAATTAGCTTTACCTCAGAGATCCCATACTCATCTAATAATATTGCTAATGATAGGCCCCCCTGTAACTTTCTTAACTAGCATGGCGCAATTCAATAAAACAACAAAAATGTTCAGTCTCCAAGAACTTTCCCAAGGCAACCTTTGTGGTAGCACAAACAAATAGTTGCCTTTGCTCCATTTATATTTGCCATGCTGTTGTCCAAAACTTTGGAGTCAAATCTTGCAAAACAATTGCCCCTAAATTAAATATGTTGCAAAAGCAGCTAGCAAATCGGTACGAGAAATTTTTGGAACGTTAATGATTCAGTATTTTAAAAAAACACAAGATAACAATTACGCAAAATGAAAAAAATTCAAAAGTTAGATGTAAGAGCATATTTATAATTTATAAATAACTGGGGGGAAGTTCAAATAAATTGTTAGAGACTTGGATATAATTAAGTAATGTTTAAGAGAGACTCTTTTTATTATAAATTGTCTGAATTTGGGAGAATAAAATGGTAAACATCTGTAATAGTGCTTTTCATTCAAAGTCTCAAATACCCTTATTATAGTTCACCTACTTATTGATTTTGTTTGTAATTATAAAGATTTGTGAGGGCAAATTGGAAAAGGAAAATTAGAGTCGACCACATTTTTACTGTTCATTCTACCCTTCTCTCGTTATATATAGTCCATATATAATTGAACACCTTTAAATTTTAAGAGAACAAGTGCCAATGTTTGTAGGGGAATGTATAAATATGTGAGTTGATGAATCACAATCATTTATGTACTCATTCAAGAGTATCTTAGGGAGTACAAACTAAGGCTGGGCATTCCGAACATAATCTTGGAAATAGACCGATTGGGTCAGTCTAGTCCGGTTTTATAAATTTAACTTAATCGTTGGTCCTAAAATCCGGACCGAATTTTTCGGTTCGAACTTCGGTTTCAATTTCCAGAACTTGCCAGTTAACCGACCCGAACCTAGTATTTAAAAAAATAATTAATTAATTTTTATTAAAATTATAATTACAAAATTTTTTAATTTCTAGGGTTCATTCACATTTCACATTCGAGCGAGTCATCTGTTCTCCCTCTTCCTCTCATCTGCTTACTTTTTTGTCTCATGTGTGACTTTGAAAACTGCCTTTAGTGTCAGAAAAAAAGTTGTGGATCGTTTCCGAGCTTGTTTAATAGCTAAATTGTGAAAGCACTTATTTCTACCAATAATTGGCTTAAAGCCGAGACTTTTGACTTCTATAAGGAGCCCACGGAGGATGAGATAAATTATAATTACAACTCACAAAACAATAACTATGTTCTAGCAGGCTTTTGTGAAATGTTGGTATTTATAATTTGTTTGATTGTATCAAGTGTAATTTAGCTACTTTGAGTTTTTAATGTAACTACTAATTTATTTTATTTTATTTTTTATTTTTATTTTTTTATAGCATGGAATGGATGATTGAAGATGGAGGAGCATGGACTCAATGGAGATGAGGGCAACGAAGGGTCTTTTATTGTTTTTTAGTTTTGTGTTTTGCATATTTGTGCTAGGTGTTTTATATTTGGATTTGTAAGATGTTTTGTATTTGTAAGATATTTTTAGCTTTGGAGAAGATATTTTTAGCTTTGGAGACTTGGAATGTAGGATATTTGAATCTGGAACTTTGGAATATGTTTTGTAAGGTCTTTTAAGGTTTTTTTTTTTTTAGATTGACCTTCATTGGTTTATGTCTAATTGAGGTTGACACTCATTTAGAAAACTAATTCAATCTAATTCCGAAATTGTAACAGTCAACTACATTCATTATGCTTGAATTGTTCAACTCTTTCAAATACAAAATTATCCTTTACACGAGACAACATGTGTAATTGATAAGTTTAAGGCCAAATTGTGTTCTTTCTTCCATTCATCAGCAATATAAATACTGTAGTTAAAATACAATAGGAAACCACCATACATTAGGAAACCTCCCAAACCAAGGAAACAAATTACTAGCCATCGGAAAGTTTTCTAACCCCATAAAACTTGCAACACAATATGCTAAAATATATTTTCCTAACAATAGAATGTATTTCCTAATACTGGAAGATATTTTCCTAACAATAGGAAATACACCCTAATACTGGAAGATATTTTCCTAACAAGAGAATGTATTTCCTAATACCCCCCTCAAGTTGGAGCATGAGGGTTAAGAATGCCCAACTTGCCAAGGAGATAATCGAACTGCGATTTGCCCAAAGCCTTTGTGAAAATGTCTGCCAACTGATCAGTCGTTGGCACATAAGAAGGAGCAATAAGACCATCCTGAATGGCATCACGAACGAAGTGACGATCAACTTCAATATGCTTCGTACGTTCATGGAAGACGGGGTTTTGCGCAATGTATATGGCAGACTGACTATCACAAAAGAGGGGAACGGCCTTGGGATGAAGTACCCCTAAACTCAATAATAAACCTTTCAACCATTTCAACTCACACGTTATGGCGGCCATAGAGCGATATTCCGCCTCGGCCGAAGAACGAGAAACCGTATGTTGCTTCTTAGTTTTCCAAGCAATTGGAGAATGACCCAAAAACACCAACCACCCCGTCAGGGACCTCTGAGTAATAGGGCAAGCGGCCCAATCAGAATCACACCAACCTTGCAAAGTCAAGTCACTATCGAGCGCAGGAGAATACCGTAACCCGGAGTACCTTTCAAATAGTGGACAACGCGCAATGCAGCATCCCAATGCTCCTGTCGCGGTTGCTGCATAAACTAAGATAGCACATGAACCGAGTACGTCAAATCAGGACGTGTGACCGCCAAATAGACCAAACGCCCCACCAGACGCCTATAAGACTCATGATTCGAGAGAAGAGAACCCGTGGCACGCGCCAGTTGATGGTTTTGTTCGATCGGATAATAGCAGGCTTCGAATCCAAGAGACCCACCTCCGAAATAATATCAAGTGCATATTTACGTTGACAAAGAAACAACCCTGCAGAGCTGCGGGCAACCTCAATACCAAGGAAGTATTTAAGGACCCTGAGGTCCATCACTAGCCATCGGAAAGTTTCCTAACCCCATAAAACTTGCAACGCAATATGCTAAAATATATTTTCCTAACAATAGAATGTATTTCCTAATACTGGAAGATATTTTCCTAACAATAGGAAATACATCCTAATACTGGAAGATATTTTCCTAACAATAGGATGTATTTACTAACAGTAATGCATATGTTAGGTTTAAAACATATCTAAAGACCATGATTATTTTTGTAGATACCAAAGTCATCAAATGGTCTTAAAAATTGTTTTCGAAGAATTTTCACCTGCAACAGTGGATTTTCAGTTTGATGTCTTCCTCGACATCTGAAACAACACCCTTCAAAACTCGTCGTTTAGGTCTTCAAGTCGAGATGGCTTCAACATTGAAAGTTCTATAACGATACTTCAAATTCCACAAGGACCTATCACATAGATTCCAAAGCCCATTTCTATTTGCCACAATAAGCTTCTATGACCAGCCAGCAGCAGCAGTTTGTTGATCATTCCAAAAGCTTATAATTGTCATTGAATCACCCACAAACCAACTCATCTTCCAGTGATAATTACAGCATAAAAGGAAAGTAGCTTCAGCAGCATAGTGCTCGGCCATATTACTATCGACAATGCTTGATTTAATGTTGCAAGCCAGCCGTGCCAAAACCTTTCCAGTTTTTTCCTTTGCAATAACACCAATAGATCCCTGTTTGAGAACACGAAGAAACACAAGCATCAAAATGGAAACATATCTGATGAACCTGAATTTTCATTCACAACACCAGTATTCGGTCCATGAAAATCAAAATCCTGCAAATTAGAGTATATGCCAGGCATGAGATCAAAGGTTGGCCAACAATAAGATCACAACCAAGGATTGTGATTTCGTTTTTCAAGTTAATTTCGGTCTCCTAATTTTAAGAAATATTTCGGTGTATAAAGAAAAAACATCAAAATTCAAGAATGCATGAGATATATATAATGAATTTCGAGAGTATTTGAAATATGTGAATAAATAAGAGGCAATTAAATAAATCTATTAAGCATATTAAATGAAGTCTAAGTACCAAGAAATGAAACAAACATGAATTTAATATATAACTAGAAAATTAGGGAGTGGTTTCAAAATTTATATATAAGTATAAGAAATAATAATTAGAAAATCATGAGGTGGTATTAAAAATAAATAAATAATTAGAAGAAGAAGAAAAAAAACCCTCAAAATTTACGGAGAAACTCCGAAAATTTTCAAAATGGAAAAATGTAACTGTTGGTACCTGGTTTTTGTAATTTTATGAAAAAATGAAATTTACGAAAAAATCTGGAAATTTCTCGAAAAATATTTAATTATTTCTTTCGACCTTTTTCTTTGCATAATTTAAATAAAGAAACAAAAATTTCACTGAAATTTCGCAAAATCTCAATCACAACCAAGCAGAGTCACTCCAAAGTTTTTCAGAAAATTTCCTTACTTCTTCAACACCACCACAACTTCTTCATCATCAAATTCAAAGTCCATAAACAACAACTCATCCTTTCATCAGATGTCTCAACTCTTCTTCTGATTCACTCTCTATCGTTTCTTCTCTATTTATGAGCAGGGTGAAAAGGAGATGTATAATGAAGATCGTCCAGCAATTAGGGGTGTTAATTGGTCCATGTAAACCGACCGAATTAACCGAATCGAAAAAATCGAAACCAAATTACCAAAACCAAACCGAGTTTTTTCATCCCCGAATAAACTGAACCTAACCGTATCAATTTTTTTTATCTGTTTTTAACTCCCAGCCCCACTACACACAACTCAATTCCCAACCCACCCACCCCCATTTAATTCCCACCTACCCCATTTAATTCAGCTAAGGTGATTATATAGATATCGGATCCAACTATAGAAGTAGAGAGATCATCCATGGATATTATAGATATAGGCGAGCCTTGTGTGCTAAGATCCATTATTGATAATCTTGTCAATGAGCTTTATTTTGAGACTTTCTTCAGTTCTATTGTTGAAAGAAGTTTATGTTGCTTTATAACAACTGGATACAAATGATCTCCATGTGATCTTAGTCATCTTGTTTTAGAGTAGCTGTATATATATGTCAAAAATCTCCCAACATTGCTAGAGTTCCTCTTCGCCAAAGAAGTCATCGTGCAGTGCCACACATGGTTGGAAAACATCAACTACTACAAAGGCAGCGGGTACCTCTCCGACGTCATCCTCGATGCCGCCAAGGGTTCCCTAGAGGGATCAAATCGGCCGAGAAAGGTGACTATTGGAAACTCATGCTAAATCGAGTCTTGAATTCAGGCAGCCAGGCTGGGCAGGGGTTTGGAAACTCGTTGGGCACCAAGTGTCTGAGCATGTTTTTCTTTTTTGTTCGACTAATTTTCTTTACATTATCACTATTGGGGGTTTTGTCGAATTGTATGATCATTTGAGCTTGTTTAATGCATTATGATTAAAACTAGCATAATCTTTTTTTTTTATCATAATAGAAAAACTGGTATAATCTTTTTTTTTTGTTTTGGATAATATAATCTTGTTGAGGTTCAAATTTTATTTGATATCTGTATGTGTGAAAAATTTTTATCTTTGTGTTTAGGTTTAGCTGTATGGTAATGACAACACAGAATTGTTTCAATAAGAAAAAGAAAGAGGATGAAAAAATAGAAAACAAAAAGGAAAAAACTAACCGAATTGGTCGGTTCGGTTCGATTACGGGTTTCTATTTAAAAAATCAGAAAATCGAACCGAATCGAAAACTGAATCCCAAGTTTGGTTCGATTCGGCTTTGATCCAATTTCAAACCGATTAACACCCCTACCAGTAGTGACTGAGTTGGATTGATCAATCTTGAAGAGGCATGTAATTTGAATCTTTATTTTTATTTTTTATATTTTTAATTTGGAGACCATTTGATGACTTTGGGATCTACAAAACTAATCATGTTCCTTAGATATGTTTTAGACCTGATTTATAAGGATAATTTTGTATTTTGAAAGAGTTGAACAATTAAATGGTGGTCAATATAGTTGACTGTTACAGTTTGGGAGTTAAACTGAATTAGATTTCTAAATAAGTGTCAAAATTAGACATAAACTAATGAGGGCCAAATTTAAAAAAAAAAAAAAAAAACTATAATTTACTACAGTTTTTGTATTTGGCCTAAAAAATGAAATATTCAGGTTTGAATTTGAAAAAGAGTGGCGATTCAATGATATTAACCTCACGGCCACTCGTTGATGGCACACCTCACAATCATAGATCTAGATGAAGTTGATAAACCCAAAAAAATGAAAAGATTTAATTTATAAAAAACAAGTACCACATATACATATACATGCACGTAACTTCATGAAGACAAACATACAAAAGTTATATTATAAAAATTCAGTAAAATGGGGTATACATTCAAATTGCTCAATGAATTTTTTAATTAACAGTTACAAGGCCACTGGCATTAAGAACAAGAGTGAGGCTAGAAAATCAGGTTTTGTAAACATGTTTTGCAACCAGGATGATGTGGCATTGTTAGAGAAGTTTTTTACAATCTCAAGATACACATAAAATCTTTATAGATTTCATCATTCTTTCCAGATCATGACACGTCATCCTGGTTACAAAACATGATTGCAAAAACCTGATTTCCTAGCATATATCAGTTATAGCATAGTTAGTAGTTGTTGTTTGCAAGGTTATCGAGAGATTTTCGCTTAATTGAGTGCTCATTTCTTAGTATTTCAACAAATGCTCTATATTAATGTTTGGCGATCAAACGCAAATTAACTTTGATTCATAAACATACACTGCCAATTTCCAAGAGGATACGTTTCTAAATAAATTACTAAATACTGCATCTAATACTCCACATTATGTAACTAACGGACATACTTAATTTTATTGAAAAAAAATTTTCATTTAATTGGACTGTTTCGAAATAAGTTATGCTTAATAAATAAAAGTTTTCAACAATGACCTAATGAGTTTCTTAGTTGAAAGTCTTACTCTACATGACAACCAGATGAATGCCAAAAGGATCGAAAAGCAATTATCTCCTTCCCTGTACAGAGGTCGAGCACTTATCTTTGTCACTTGTTTGATCATTTTGCTGGTTTTTCTCATTGTTTCAGTAATTCATCGAAACCCACATTGTTTCAGTAATTATTTATCCTTTTGGCCATGATCATTAGAACTTCCTCAGATCTATAATATGCAACTTTTATGTATCTTGGAACTTAAAACGTTTAATTGTATGTAATCCTTGAGAATATAATTTACATTGATTGTTTCAGACTTTGAGTTGTCCCACTTTGATTATAATTTTTTTTAATTTTTTTGCTGGTTAAATGCAATATTAAAGTTATACTACTTGGAAAAATAATAATTTGTGGACAATCATAATCCTTTCCATCAGTTGGCATCCTGGAGGAAATGACGAACAATCTTATTTAAGCAGATTGCAGTTAGCTTTGTACTTGAAGAAATCACCATTCAAGCCTGCATCTTATCTACTTTCTAGGTTACGAAAGTATAAAGCTCTACATAAAAAAATGTGATCCTTAGACCGTAAGTCTGGACTAGACATTGCGACTTCAATTCAGATTGTAATTATGTTTTATGGATATCATTTGGTGGTTTGGGTAACAAGATACTCATGGTGGTTTCAGCATTCCTCTGTGCTCTCCTTACAAAAAGAGTACTATTTGTCGATCGCAACCGTGCCATGGGTAATTTTGAACGGTTTCCCTAAACGTCTTGGGTGCTACCCTTTGACTTTTCTGTCGATCAATTTAAGAGTTTTGATGAAAACATTCATCAGTGTTATGGTAGCACACTAAAGGAAAATTTAATAAATGGGTGTTTCAATACAACCTCTTTTTTTTTTTTTTTTAGTCCAAGGTTATAGCAAACGCAGTAGGTTTTTCTTCGGTGATCAAGAACAAACACTAAACACGATGGGCTTTTCTTCTATGATCAAGAACAAATACTTTCGCAAAGTCATTGATGGACCACGAGAGCAAAAATGTATTGTATCTCGTCATTGTTCTTGATCTTATATATTGAGCAATAACTGGGTAGCATTTTTCCCTCAAAATAAATTGTTTTTCGGTACTTAGTTCGATATTTGTGGTATGGATGAGTATGATTAAGAGGTACTATGAAATTTGCTAGCTAAGGTAGATGCGAGATTAGGGATCTAGACCAAAGTATTTGAAATTGGTCTTAGCCCATTTCCCTATTCGTTGGATTAAGTCCTACCAGCTACTTGAAGGAGAAACTCTTGCTAGAAGTTAATGACCAAGAGTCTATTCCATACCCATTTTGCATCTCCACCTAATTTCTTTCCTAATTCAAAATCAAAATAAGATAAAGAAATAAGCAGATTTTGCATCCACCTGAAACGCGAATAAGCAAGCAAGTTAGAATACATTGAATCCTGGTGAAAGAAAGTAGGGGTGGGCACGGGACGGGATGGGACGAGATATACCCATCCCTATCCCATCCCGTTCATACGTGATCGGGACGGGACGGAATCAGCGTGTTAATCTGGAGAATACATTTTGAACATATTATCAACAATGCCATCCTAACTATGGACCTTTCAACTAGAAGTTATTGAGAATGATGAGAAAGCCAACAATGCCATCCTTGATCATTTATGCAACAATGGTAAATTAAGCAAATCATCATATCTGATTAGTGCGATGGCTAGCGTAAGCCAGATTGCAGACTTCCAAAATTGCATAAATGTAGTTCGAGGTCTGATTAACAGTGGTCGGGTTGACATGGCTTATGAAGTCCTGAAGATCATGGTCAAGTCTGGTAGGATTCCAGATATCATAACTTGTGGTCTCTGTAAAAAGGGGCAGTTCATATCTGCTAAAGATCTCTTGGAAGACATGAGTTTTAGTGGCTGTCCTCCTGATGTGATTACATATAACACCGTTCTCAGATGCATGTTCGAACATGGTCTGTATGACCAGGCAATTGGTTTTTGGAAAGATCAGCTGAGGAAGGGGTGCCCTCCATATCAGATCACGTGCGGTGTTCTCATTAAGCTGAGTATGCAAAGTTCGTCAATGCTGCATTAACCAATTCTCCAATGAATTTAACCACACAATAACACCATTACCCAGTCAGTTCGTCATAATTTCAAGATCTCATTTGTATGGGCATCCACAATTCTAAAATAAATAATTAAATAAAAATATTAATAATTAATATTAATTAATTAGTTCGGGACGGGACGGGATTGAAAATCTTCATCCCATCCCATCCCATTCTAGATCGGGACGGGATCGGGATGGGATCGGGATGAAATTATTCAATCCCATTAAGACCCGAAAAAATCGGGACGAGACGAGAATGGGATCGCGGGATGCGGGATGAAATTCGCTAGCTAAGGTAGATGCGAGATTAGGGGATTGTATGGTTGCCCCTAAATTTAGGGAGAAGTTGAAAGTAAAGTTAAAATAAAAAATACTTTAGGAGATCCATGACATGTATTTTCTCACATGAGCCCCCCTAAAACTATTTTAGAAAATCCATTGGAGATGCTCTAAGAAGCGCTGGATAGTGGAGCTGCAAAGAAAGAGTACGTTGGTTGGTGGGCGGAGAGGATAGGCAGTCACCAACATCCATCTTTAAACTCCACCTATTTTGAGAGTTTAAGAAAAATATACTGATAATAGAGACGTGTGGTACAAAATTCAAAAACGTAACAAAACTAGGAGTTTGTTTGACTGTTGCTATACATTTGGGTTGTTTTGTTGTTTAAATTTGAAATGTTGTTGTGACCAAGGATTGTGATTTTGTTTTTCGAGTTAATTTCGGTTTCCTGAATTTAAGAAATATTTCGGTGCGTAGAGAAAAAAATGTACAAATTTCGAGGATAAATGATTTATAATGAATTTTGAGGGTATATTAAATATATAAAAATAATAATATGCAAGTAAATAAATGTGTTAAACACATTAAATGAAATCAAAATACATATAATTAGAAAATCAATATATAAAGTAGAAAAAATGATAATTAAGAAATTAGGGGGTGATTTCAAAAATCAATAAATAATTCAAATAAATGATAATTAGAAAATTAACTTGAAGTCTTGAAATATTTTGAAAAAAATCGCCGAAAAATGTAAATTTTAGTGGGTTGATTTTTGTATTTTTACGAGAAAAAACCTCGAAATATTTTGAAAAAAACCCTCGAAAACAATGATTGTGATTTCATTTTTTGAGGTAATTTTGGTAAGTTGATTTTAAGAAATATTTTATGAAATATTTCGTTGTGTATAAAAAAATTTAAATTTTCGATTGCAGTTTTTAATTTACCAATATAATTTAAGTATTTTAAACTCTTATATACTACATAAAGAGTGCTACAAGATTAATAATGTCATACAAATTGATGATACATAAAAACGGTCACGCCTCCGATCCGTACACGTGTCATGATGATCTCGGGGAATTATGGGCCTCAACATCAGCCCAAGACTAATTCGGCTCAAGCGGTTCTAAGCTCGCTAGATGGACCCGAACTCTTACAACATGCTAGGCCCACACGTCTCACAACTATCCTTAATAACCGTAAGTCCTGATAAGGCAAGTATCTCAAGGATCAACTTCGGACGGGAAACTACAACAGTTATTTGCTTTCCACTAGGAAGCAAATACCAGAGTACATTCCACACATGAAAACTTCTTTCTACGGAATACCCTCAAATTGGAAACTATCTCCTGCATATCTAGGAGCACAAGGCTAACAGAGAATTTCCCTCATACAACACGACTCCTAATTAGATAAGGATCTTCACAAAGATCTCATTCCTAAACTACGCCTTCAATGACCTGTTAGAATCAGAACTCCTGCGCTATAAATAAGACATGAGGTTGGTAAGCTAAGGTACGCTTCCTTATTTACAACATTACGCATTCCTCAGATCCTTGTTTGACTTTAGCTGTGAAGTGCCATTGGCCACCACAACGGTGGTCCGTGACTCATGTGTGTTGTGCAGGTCAGCAAGACTAGGTCAAAACATAGAGCGAAATACGATTGCATTAGTTTGGCGACGTCTGTGGGAACGACAAAGTTCCTACCTTATTCACTAGCATCGTCTCCCTTCTAAATATAGAGTGATGGTGACTAATAGATCACGCAATAACGGAGAACCAGGGGACACGTCAAACGCTCAGACTGTTCGTATACCGCCGCTTTGAACGGTCCCGGTCATGCACGAGCAGCCAACTCAGGCCCCATCACCGACTATAGCAACGATGGACCCCTGAATAGATATGTTGTCATCTCAGATACAACAGATCGCCAAAGCGGTGGAGACTCTTACGTGACAAAATCCACCACTGGCTAATGGAGACCAGGAGCAGCACGAGCTTCTACCTTCAGAGGATGGCAAAGAGCAAGCACAGGAAAGCCAATCCCCTTCTAGTTCTCATTGGACTATGAGAGGTTATATGGCTAACGCTGAGCCCACCGCCAAGATAGAGAGGCTCGACCCTCAAAACCCCTTCGCAAAGGGGCACACGATCCGGACGTGCTGCACCGTCTTTCTGTTTCACCATTTATGGACCAAATTATGAATGAGGCCATTTCGAAGAAGTTCACTCCTTTGAAGCTTGATTTCTACGATGGAACCATCAATTCGACCACTTGCGCCATTACTAGCACGTAATGGCCCTTAAAGAAGGATCTGAGTCAGTGATGTGCAAAACTGTTCCCGCTAGTAAGAAGAAGTCAACACTGACGTGGTTCTACAGCCTTCCGTCGAGGTCGATTGACCTCTTCAAGACGCGAGCAAAGGAGTCCCTGACACGTTTCGTCAGAACCAGTGTTTTCGAAAAGACCCACATTACATACTCTATCTAAAACAGAGGTCCAGTGAGACACTCCAAGAGTATGTCACGTGCTTCAACAACGAGCTGATATCATCGACGACACTGCCGTGACAACTTTCATTGTGCGCCTCAAAGAGGGGAAACTTTACGAAAATCTCACCCTAGAACCCCCTCTAGACATGACAGAGCTCCTCAAGAGCGCCCAAAAATACATTGAATTGAAGACCGTTAAGAGGGAAGCCAATGGCGAGAAGAAACTCTCCGCTCCTAAGGACAAAAAAAGGGAAAAAGTCGCGAGGATGAAGAAATGAGCAAGAGAAAGCACAGTAACAACAGGCCAGACCCTAGTCGGTTTAGGTCCGAGAAATCATCCAACTACATTGGATCTAAAACCGTAACACCCCTCAATTATAGCCTGTCGGACGTACTAAACTTCATGAAAAACTAAAAAGATCTGAAGTGGCCCCAAAGCAGCGCAAAAAACCCTCCAAGCATGACAATGGTAAATACTGCGTGTACCACAAAGAGGGCGGTCATGATACCAACGATTTCAAGAGTCTGAGATATGAGGTTGAGTACTTGATCCGCAAGGGCAAAATAAAAGAATTTTTAAACTCTAAGAAGCGACTAGAACAAACCAGGGACAGGGGGAGTCAGTTAAAAAAAATAGAGAATGAGACTCTAGAGATAATCTATGTCCTTAGAGTCGGATCGGATGAAGACCAGTCGTACAGGTCCCGCAAGCGGACACTATTGGAGATGCAGACACAACCTACGGATGAAGATAAACGTATTTGCTACCCAAGGGTACAGAGCCTTATTCTCACCTTTACCTTTAAGGACAAAGACCTCGAAGGAGTTCGAGCGCCGCACAATTACACCCTAGTCATCTTGGTCTCTATTGCAAGGTGGGAAGTGAAGAGAGCTCTGGTGGACATAGGAAACTCACTCAACGTCATATTCTTCAACGCGTTCTGTAGTATTGACTTCAAGGAAGAAAACTTGACGTTCTCAAACTACCCGCTGATTAGATTCAGCGGAGAGAAGTGTTTCTCGATCGGAAAGATAAGGTTGGCAATAGTGGCAGGAGAGCCGCAACTAAAAAAGGTCTTGTTTCTGGACTTCATGGTAGTAGACGCACCGTCGACCTACAATCTTATCTTGAGAAGACTGTGGCTCTACTAGATGAAAGCAATAGTTTCCACCCTGCACCAGTACGTTAAGTACACTGCTAACCACTCTGAAGGGAAATACGTGGAGACCAACCTATGGCATGAGGCAGCCATTACGCCGCACTGAAGCAAATAGAATGCTCCAAGATCCAACTACATCTTGTAGAGCAGCCTGAACCAGTTTCAAGCCAAACGACAGCAGAGGCATCACCTTCAAGCGATGCGAGAGTTGTTTGTTGTTCCGCCAAGCGAAACAGAGCGGCCAAGGCAAGCGGGAACACATCCCCCCGACCTTCAGTCAGTGCGGAGATTAGCCCCGCAACAAGGTTTACTCTTCAGTAACCTCTGTAACGCCAGCAAGTTTAAACGATCCACAAAGGCAATCTGAATTCACTTCAAGGCCACTTGGTTGATCAAACTTTCAAAGATGATGATGGTGAAGAAGTTGCCCTAGTGGTTGAAGAGCCATTGATTTCTCTCCCCTCAAACGTCCCAATGGTTGAAGAGTCATTGATTTCTCCCCTTTATGAAGAGAGACCTTCGCCTTCTCCCGTAGGTGATATAACTGATGATCCTGTAATTGCCTCCATTTCTTCTCCTACTCTTTCATCTTATTTTTCGGATGTAACAAAGTAGTATTATTATTGAAAATAACTTTTTTTTTTGCGTGTTTCTATAGTTTATCTTGTCGACTTGTTGTGTGTTGCCTGCTCATTTTCAGTCCAGTTGTAGTTGTCTTGGATTTTACTTTGAATTCCTTTAAGGTTGCTTTCACATTTTGGCTCATTATTCGTCAAGGGTTGGATCAACTTTATCATTTTTTATGCGCTGCAAAAAAGTTGACTTTTGGTCTTGACCTTTGCCTTGTTTGTTCGGTTGATCCATAGTTCCTTGAATCATGTCGATTGGTTCCTTCAATTCTGACTTTGTTGATTCGACGTATCAGTTGATTCAAAGTTTTTGTATTAAGTTGATTCATTCGTTCAACTTTTACTTCTTTAATTTGACGTATCTGTCGACTCGAAATTTACTATGTTAAGTTGACTTGCATGTCTTGTTTTTAATTCGTTTGTTCAACTTTTACTTCGTTGGCTCGACATCTTTGTCGACTCAAAGTTTTTTGTGTTAGTTGACTCATATGTTCAAATTTTATTTCATTAACTCGACGTCTCTGTTGACTCAAAGTTTTTTGTGTTAAGTTGACTCGTTTGTCCAACTTTTACTTAGTTGGCTCGACCTCTCAATTGACTCGGAGTTTTTAGTGTTAAGTTGACTCGATTGTCCAACTTTTACTTCGTTGGCTTGACGTCTCAGTCAATTCTAAATTTTTGGTGTTAAGTCGACTCGTTTGTCCAACTTTTACTTCGTTGGCTCGAAGTCTCAATTGATTTAAAATTATTGGCGTCAAGTTGACTCGTGTGTCCAACTTTTACTTCGTTGGCTAACCGTCTCAGTCGATTCGAAGTTTTTTTCATTAAGTTGACTCGTTTGTCCAAATTTTACTTCGTTGGCTCGACATCTCAGTCGATTCAAAGTTTTTGGTGTTAAGTTGACTCGTTTGTTCAACTTTTACTTCATTGGCTCGACGTCTAAGTCGATTCAAAGTTTATTGTGTTAAACTAACTCGTTCGTTCAATTCTTACTTCGTGGTTTATCAGACCAGAAGTTTTTATTATACGTATCCGATTTTTGTCCCGATTTCTTACTACTAGGTATGCCAATTGCTTTATATGGAAAATTTTTGACGTGTTTACTTTATCGTCACGCATAAAATAATGATTTTGAATTTGTAATCTTATTGATATTCCCTTTTGGATGCTCTGACCATCCCTAACTGTTAAAGCATTTAGGTTGGTTTGAAGAGCAATTTGCTTTGTATTCCTTTGCTTGATATCGATCCTTAAATATTGATGTTTTCGTTGCTTCGTCTTTATTTGCTTGATGTCGATCCTTGTATTAAATATTGATTTTGTTGTTGTTTTCTTTCTTTGCTTGGTGGATGTCAATCCTCGTTCGCCGTATATGTTTTCGTGGCTTATAAACTCGGCGGTGCTTTTTTATTTAGTAGCTGAATAGTGTTGATTTGTCCGATCATGCTCATATCGACGCCGAACTATCCAATCATGCTTAAGTCAACACCAAATTGTCTGATCATGCTCACATCAGCACCAGATTGTCCAATCATGCTCACATCAACACTAAATTGTCCAATCATGCTTATGTTGGCTCCGTTGTTGGTGTCAGCCGCCGAGGTTTGGTAGAGTCCATTACTGTCAATTTGGTCATTGGTGATTCGGGTCGAGCTTGCATTCGTCGGTAGGGTCCTTGAATCGCGTTAGTTGATTAGTGCAAACTTCTCCATGTTCTACGCATTTGTAAAATGGCTTGTCTGGCTTCATTAGTACTCATGTTCTGCTCTAGTGGGAGGTTTTCATGGCTGCTTCTTCTATTAGGTTGATTGTTTAGCTTCCTCCGGTCATGCAGTGTAGTGTGTATATTAGTTCTCTGGGATGTTCTTTCGATTTCGCACTGGTATACATTTTCTCCTTCTATTTGAGTTATTTAATTGGCATGTCAATGAAATCGTCAAGTCATCATTACTTAACCCAATGCTCGCTTTCGTCTCTTAGATTGTAGCAGTCTTCGATATCGTTCCTATGATCCTTATGGAATGAACAATATTTTTTTTTATCTCTTCCTTTAGTTTCTCTCATCCTAAGTGGCTGGTTGATATTATCCCATTTTGTTATGTGCTCCGGTATATTGGCTTAACTTGTTTTTGATGTTATATATGATTGGTATGTCCTCTTCATCACGCTTGTTACTCGCTCGTGTCGAGGTCGTGCTGATTGTAGCTTTTCAGATTCTTGTTAGTTTGAATCGGTTCTTCCGCCATTTCGATGTCTTTTCAAGTGGATGTTATCCTCCTGCGGTCCGTCATCCCACCTTCATTCTTCATTTCTCTCCTGTTTCCTTGAATGACTATCTTTTCTTGGTCATTTTTCTTCTTGGTTGCATTCATCTACTTGAGAAAAATGTCTTTTTGAGTCGTTTTCAATAAGACCGCCATGGCTTTTGAAGGTTCCAGGTTAAGGGCATCAAAGAAGGGGTCTCTCTTCAGTCCGGTGATGAAGGTTGAAGCAGCTGTGTCATCGCTACATCCATCCATCATCATCAGTTTGTTGGTGAAGATAGTGACATATTCCCGTATTGTCTCTTTGGACTTTTGCTAGATTTGGAGGAGGTATTGTGGTCATTTCCTCATCCGCTGGCTCCTGATGAATCTGGTGATAAAAACCGTTGCTAACGCCTTGTAAGTGTCTATTGACTTCTGTGGTAGGTTGTTGAACCAATTCATTATTGTGGAGGTGAAGTTGGTTGGGAATATTTTGCATAAGATGGACTCCATGGTTTCCTTCAGGGACATCATGTGGCGGAAGTGTCTCAGGTGACCAGTTGGGTCAGTAGTACCATCATATACATTGAATTTTGGCGGAGTGAACTTTTTCGGCATAGGCATTTTCATAGGGCCGTCGGAGAATGACGGCTTGGCTAATTCGTACAATACGATGGGATTTGTGACTCCGATTCTGAATGAAATATTAGCAAGCTTTCCATCATACTATGGAGTCTTGCCTTGGAATAGTTCATTGCTCTCGAAGTTTCCTTATTAGGATTCTGCTGGGACTTCGTCGATCCCTTGAGTTCTGTTGGCAGAGTTTTGTTGGAGTGTTTCCTGGACAAGATCAGCTGGCTGGATGCATTCCTTGGTGATTTTCTCTTGCATCTTCGACATGTAATTCATTTGGACCATACGCAGGTCTACCCAAGATTCGTGGCCGCGTCACCGGATGTCTGGGTTGTTTGAGCTATTACATGTTGTGGGTCTTGATTCTCAGGTACCACTGGCCTGATGATTTGGGCTGCATTTTGTTCGTGAGCTGCTTGTGATACATTATTGTCGATGGAAAAATTGTAGTTATCGTCACCGTGTTGAGGATCTGTAGGGTGTGTCATTTGTTTAGACAACTTCTCAATTGTTTATTAAATTTTGATGAACTTCGTCACTGTAGGTCTTATTTTTAGAAAGGAAACTCTTCGTTTCCCACAGACGGCGCCAAATGATGTGTCCAAAAATTGTCCTCATGAGAGTTTGACCTGCAAAATAAATGTTAGACTACCAAATACCACATTTTTAGTGGCCGAAGACACTCTGATGCTCAAGTTTGCAACTCTATGTGAAGAAGGAAATAAATCTGGACAAAACTCAGTTAAAATTATATATCTGTGTCAAATGTTTCCTTTACCATTTATAATGGTCGCACTTAATTCTTTGCGTAACTTAAGCATATGAGGCAAATAGAATGAGATGTTTCTTGTATTAGTCTCATCCTTGATGGAGATGCATCCGTTGAAGCGTAACTCCCTCCACAACTCTTTTTGGTGCATTGTTCATCTTCTTTATGAGAGGACTCATGTTGGGTCTGGATTTGGACTTTGATTCGCTCGGGCCTAGATTCGGGCTTTGGTCATATCTTCTTATAGTGGGCTTCCTCTGGGCCTCTGTAGTTGACTTTATTCTTCTTGAGTTTTACGAGTTGACCCAGTAAATGGGACGCCATATTCTTGCGATGGATGTTTTATGCCACATGTATGGTCTTGATGATTGGTCTATTTCGATGTATCATCACTAAATATAATTTAAATTAAGTTTCATTATTTTAAGTTTTTTTATTCACAAATTATAGTCTCACATCAAATAAAAGTCAAGTTTCATGTTACTCAGCAAAAACACAAATTTCATGTTATAAAAATAGTTTGCATCACCTAAAAACTAACCATATTATATGTTTGCTCTTATAAAACTAACTTATACACTTTAAATTGCTCATTAACAAATTCATCACATTCAATTTTATGGCATCGATGAGCAAACCTATCACAATAGAGGAGAAGAGAGAACAAATTATTCTATTTTCCTTTATAGCTTCTTTTTCTGGAACCACACTCTAATACCATTTTAAATAAAACAACTTTTAAATAATACAAACCATAACTTTATTCATTACATAGTTACGTATTTATCGGGATACAAAGAAGTCAGTGTGCATCAGTGTGCATGTGGTATCGCCAAATTAAAATTGCTAAAGTGGTTCTATGAGTTGGGGTTCTGTATGCAGTGCAGGCTGCGTAAAACAAGTGATGGATGATTTTAGCTAGGTAGGTAAATAAGGACAATATATATGTTATTTTCTTTGCGCCAGACTGCCATGCATATATGGTGTGGCTTTCAATTTCAAATAGCTATGTTATGTAACATCGGAACTCAAATAGTATTTTCGGCATACATTTAATGAAGGCACGAGAGATCTGAGAAGAGACATATTACTACATATCACTTTCTTGGCTTAGGCGAGTCAGAAAACACAGAGTGAAGGTTGAGAGGAGACAAAAAATACGAACAATTCTACACGGCCCGCCCTTGTGGCTCGCCTGTGGTCCGGACCCTCTCAAGCACGTGCCATAGGGAGGGTGTTTGGCACGTGAACCCAACACCTCGGCTCCCGCAAGAAGCTCTTAAGTTCTTTGATACTCTTTCCTCCTGCGCAAGATCTTTCCTCCTCTTTGGCAAGCTCCATGTCCTGCTCCTCCTGCGCCACTACAACACAAGTGACTATTGATAGCTTTTCATTATAGCGTTTTTTGAGTTAGAGCTATTAAAGCTTATTTTTAATGACATTGCTATATGCAAATGATATAAGCAAACAGAAGAGCGGGAGTTAAAAAAAAAACCCGCTCAATTCTCCTCAAAAAATTTAGAATATCTTTCGTCTCTCTCACCAAACGCAAAACAAAGACACAGCTCCTCTCATTCCTCTTGTTGTTGCCATATCTCTCTGGGAGTGAGAGATTGAGGGAGAGAGAAATCGAGAGGACTAGGAGGAGCCTTCCTCCACAAGAATAGGATTCGATTGAAGATGATTTGGAGCTGTAAAAATCTTCATGGATTTGGAGCTGTAAAAATCTGGAGTCTACCGGCTGAAATCGTCCATCTCACATCATGAAGATTTCGAGAAGAGTTCATTGAATATGACTTCGAGAAGCTTTGCTTTGGCCTGAGATAAGATATCATGATATCTTCAACCGGCTTCGATTTTGTGTCTTTGGGGAAGAGATTGAGCTGGTGAATTAGCTTCTTTGCTTGAAAGATTGGAAAGTCGGAGGCGGTGGGAAGGCGGAGATTGTCGTGAAGGATGGTGAAAGAAGGAGAAAATGCAGAGAGGAAGATGAGAAAGGCTATAAAGGTGAGACCTTTGAGGTAAAACTTGATTTTTTTTCTCTTTGATTTCGATTTGGGGGTTTGGGGAAGTAGGGTTTTCAAGTGGCATATCAATGCAAGGTGGATAGAATGGGGTCAACTGCATCTCAGTTTCGTTAGATTGCTGGTTGATTTGGACTAGGAATTGCTATGGCTTTCGTATTCTGATCTTATTCATGTATGCATCAATTTAATCGTATATACTCGCACATGTCATTTGGGAAGAATTATCATCCTAAAGGCAACTACACCGGTGATTCTGATATTCTTCTCAACTTTTTTTTTGTTTGTTTTAAATTAATTTTTCTATAAAGTTTGCTCTAAAATACTGTTTCTAGTCATTTAGTAAGGGAAAGTTTGAATTTTTGTGAGAAGGTTGTGATATGTTTGTGTAGTTTAGCTAGATATATGATAAAAAACATGGATAAATGGATGATTATGTGATCAGGGTTCGTTTTAGAAGTTCGATGGGTAAATTGAGTTTAGTTTATCATTAAGAGGATAAGTTTGGTTTCACACAATTGATTTCTTAAAGCAATAACTTTTCGCTCTAAGCACTTAACATCTATTCTTGAACATACCAACCACTCTGTATTCAATTCCTCTCTTTTTATACATGGATAATATTAATAGACATGTACTGTATAGTGGAGAACTGATTCATGTGGCAATTACAGGTTGCAGTTTGAGAGTTGTTACCATGGTACGCTCAGATATGCGGTGTTGCTGCTTTGGTGCCACAAAAATTCAAATAAGGAAGGGTCGTACTCTTAATCATGAAGACATCATTGGTAAGATCATTCTTACACATTCAGCCTGAGCATTTTCTTGGATGTACTACAATTATAAATGAAATTTATGTTATGGTAGTGTATATCCAAATCAAGACTGTTACTGATCGACATTTATCTGCATTTGTTTGTATGAATCAAAATGAAAATAATGGCATTGTCATGTATCATTGAACCTTGTGCTAAATTTGTTTTGGTATATTGGAGACTCTTAGCCAAGTCAATTAAGTGTTACCCCTAGGCCCCAAGAAAAATCCATCTGAAAAAAAAATGAATTTCAATGAGAATTACAAGGAAGTATCGCTCTTTGTATTATGGTAAAGAACTTTTAACATTGCATATCAAGATCATCATATAAAGCATCAGTCAATAGAGCGCCTCTAAGCTCCAACTAGTTTTATCAGTTCATATGATTTTGTACCTCTTATGTAATTGCGAACACCATGTCAACAACAATCACAAATGTGCATGTTCTGTTTCCTGACAAGCAGAACTATAGGGCAGAAAAAGACAACTCAGTCTTGACCCTAATTATAGTAAACTGAGATATGGTAAAACGAAGGAAACTATTGATGGATAAGAGAGAATATTTTCGATAAAGTGCAAATTACTGAGGGTGTATCTAGTGACATTGTTAAAATCCCACTTCTGTGAATGAGATTTGTTCAACTAGTAACATATGGTCTTTTGTTAAATAGTATATAGTTTGTTTCAGTAGCCTCTTTATTTAGAATGAACCATGGGTGTCTTCTCACTCATCAAGATAAAAAAAAGTTTTGTAATCCCTAATTGTAGTTGCATGAATTTAATTGGTTGCATAAAATGCAGCTTTCTGGCACTACAAAAGTCTTAAAAGCAGTGATTATGTGAGAAAGCACTTGAAAATTCAACATTTGAAGTCACTCCAGATCTGTGTTAACTTGATTGGATACTAAGATTTTATAAATATGAATCTAATGTACTACTTAACATATCTCTGTTTTGAATAGAAAACAGGTTTTATTGCAAATAGATTAGCAGTAGATTTTATAATTTTCATAAATTTCTATGAAATACTTCTCTGACCATGTTACTGTCAGCTTTTGCATAATCTACTGCATAGTCAGTTGATGGCGTCTATTGGTTTGTACTTGAAAGTATGTGTTGCACTTTGTTCAACAATAACTTTCTTTGATTACTACAAGAAATCTGGCCATCAATAGCATCTGATAATAGCGATTTTTTACTTTGTGCTATGAAAAGCTCAGTTTTTATAGCATTGTAATATTAAAACGCTGTGGAAAAAAGGGCGGGAGTTTAAAAAAAAAAAACAGAGCTCGATTTTGTTCAAAATTTTCAGTAAACCTCTCTCACCAAAGGCAAAAAAGATATCTCCCTCCATCTTGCTCTTGTTATTGCCCTAAAACGTAGCAAAATCGAAATAACACAACAATCCTTCACGTTGGTGCCTCTGCTTTTCTCTGTGTGTTTATCAGGTTTAAGGTGGTTACTGCTAGAAAGGGTGGTAAAGTTAGGTTGCAATATGGTTATTTAGTTATGCTAATGGTGTCAATCATGGTGGTTTATCTGTATTTTAATGGTTGTTAGCACGTTTGTTTTTTGTTGCAGCTGAATGGGGTGCATCAAAGAGTAGCAGAAATGAGCGGAAAAGGGACGGAGGAGGTCAGGGTGGTTCTCTCCCTATAGGATTTGCCCCTTGGGGCTATCATCGATCATCAGGTGAGCCATTTTTGCATACTATATGTTTGTAAATGACTATTGTATTCTTTTACAATTAATTCATACCATAGCAAATATCATTTTTGTACTAGGTAGTATTATTAATGACCATAACAATTGTGCGTGGTTACAAATATATTTATGAAATTGTTATTATACTTAAAAAAGATTGATTATTAAGGCATTATCATATGGTTAATGTATATGAATGAGAATTTATAAAGATAATACAGTGAGCCTGATTAATTATAACAGGTGTTTGAAATGTTTTGCTAAGTTGTTCATAATATTTCCTACTAAATTTGGTTGCCTTTGGTAATTGGTAAAGCTTCACTGAATATTGTTGCCTGCAGAGTTACAGTGAATCAAACTCATAAACCCTTATGTATGTGTTATGGAAATGTATTGGTATTCTTGTTTCTGACTCATGATCAAAGGCTTCCATTGTCATGGGTTCTAGATGATGGATTATGTTTACTGTTTAATCATACATTGTTTTCCGGTGACCGTTTCAATAAGGAATTAGTGAAAAAGATATTTATTTTTATGCAGGGAGGAACTGTTTCAGCTATGACAGTTAATATGGGAATACTTTTAGGATTTGTTCCCTCTAATGACCCTCAGGTAACAATGCACTTTCCCCTATATCATGCATAAATGTTACAAATGTTCTTTTACTCTTTTGTCCATTTTCAACTTTTTTGTCACGATTATGCAAAATTACTCTATGTATGAGATAAGGGAAGTGAGCCTCAGAAGAAAGGTGAAACAAAAAGAAACTGGAAAATATACCCAACTATCATTACTGTCTGGTGTAACACAACAGTAAGGACTTCAGCACAAGTGCTTCTCTTGACATCCTTAGAAAAAACAATGAGAAGTTATTTCTTCATGGATTCACCATAAGTCTACTTTTGATGCATATAGCTTTAGAATTCCCCTCAAATTTTTAGGCTATTCCAATCTAAGAAAGAGCTTCTAATGTCCTGACAAACTAAATTGAAGTCCACACTTCATTCAGGTTCATCCAGTCCAACAACATAATTGTTGCTACGAAAATATGCAAGTGCTGTAACAGAATGCAAGCTGTGTAACTGAATACAAGTGGCTGCAATTGGGATTTAAGTCAGAGTGATACAAGTAGACACTGTGCTATAAATAGGACTAGAACTGGAGGAAATAGGGGCATTCATTGATTTGTAAAAACAATTATACATTGAGAGTTTGCTCTCTAGGAGACTAAGGCATCTCGAATAGCCTTCTTATCAGTCCATATCATTCAATACAATTCATTTGTTACTACTACTCTTTGTATTGAAAGTTGCATGATCAGCATTCATTCTTGCACATCTCTGTTTAGTACTTTGTTTGTTGAAACTGCAAGATTCAATCCATCTCTCTCTGATCTCCACTAATTATCATTTGTTACTACTACTCTTTGTTTGTTGAAACTGCAAGATTCTTGCACATCTCCACAATACCATCTTTTGATTTCCACTAATTATTGTGTTTGCTGGTTTGCAATTTGAATATCGATTGATCTCTCTTATTTTGATTGATAGGTGTGGGAGAAAACTTGTTTCCCAAGGGGTTCAATTTCAACAACTCAGTGAATTTGGATGATTTTGCCAATTTCGTTGTTGTACGTGTTTCTTGGTTGTTCTTTGTTTTTCATTGTTGTTTTCTTCAATTCTCCGGGTTTCCATGCTAATGTGCCTTCGATATTTTTTTTCCAGGGGTCTGAAAAGCGTTCCAGCACAGATAATTTTATTGAGGTTTCTTTTGATGATGATTATGATGGTGTTTCTTTGGATATCATTCAAGGACAATGCCAAGCAAATATCACATCCACTGTTAATGTGAAGGTTCCAAATATTAATAGTCCAATTGATACAGGTATACTAAGAATATCGGTTGGTCTGGTATCTTTGATAATAAAAGTGATTGGTTTTACTATTGAATGCTGGGAGATTTTTCAAAGAGTGATATATTATCGTTGTTCCTTTAATCTTTCTTGAATGTGTGTGTAGAGCTAAGGTGTATGACAGGGTAATATTCATGGCGCAAGAGTTCGGTAGTGATAAATGATGAATTACTAAAGACATACCAACAAGGTAGACCGATAACTGACACAAACGAACAAGGTAAACCAAAGAAGAAGGATGACAAAATCATGGCAGGTTTGTGGTCTCACATTGTTTTCTTGAATACTTGGCATGATAAGTTCAATACTAGTAGGTGAATTTGAAAAATCTAAACGTTTTTGCAGCTTATGATTTATTGAACTCTGATGAAAAGAACTTTGAGGTGAATATTTGGTATAAAGAGATGGGAAAAGAATATAACGACGGCTTGGACCGTGTTCCACGGTTAGTCAACATCGTCTTTGCTCTTATAGAAAGGTTCTATGATCCTATCAAGGGTAAGCTGCTGCTGCTCTAGGATGGCTGCTGCTGCTAGCTGCTGCTGTTGCTGTTTATTGAGATTGAGCTGGTACTTGTATTCAAGTAATCAAAACAGTTCTTGTTTAAATTTTACAACCACTATGCCACTTGTAAGTAGTGCAAAATCTCGAATAGTGCATGTAGAATGCGGTTTTATTTCTGTCTTGTTTGGTTTTTACAGGAGTTTAAGGAATTGCAGCTTGCAAGGTCTAGTTCCTGACCTAAGCACAATACCAAAGCTTGGTTATTTGTAAGTTCATTATAAATCAAGAGAAATTGGAGAGCAAGCACTGTAAGTTGGCTTTGTTTTGCAAATGGATAGGTAGACAATTTGATTTAGCTTGTTCATGCATCGTCAAATGGTTTTCTTTGGCCTCCACCCTGGCAGGTACTGCCATTTGATACCAATTACCTATCTGCTTCAATTCTTAAGCCATAATCCTTGGACCCCCTGCTCTCCTTTCCTCCTATTTATTGTGGTGTTTGGGTAGACTTAAACTAAAAACCTTCAATCTATTAATATTTATCTGTTTGATTGACAAACTTTGAGTTATCTAACATACCCCATTTTATAAAACAGTTTAGCGGAACAAATCAAGTAACAAATTGAGGGTGGACATTAGTTCCATGCAACCAAACATACCCTTAGTTCCTTACTTTCCATGTATTTTCTTATGAAAATTATGAACAGTTCAATAGCAATAATAGTGTAAGGTCAATATTAATATAATGGTTAATGCCTTATAGGAGAAAGATGTTGCGCTCGGAAATGGTGGCGGGTTGGGAAGGTTAGCATCATGTTTTCTTGAGTCCATGGCAACATTAAATTTGCCTGCATGGGGTTATGGTTTGCGGTACAGATATGGACTTTTTAAGCAAAAAGTCGCCAAGGAGGGACAAGAAGAAATTGCTGAAGACTGGCTAGAGGTTTGGTTTAGCTGAAATCATTGAATATTTGTATTCTTCCTTGTTTGTTTGTGACTTCAATTGGTAATCAGTAATTTGTATGGTGCAGAAATTCAGCCCCTGGGAAGTTGTCAGGCATGATGTCATACTCACAGTCAGATTCTTTGGTCAAGTCGAGGTCAATCCCTCAGGATGGTGAGTGTTAATTTTTTATGATGTTGTGTAATTGAATATATATATATATATTTTAATTATTTAGTAAAGAACTAGAAGGATACTCCTAGATTGGTATGTTATCTTGGATCCATGTTTTTGCTCTCTTTTTCTTAATGTCAGTGAAACTCATCAAATGTCAGAACCTTAACAGTTAACACTATATCTAACATGTTAGAATCCTTATGAGCTTCCCATATGAGTTTCCCATATAGAGAAAGAACTTCTCCATCTCCTGGGCTGGCCAATATCGCTCTCCCATAACACTCCTCTGCTCTCTCCATATTTCTCTCAACCTCATGCAAATACTTTCCATTACTTTTGATATATTGATTATTGCCAATTAATCCATGTTTAAATTCTTCCTTTTCAGTCAGCAACTTATGGCAAGGTTCTTGTTTTGGATGGGGTAATCCAAGTCACAGAGCGAGATGAGTGTGCGTACCAAGAAATGATTGCTCCCCTTCCTCTTTGTTCCATTCCAAACCCTCGGAAGGTCTTTTTTAATCATCCTCTTGTGTTTAATTTTTATTAGGTCCTCCAGGCTCTGGGAAGACCTCCTTACTGCTAGCTTTGGCAGGGAAGCTTGATTCAAAGCTAGAGGTATATATGGAGACCTTCTCGTCGCCTTTTTTGAGTTTCGTCGTTGAAAGCCTACTCAATACTAGCTATTAATTTCATCTTCATATATGATGGTATTAATTTGATTTCTCTAATAACTATAGGTTTCTGGAAAAATTACTTATAATGGGCATGAAATGCATGAATTTGTTCCGAGGAAAACTTCTGCTTATATTAGTCAGAATGATCTTGACATTGGAGAAATGACAGTGAGGGAAACCTTGGATTTCTCTGCTAGATGTCAAGGTGTCGGGACTCAATATGGCAAGTCAAGAAAATTTTCAATTGATGCACATGGCTAAGATTCAAAAAGTTTATGATTTCATCCAAATGCACTAGAACACCGATATAATCGTGGTACTGAAAGTATGTGTTAGTTTTAGGCCAGAACATAAAAAAATTTCAAATTTTGATCATTTGCAGAGATGTTGAAGGAGCTGTCAAGAAGAGAGGTTGCTTGCTGCTGCTGCTGCTGTCGTTGCTATCATTGCTTGCTGCTGAGTGTAAGATAACGCTTTTAAATGCCGTTTGATTTTTGTCAAATGCATACATTTCTGATATCAGACAACAAATGAATGAAGCATGCCTACTCTCACTGGCAGTCTTGGTTATCTTGTGTTTTTCTTTCATAATTTTTTAGTTGTTAAGTTTATATCTCAAGTGTCAAAGCATTATTCATCCCTGGAGAAGGAAACTATAGTTATGTAATGCACTTAATAGGTGTTGTTGCCAGTGATTTCACTCTTGATCAAATCTGTAGGCCGTGTACATGTCTGCTAGTGCTTAGCAGTTAGCACTAAATGAAAAACATTAGACAGTATCTACTAACTTAAAGAGGCATTATCTTACTCAAATTGTTTGTACTTTTGTCTGACACCTTTTTTCTTTGGAAAAGAAAATCCATCTTTAGGTCATTTGCTAACTTTTTAGTTGAGGTAAACGTAGTAATCAATGTTTGGGACTTCTAGTGTTCACTGTTATGTTGCCTCACTATAATGACAAATCAACTTGTGCTATTTGCAACCATTGTTGTTGCTTCCTTTATAAGTGTTGCAATTTTTTGAGAAATCTGTGGTATCCATTGTCCTTGTTCTGTTGTTTTGGCATAACATTGTTATTACTTCCTTTTCAAGTATTGCAACTTTTAAGAAATCTCATGGATTTGTGCCTTGATTCATAAACATACCATACCATCAGCTAGGAGAAGCACCCAGCTCTTCCAAGTGTCAATATTGAATGAATGTCATCATTCAGTGGCTTCATTGGTCAGTTTTTGATGATCTTTTACCCTGTAGGCTGCATGCAAGAATGCTCCCGAGAGTGGTGAAGCTAAAAGAGCAGTTGATTTGCTGTATGAGACAGCTTTGATCTCCAGTGGATACTCAGTAAGGACTCTCTCTGAAACTTGTTTCTGAACCAAACCTGTTTGATAATTACTTAACTCTATCTTGATAATATTTGCAGCCTGATAGTTCAGCTGATTTGGGTAACAAGATATATGAAATGATGGCAATTGCCCTTGGCGGGAGATGGGGAAGATCAAAAGAGTCTGATGCCACTGAAGAATCTGAAGCTGCTTCAACTGCCGAAGCCTTTGAAACAGAAGTCGTTGAGCCTTCAGAAGTGAGGGCAGAAAATGATCCTTGGAGTGATTGATAATTTTGATAGGTCCAAGTGTCATAAACAGAATTTTGAACTCCCAGACCTTAGAAGCAAAAAAAACCATTTTGTTAGAGAAGCGGGTGGTGTTATTGGCATGATTCTCATTGATCCAATGGGCAAAACCATCGCTTAATTTTCAGCTTGTTATCCCAAGTACCATAATTGTAATACATTATTTTTATTATTTGATAGATTTTGTGACTCGATGTAATACCGTTTATTAATTAATTACATTACTTTGCCTCCATTCATGGAAATGTTTAACTTTGGCACATTTAAATTTTTATTTTCTAGACATAAAACTTATGAGATGTGTAATAAAAAGTCATTTGATAGTAAAAAAAATAAAAATAAAAATTGCTATGTATAGTTACCATGGCGTTCTAAAAACGCTATGGTAGAGTCTACCATAGCGGTTTTAGAATCTACTATAGCGTTTTTAAAACGCTATGGAAGAGGCTACCATAGCGGTTTTAGAGTCTACTATAACGTTTTTAAAACGCTATGGAAGAGGCTACCATAGCGGTTTTGAAACGCTATAAAAGCCAAACTTACCATAGCGTTTTAAAACTGCTATAATATCCCCTGGGTCTATTATAGCGCCAACTGTCATAGCGGTTACTAAACCGTTATGGTAGCCTACCATAGCGGTTTTTAAATGCCATTAATCACAATTTTTCTTGTAGTGCGCAACAATTAAAATCCTGATCTGGGGTGACATGAAAAGGATCCAAATCCTTGCAAAGATGAAGGTCAAACAGATATCAAAACCACTACATTACAACCATGAAACCATGAAACCTCAAAGGGGGTCATACAATTCTGTCAAAGTTCTGCTTAGATCAAACAAAATCTCAAAGATGAAGGTCGTATCAAAACCACTACATTACAACCATGAAACTATGAAATCTCAAAGGGGGTCATACAATTCTGGCACGTGCCTGGGAGGGTCCGGACCACGGACGGGCCGTGTAGAATTGTTCGGCATACATTTAATGAAGGCACGAGAGATCTGAGAAGAGACATATTACTACGTATCACTTTCTTGGCTTAGGCGAGTCAGAAAACACAGAGTGAAGGTTGGGAGGAGACAAAAAATACAGAGATCGCAGAGAAAGAGTGGAGAAGCTCTCAACTCTGTGGGTTCCACGTGTGTACTATACAAACAGAGCAAATGAACCAATACCCATCATGTGTTACTAGGGCTAGGGATCCAGGGGGACTCCTGCGCACAAGGGGCTGGAGGGGGTCCTGTGCACGTGTCTCAGCCTTTGGATTTTATCTGACGGCTCATATCAATTGGATGTGAAATGCCTTTTAATTCAAAGATTGGATAAAAATGGGAAACGAAAATTTCAGAAACAGAAGAGGGAGTTTTGGGCGGGAAACAAAACATGAAGAAGAGAGTCGAAGTCTTTCATCCATCGATTTTCGGCGTCGATGTTCACGGCAAACACATTGTTTACTAGTAAACCATCACTTTCTTCTTCTTCCTACTCCCCTTCCTCTTCTTCTTTTTATTCCATTCCCTCATATTCCCTTTCCTCTTCCTCTCCCTCAGATCTTCTTTCTCTTCCTCTCCCTCTTCCTCCTTCATCTTCCTCTCCCTCAGATCTAGATCGAGAATTAGTTTTTTTTTCAAAAGCTTGATTCCCCGAAAACTCCCCCTCTGTTTGCAAAATTTTCGTTCCCCAATTTGCCAAAATCTTTGAATTAAAACATACTTTTCCAATCCATAAATCTCAGCTGTCGGATCTGATCCGACGAGCTGTAAGAGATTCAAAAGGAGACAAAACTTTTAATTAAATCTGCATTTCACATCCATCGATATGAGCCGTCAAATCAAATCCAACGGCTGAGAAACGTGCGCAGGACCCCCTCCAGCCCACTGTGCGCTGGAGCCCCCTGGATCCCTGGGGCTAGTCAGTAGTCATAAAAGATCATGAAATTCCTAGCTCCCTTTTCTTTTACATTTTTAATTCATTCACATTAATCTATCATGTTTTGTCACAGATAAGTAATCAAGTGCGCCCAATCAATTACATGAGCCTTTCTTTACAGCGAGGGATGGGTGTAACCACCTATTTGTGAAAAATTAGAAAATAGAAGAATTTATTGAAAATAATAATGATCAATTTTGCATTCTCTTTCAACTAGGAGCCCTTCAAGGGAGCAAGGGAAGGAGCGAGGGTAAGGGGGTGAGGGATGGGTGTAACCATCCATCTCCCTCGAGATAAGCAACGTCGTACAGCTCGAGGGGAAGGATGGTTACACCCACCGCTCGCTCCCTTACCCTCGATACCTAGAATTTCTGTTCAACTAGAGAACAAGGGGGGAAAACATTTAGGTATTACGTGCATTAAAATAAGAGCTTCCACAGGACTTGGACGTGTGTCGTGCACCTTGTAGAATTTTTATTGGATTAATTTAAGACACTTGAAAATAAATAGCTAATTAAATGTCAGTTCCAGTTAAAGTCTTAGACATAGAGATACATATTGTTGGAATGAAATTAGGGGTTTTCTTTTTCCTGCAAATAATTCACAAAAATCATTTTAAGTAAAGGGCATGTCTTTCCTTGGCAATTTTAGAAATGGTTATATAGCACATAAGTTCTGATCGCTTACGCATGGGCAAGCAAGACCAGTTATGAAACACAATTAGCGTTGATGAACAGCTCAATGATTACATAGTACATAAGTTCTAACATCAAGTACTCAAATTACATCTCAGAATTTCCATCAAACAAAATGCCAAAACACCAACATTCAGGCTGGTTTGGGAATATATTTTACGATAATTTGCATTTTGTCCCCTTTTATACATAGCTAATTAATAAGTAGATTCATCATTAATCACTATCACAATTACTCCTTAACAAGAGGTCAACATTCATTAATCGTCAGTTTTTAAAACATAGTACCAAAATATCCCTTAGAAATCAAAGGCTGAGATTGAATCTTTGATATCTCTAACATTTCATCTCGAGGAAAATCGAAAGGCCCAACTAAAATCATAATCGTATCTCGAGAAAAATTCAACAGTTGATTTAAAAAAATCATCTTGAACAACTCATTTATAGGAAAATCTAACAATCCAAATTTAATTTTTTGCGCATTTCGAGGAAACTGACTATTCAACACACATCCCGAAAAATCTGATGGTCCATTACTCATCTCGCAGAAAATATGGCCGCTTGGATTTATTTGTGCACGTGTCTTGAGGAAAATCTAACGATTCAGTGCGCGTCTCAAAGAAAAACTAACGATCCAACATGCATTTCGATAAATATCTAACGTCTAAATAAATTTTAATTTAAGTTTGCCCTTAACCCCATAAATTAAATTACTGGCAATAACTTAACCCCATAAAATAAATTTGAATTTACTTTTTCCCTCTGAAACAGAAAAGACCTGAGAGATGATAAAAAAAAAAATTGATTATCTTCCTCCTCCCTCCTCTTTCTTCTCCTCTATCTGGCAGCCTCACCACCACTTCCTTCTTTACCCTCCCTCCTATTCCTCATTCCTCCTTCATCCGCCTTCCTCCTCCTTTCTCATCTGTTTTACAACCCCTATAATAAAGTTAGGGCTTCATTCTTCATTCCTCCACTTCCTCCCCCTTCATCTCTTAGGTCTGTTCTGTTTCAGGGGGCAAATTTAAATTTAAATTTATTTTAGGTGGCCAAATGAAATTGAAATTTATTCAGACGTCAGAAAATCTTGTAGAGGCGCGCACGAATAAATCTAAAATGACAGTTCCTCGAGATGCGTGCTAAATAGCCAAATTTTCTCAAGATGTGTGTTGGAATGTTGGATTTTGTCGAGATACGTGCACAAAGTAATCCGTGATGCGTGTTGGACTATTAGATTTTTCTCAAGATGCATGCATAATTAAATTTGTCCCGTTAGATTTACCAAGAGATGTGTGTACTGTTAAATTTGGACCGTTTGATTTTCTTCGTGATAAATTGTTTAAGATGAAAGATATTTTAAAAATCAATTGTTGAATTTTCTCGAGATACGATTATGATTTCAGTTGGGCATTAGGATTTTTCTCGAGATGCGAAAGATTCAATCTCAACCTTTGATTTCTGATTGACATTTTGGTAATCTGCTTTAAAAATAGACAGTCAATGAACGTTGACCGGTTGTTAAGGGGGATAATTATAATAGTGATTAATGATGAGTCTACTTATTAATTAGCTATGTATAATAGGAGGCAAAGTGCAAATTACCCTATATTTTACACAGATCATCCAAATTGTGACATCACACAATGCAATGCGAGCGAGTGAGATCCTCATTTTTAATTATAGTAGTTGTGATCGAGTTCCCAATACGCCATTTCTTCGTTATCTTTTTCCTCCCGTTGACGATGGGGCGGAGGTCTCGCCTTCTATAGCTTGCTTAGGCTATTATTCCCGGCTTGGCGTGCAAGATGGTGCTCGTAAGTTGATTAATGAATGACACAAATGGTTGGTGGAGAGGCATTCGATGCCTATGCTGGATCTGAGCCTTTATATTGATGATGGTCTTAGGCCTGTAATTGATGAGATGACTCATCTTGCCTACATAGGGATGATGGGTTAGGGTCACCAAGCCAGTCGCAATCTTGTGTTTTCTCTGGAGAGGAAGTTCGTCGTGCTGCTATTGGTATTTTCCTATGTTCTTTATTAATATGATGCACTAAAAGCGTGATGTTCTTAGCGGATCAAAGCGGTTGGGTTGCTCAAGCCTTTTTGGCTGAGGTGGAAGGTGCGCGGGATCAGTCTATGATCGTGCTCGAATCTTTAAGAGCTAAATTAGAAGGTAAATCTGTACATTTGCATGATGTGGAAATAGAGTTGTCCGCCGAAAAGGCACTCCATGATGAGGTCACACGTGTCATGATAGAGCACTCTAAAAATTGCGACATTGCCAAAAAAAAAAGTGGAGCAATTAATGACTTCATTTGACGAGGTCCAGGCTGATTCCTTCGCGATGCTCACTACGGTTGAAGGCCAACTTATAGCGGCCAGGAGTGAGCTTGCTTCTATTAAAGACAGATTTCGTGTTATGGAAGTGGCGGATTGGCAGTGAGTTGTCGTTGGTCGAAATGAGCTTCTGGATTATATTGAGGGTCATGGTGTTAACTTGTATTAGTACAATCATTTGGTTTATCGGACCTTCGAGGATGAAGACGGTGCTGAAGACCCTCTGAGTGATCCAATGGCTGAAGAGCCGCAACCTTCTCCTCTTAAAGATAGAGCCCCTGTTAATGACCCAACTACTTCTCATGCGGTACATGGTGTCGCCGAGGACGTTATAGATCTTTCCCCTTGATCTTCTACCCCTTTGTTATTTTTGAATGTAATAGAGTAGCTTTTGATTAAAGAACAAGAGTTTTCCCCTTTATTTTTCTTCGTGGTAGTGTTTCATCTTGTTGACTTCATTCGTTGTTATTTATATGATTTGTACTCCAGCTTTGATTTTCACAGCTATATTTTCTTTGTTTGTCTTTTGTTGATTTGAATTTTCCTATGCTTCAGTATGTTTGTCTCAACCTCGTGTTTGTCGTCTCGAAGCTTTCGTGAGAAAGTTGTTTTATCTGTTTGTCTTCTACATTATTGATCTGGAGTGTTAGTTGATCCAAGACTCTCTTGAATTTCGCTAACTTGTTCCTCCGTCGTTTGCTCTACTTGTTTGATCAAAACGGAATTTGCCTTTTTCAAGTTGGCTTATTGATTTGGTTGTCTCGAAGTTGTTTCCTTTGAGTTTTGCTTCGCTGGTTCGACTCGAAGTTGCTTTTGCTTCATTCGCTCAAGTTTTACTTCGTTGGTTCAATGCTTTAGTCCCGAAGTTGTTTTTACTTTGTTGGCTTGTCCGTCCAACTCTTACTTCGTTAGTTCGATGTTTTGGTCGTCCGAAATTCGTTTCTACTTAGTTTGTTCATTCACCCAAATTTTACTTCTTTAACTCGATGTCTCAGTCAACTCGAAGGTTTAGTGTTAAGCAGAATCGTTCGTCTAACTTTTACTTTGTTAACTCGATGTCTCAGTCGACTTGAAGTTTTTATGTTAAGTTTACTTATTCGTCCATCTTTTACTTCGTTAACTCGACATCTTAGTCGATTCAAAGTTTTTGTATTAAGTTTACTTGTTCGTTTAACTTTTATTTCGTTAACTCGACGTCTCGGTCGACTAGAAGTTTTTGTGTTAAGCTGACTTGTACGTCCAACTTTTACTTCGTTAACTTGACGTCTCAGTCGACTCAAAGTTTTTGTGTTAAGTTGACTTGTTCGTCCATTTTGATTTCGTTGGTTCGATGCTCTAATCTACCCGAAATCGTTTTTACTTAGTTGACTCGTTCGTCCAATTTTTACTTTGTTAACCCCGCATCTCAGTCAACTCGAAGTTTTTTTACTTCGGTAACTCCACGTCTTAGTCGACTAGAAGTTTTTTACTTAGTTGTCTCGTTCGTCCAACTTTTACTTCTTTAAATTCACATCTCAGTCGACTCGAAGTCTTTTTGTTAAGTTAACTCGTTCGTCCACTTTGATTTCGTAGGTTTGACGCTCTAGTTGGCTCGAAGTCGATTTTACTTAGTTGACTCGTTCGTCCAACTCTCACTCCGTTGGTTGATTAGACCAGAAGTTTATTATATGCGTCTAACTTGCGTCCCGATTCTTTTTGGGGCTTTATGTGCTAATTGTTTTGCATGGCTTCATTTTGAAGTTGTTCTCCTTCATGGGATGTTGATTCCGAATTTCATCTCCACTCTTATGGTTTCGGTTACTTCAGCTTAAAATTTTCAATACTACTTGGCAAAATTTTGAATTTGTTCCGAACAAAACACATGAGGCGCAACAAACTTGAACTGGAAATTTTTTTTTGTTTTCTTGTTTTTCTCTTTATTCTATTGGTTGCTTCCGTGTGCTTTCTTCTTAAGCATTGGTTGCAAGTATGCAAGGAAAACACCTGACAAGTTCTGAATGACATTTGGACTCTGTAAGTGTTTGCTTACGAAAATCTAGGGAGCAGGTTTAGAAGCCATTTTAAGTTTTTCGGTTAGAGCTTGATGGATGGTACCACTAGATCATGGATTTAAACCCAACAACATCATTATTGGTTCCGAGATCCTATAAAAACCTTGTTTGCCTTAAAAAAAATTATATATATATAATTAATTAATTAATAATAATCTAAATGGAGTTTTTTTTTTTTACAAAAATAGCTAAAAGTATAAAAAAAAAACCAAAAACCTAACTTCCTAAACTTACTTTTGACAAAAATTGATATTTTTGCAGGGCTCACTATGGCTTTTGATCATTGCATCTGAGAATGACGGCTTGGCTAATTTGTACAGTACGATGGGATTCGTGACTCCGATTTTGAATGAAATTTTAGCAAGCGCTCTGTCACACTTGGAGTCTTGCTTTGGAATAGTTCATTGCTCTCGAAGTTTCCTTTTTAGGATTCTGCTGGGACTTCGTCTATCCCTTGAGTTCGGTTGGCAGAGTTTTGTTGGGGTGGTGCCTGGACGAGATCAGCTGGCTGGATGCGTTCCTCGGTGATTTTCTCTTGCATCTTTGCCATGTAATTCATTTGGACCATAAGCAGGTCTACCCGAGGATCTGTGGCGGCGTCACCGGATGTCTGAGCTATTGCATGTTGTGGGTCTTGATTCTCAGGTACCATTGGGCCGATGATTTGGGTTGCATTTAGTTCGTGAGCTGCTTGTTATCGTCACCGTGTTGAGGATCTATAGGGTGTGTCATTTGTTTTGATAACTTATCGATTGTTTATTAGATTTTGGTGAACTTCATCACTGTAGGTCTTATTTTTAGAAAGGAAACTCGTCGATTCCCACGGATGGTACCAAACCGATGAGTCCAAAAATCGTTCTCCTGTGAGTTTGACATGTAAAATAAATGTTAGATTGTCAAATACCACATTTTTTGTGGCTGAAGGCACTCCAATGCTAAAGTCAACAATTCTATTTGAAGAATGAAGTAAATTTGGACAAAACGCAGTTAAACCTGTGTCTAATGTTCCATTTACCTTTCATAATGGTCACGATTAATTCTTTGCATGACTTAAGCATATGAAACGCAATAGAATGAGATGTTTATCGTAACAGTCTCATCCTCGATGAAGATGCGTCCGTGGAGGCGTAACTCCCTCCACGACTCTTTTTGGTGCATCGTTCATCTTTTTTATGAGATGACTCGTGTTGAGCCTAGATTTGGGCTTTGATTATATCTTCTTATAGTGGGCTTTGATTATATCTTCTTATCGTGGACTTCCTCTGGGTCTCTGTAGCTAACTTTATTCTTCTTGAGTTTTACGAGCTGACCTAGTAGATGAGACGTCATATCCTCGCGATGGATGTTTTCTGCCTCGTGTATAATCGTGATGATTGGTATATTTCGATGTATCATCACTAAGTATAATCTAAATTAAGTTTCTTGTTTTAAGTTGTTTATTCACAAATTATAGTCTCGCATCAAATAAAAGTTAATTATCATGTTACTCAGCAAAAACACAAATTTCATATTATAAAAATAATCTTGTTGCATCACCTGAAAACTAACCATGTTGTATGTTTGCTTTTATAAAACTAACTTATACACTTTAAATTGTTCATTAACAAATTCATTATATTCAGTTCTATGGCATTGGTGAGCAAATTATTCACAATAGAGGAGAAGAGAGAACAAATTATTCTATTTTCCCTTATAGCTTCTTGAACCACATTCTAATACCATGTAAAATAAAATAACTTTTAAATAATTTATATGATATCTTTATTCATCTTTACAGTGGCATATTTAGTGTGCATGTGGTATCGCAAAATTAAAGTTGCTAAAGTGGTTCTATGAGTTGGGATTCTATATGCAATGTAGGCTGCATAGAACAAGTGATGGATGAGTTCTACTTGTTGAGGGAGTGGGCGAGGAAAATAGCGAGGGAGGGAGGGAGAGAGCCGTCCATCTCCCTCGGGATGTGTGCAATCATTTTTCATGCGCACGTCCCAAGGGATGGACGACTCCCTTCCTCCCTCACTGTTTTCCTCGCCCACTTCCTCGACATTTAGAATTTTCGTTAGTTAGGTAAGTAAATAAGGACAATATATATGTATGTGATTTTGTTTGCGTCAGACTGTCATCTATCTTACATTTCAGATAGGCTTTTCACTGTTCATGAACAGTGTTCTGAGTCTGTATGTCCTACGTGGCATAAGTTATGTCTTTGGCATAACTTAAGTGAAATGATTTGAAGCTCAATGCTTTCGTCTTACTCTCGACGTCTCCCTCTTCTCCATCTTCTTCTTCTCCACAGGGCTCTCTTCTTCCTGTCTCACTCCCATAGTTAGGGTTTCACTCCAAATGGTCTACAAAGCAAGAAAGAAGAAGACGATCGAGTACTTCGCAGATTACGAAGCTTTTTCAGAATTGCATCAAGTTAGCAAGTGAAAATGTGAGTAATTTTGGGGTTTTAGTTGTTTTAAGAACTACCCATTTGTTTGATTGTTGTTATGATGAATTGTTTGGTGGTCTTCACCATTCTCCCTTCTCTAATCACCTTTGCAACCCGATCCAAGCAGGAATCATGTACGGCACAGATGTTCTCTGTTCTTCAGCTGGTCTCTACGACCCCTTTGGTGATCCAAAGCAGCTTGGGGGTGTTGACCCTTATTTCATTTTACCATTCCAAAACCCATTCTTTCACTCTTCCTAATATTGATTGTGTTTTTGGTCTCCCTCCAATAGGCAAGCTTCTTCATCCTTCACTCAATCTCTACGTTAGTTGGTGCAGTGGGGAATTTAATTTGTGTATGTGAATGTTTTGAATTTGAAATGATATTAGAGTCATGTTCATGTAGCAGGTTATGATTTTCTTGGGGAACTTTACATATAAGGTGTTTGATGAGCAGCCTCATAGAAGAAGAAATTACCTCCACAAATCCTTGACTGACTTGATTCTTCTCAATCAATTATCTCTTAGGTGTCGGTAAGCTTTTCTGCGAATTTCCATTTCGTTTCTCAATTGTTGTTTATTCATCTTTCCATTATGTTATGAGTTTTTATAGGAAGTCAATCAAGTTTTTTTCCTGAATTTCAATCATGGGGTTTGTGTAAATTTCAATGGGGATCCCATATTTGTGTGCTGAATGTATGTCGAAAGGTGTTTGGTTAGTCCATTACATATTGCATCATAGCATTATAATAATTCACTACTTAGATTATAGAAAAATGGAAATTTGAAGAATGATTTTATTCGTCATGTATTTTTCAATTTGATCTTAGTGAAGAGTGTTTGTATATCTGTTTGCTCAACTATAAGGTTTTGTTTCACTTTTATTGTTTCTTAGCATACAGAACTACCATTGATTGGTATGTGGTTTTAGTTGAATAGGCCAAATTCTTAACAACACTGTGATGTAGCTTAAGAGAGAACTCCCTTTAACAATTCAAAGAGGGTTTTGTTCATGAACAATTCATGTTAGTAAGTTTTGGCTTATATATCATGTTCATGAACAATTCAAAGAGGGTTGTGTTCATGAATAGAGTCGTGAAGATAGAATGTACTATGAGGTAGTGCCAACGGCACGGGTATTACACTAGTGCATATACATGGTGTGTGGCTTTCAATATGGAGGGGGATGGAGGATCCCACCCACCCAAAAATAAAAAAATAAAAAAACTTTGAAGTCATAACAAATATAAGAATGAAACAAAAGATTTCAAGACCAGGTCAGAATGCCTATATTCATGTAAAACAAGTGCACTCTTAATAGTTACTTCTGCCATCTACTGTTAAAAGTTGAGGGTGTGTTTGGTCGTAAGAAATTTTGTGTTACTAGAATTAAGGTGGAGGTCTTTATATTTTATGTTAATTTGAGGTATCACATCATAATAATTATTTGATTTTGTGATTAATGGTGAGAATGAAAGTCCAATGAACATTACAATAATATACATTGATGACTAAGAAGTGAAATTTTCATGTTCATAAAACTTTCATTTTCACCGTTGAATATAAAATCAAATGATAAATGTGAAATGATACATTAATTTAACATAAAATAGTAAAAGTCCCCTTATAAATTCTCATAATATAAAATTTCATCCAACCAAACACAACCTAAGCTTCGTTATTATACCAACTAATCACAATCAAGCTTTGTAGTGTGGAGAACAAGGGTGATTCTAAATGTCGAGGAAATGGGCGAGGGAGGCTCCCTTGCACGTGTCCGAGCTTTGTTTCAAAAAAAAAGAGCGGAAAAACTAAAACTTTCAAAACTTTAAAAATGCGGCCTTTTTTCATTCTCTTTCTTCTCAAAATCTCACTTTAATCAAATCACCTTCATTTTCAACCATCTCTATGTTCTGGTCTCCTCTGTTTTTGAAGCATGGGTTTAAAATCAGGGCGAAGAAGGAGCAACAACAGCAGATGTGATTATGGACTCTGTTTGTACCTTTGTTTGTTTGACGAAGATGAAGTCAATATGAATGTTTGTACCTCGAAAAAATATAATTGTCGAGGGAAATGGCGAGGAAAACAGCGAGGGACCCCACAGGGGGAGGGGGAGCCGTCCATTCCCCCGGGATGCGCATTTTCAACTCCGGGATACATGCGTTGAAAAGTCAAATGCGCATCTCGGAGGGATGGACGACTCCCCTTCTCCCTTGTGGAGTCCCTCGCTGCTTTTCTCGACAATTAGACGGGTTCTTGTACCTCTGTTTGTTTGTTTGTACCTCTATTATGATTTTTTTTTTACCTTGCGGCAGCAGATATGAATATGTCAATATCAAACACACATTCTGGATGATCAAGATTGATATGTGTATGTGTGTGTTTGATATTGAAGTGTTGTGTGGCTTATTCGAGGACCACACATGCAGAACGCAAAAAATAAGACTATAACCCATGTAGCTAAGATATTGTCATGAAAGCACCAAAATAGAGACAGAATATTTTCAATGAGTCGAAGGGGTGATTAACGCCAATCACACAGTCACCCAGTCGAGAATTAAGGAAACATGAGATAGCTATACAGAACAAAAAAACTCACGCCCTACAGCTCTTGCTTGAAGAAAGGATCACACCACATGCGACACTACATCAATGAAAGATGGTTAAGTGTGCTATAAGCCTATAAGTCTAAATGCTCTCTAAAAGAGACACATCGGAGTTCTAAAAAATTTGGTGTGAGCTCTCAGATTTTCTACATTGTTAACAGTCTCTTCCTCTATATGGATCTCCTGCGTCTCAGACAGTTGGTTTTCTTCTCTGTGTACATATCATCATTACTCTCCACTGACCATAGATCATCATCACTCTCCATTGACCATAGATCATCAACACTTGCGGGTTACATGACTGCACTGGCTACCTCAAAATCAACGGTGGCACATCTTTATCTGCAACACAATGGAAAAAAAAGAAAATATAAGTCTAACCTTGGCTCCAGATCGACAAAAACTATCCAACAATGAGAAGAATGCCCAAGTATTCTAACTACAAGATAATGTATTGATTTACCATGTTCTTCTTCTCCAACATCACTGAGTGAGACAAGGCTTGGCATATAAGGTACTAAATCAATAACTGACATCTTGTCTCCAGGAAATTGAAGTTGCTGAAAACTTTGGCTCGCAAGATTATATTTACAAAGTTTTCTATGAGGTTTCGATATATGAACATCACCATTTTTAAAGAAATCTATCGTAAAGGGGAACATTATTAATTGTTGGAGCAATGATTTCCTCTTTATGTTGTATGATTTAGCCCATGACTTCTTCACACCATACTCCTTCATTAGCCACACATCTACGCTTTGGTTTATAGTCATAGCAAACAGATAAAAGGATCCTAGGTGCATCCAAAGTTGGATACTTTTTACATGTGTACGATGTACATTATTTGGGATTGGCAACTCTTGGAACATTTCATTAGCTATATCAAAGGCGAGAATCAACATAGGTATAACAGGAAAAGTTGTACGACTGGCCATCCAATGGATAACCCCGTTTGCATTGGTCTTGGAGAAATTGTCGAACAAGTAATAAGGAAACGCTCCCAGCATAGGTAATGAAAAAACAGAGGTCTGATATTGAAGTGTATGTGTAAAAACAGAGGTCTGATATTCACAATATAATAGAGGTACAAACATTCATAATAGAGGTACAAACAAACAAACAAAGGTGCAAACATTCATATTGACTTCATCTTCATCAAACAAACAGAGGTAAAAACATTCATAATAGAGGTACAAATAGAGTCCATATTCACATCTGCTGTCGCTGTTGTTGTTGCTCCTTCTTCGCCCTAGTTTTAAACCCATGCTTCAGAAACATAGGAGACCAGAATAGAGAGATCGGCGGAGAGAGATGGTTGAGAATGAAGGGTGATTTGATTTAAGTGAGGTTTTGGGAAGAAAGATAATGAAAAAAGGCTGCGTTTTTTAAGTTTTGAAAGTTCTAGTTTTCCCACTTTTTTTTTAAACAAAGCTCGGGCTCATGGCCCATTTCCTCGACATTTAGAATCACCCGGAAAACAAAATCTTACGGGCCTAGGACAAGATAGTTTATTATAACCAAAATGGCATGGTTCACTATTTCGTCCCGTTTCATGGACCAGGACAAACATCCTAATCAATAAGGGATAGCTCACAGTTGGATTGAGAAACATTTGAAAAATGAAGGCATATTTGTAATGAATAATGTAACTCAAATTTGACAAGCCAAAGACCATTTGTCTAGGCATGATACCAATGTTATCCTATTAAAGGTGTTAGGGATTCACGTGCCCAAGCGGCTCAATTCTCATGATTTTTTTCAAGACTAAAATCATAAAGATCGAACATTTAGGAGGGAATTTAACAAAAGTAAAATTTGTAAGTGGAATTTTGAGTAGTTAATTTCGGTGTTCTAAAAATTGCTAGGCGTTGGGCGGGCGGCGGGCGGCGGGCGGCGGGCAGGTGCCTAACGCCCAGGGGTCTAGACGGTCTTAGGTTTTGTATTATAACTTTAATAATTTACAAAAGTTAAGCATAATACCTTATCAATTTAATGTCAATATACATATGCAAAATTTAAAAACATGAAAAATTAACAATCATGAACAAAATTTATTAAAACTCAAATGACTGAAGTTGGTCATGATGGGTACATTATATAAATTTGAATTTGTGGACACTTTTATTTTTCTTCAAATTGCATGAATAACCTCAGTTATGTTTGATAAAATCTACATCAGTAAAATTGGTACCGGCAGATCCTTTGAGAATTTCATTAAGCAATCATCATTTGCTACATTTATACATATACTGAATAAAAAACAATTAAATAGTTTATTTCTAAAAAAATAGGAAAGAAAAATAAAATAAGAACACAATCAGCCTTATTAAAAAAATAAAAAATATATAAATCGCCCCGACCGCCTAGAGTCCGCCTAGGCCGCCCAGACCCCGCCCAGACCCACCTAGCTCCGACCGCCTAGACCCCACCTAGAGTTCGCCTAGGCCGCCTAGATCCCGCCTAGACCCGCCCAGGCTGCCCAGAACCTCCTAGACTGCCCGCCCAGCCATTAATCTGGGCGATTTTCCACCTTTTAGAGCGTAGGCCGATTTTTAGAACACTGATTAATTTATGTCACTTTTTTGTTGGAGAAAAGTTAATGCCTAATGTGTTGAATTAACTAACTGATATTAGTCATTTTAGACTTGATATATTCAAAAAAAAAAAAAAAAGGAAAGTATTAGTAAATAGCTCAAGAGACCTACCATCAATGTTCCCTTAAAATTATGAGTTAGGGGTAGGGTTGAAAACTTAACCATCGATTCGGTTTTTCATATAAATTGTGAATCGAACCGATTTAGGTCACTTTTAAAAATTTTTAACCGAAATCAAAACGATCATTAACAAAATCAATCCAAAACTGAACTGAACTTACTAAAATCGAACCAAGATCAAAATAAAACCGAACCGACCGACTATTTTAAACATATTATATTATTTATATAAAAAATGTATTATTTATTATATATATCAGTTAAAATCACATAAAAATCGAAAATTGACCACTTCAATTTTGAATTTTTTAAAACTGAAACTGATCCGAACCAATCAGTTCAGTCGATTTGATTGATTTTTTGTTTAACCCTAATTGGAGGCGTCACCATTAGCGTAATGGAGCATGGAAATAACACTTTATATGCATCTACATGTACAAAATAAATGAAGAATGTGAAAAAGGGGACTATACATAGTGATCTATATCATCACATCATCCATATGCTCATCCTCTCTTTGGTAGGACATCTCACATATCAGATATTGACTGACCTCAGATATTGATTGACTTGATTTTTGTTTTTCCTTCATATATGTAGGATTGTTGATTACACCTTCCTCGTCACGTCCAATAGATCCTAGAGATGTCTTGTGCGACTCACAAATTATATAGTTAAACAGTAAATGCAGCTCATACATACTTTAGAATAAGAGATTTAGCTCATATTAAATTGTATATTGTCGCTCCATAGTTGGTATTCTTACAAATTGAAGACTGAAGTAAACCTGGCTTTCTTCAACCAAACAGTAAAACTCACAGTTTCTTCCACCGATGACATCAATTTTATAGTTGATGATACATCAAATTGGCGTTCCTTCTGCATCATACATGTGTTACGATGATCTCATCAAACAATGCACAACAATCTTAAGTGCCAGTCCAGCACTAATCCGGCCCATGAGGCACAAAGCCCGGAGAGCACAATCTACCAGCCGGACCCAAACTGCAGCGGCCTACCCACACAACTCACAACCATGCCCAATACCCATAAGATCTATTAAGGCAAATATCTCGAGGATCGGCTTCAGACGGGCAGACCAACAATACTTTGTCTCAAACTAGAAAATAAATATTAGAGTATACGACGCACATGAAAACTTTCTTGTATAGACAACACTCCAAAAGCAAAATGTCTCTCGCGTATCTAGGAGCACAAGCCTAACAAGAAAACTTCCATTCACAAACGACTCCTAGTCGGGAAAGGATCTAAGGTAAGATATTTTTTCCTTAAACTAAGCCACTAGTGGCCTGGGCGAACTAGGACTCTAACACTATAAAATAGACACGAGGTTGGCAATCAAAGGTACACCCTAGAAATTCCTTGTTTATAACATTAAACTTTCCTCAAAGCCTTGTCTGACTTAAGTATTAGAGTGTCAACGGCAACCACAACGGTGGTCTGTGGCTCACGTGCGTTCCCTGTGAATGTCAACAGGTCGAAGTCAAGCAGGAAGCAGAAATCGATTGCATTAGTTTGACACCGTTTGTGGGGACAACATAATTTCTATCAAAGCATTAACATAATATCTAGTTAAGGAAGATGATGACTACCATATCGCATAACAATGGAGACCATGGGGAAACATTGAACGCTCAAACTGGCGTTGTAGCACCGCCTCTGGTGGTACCAACGACACGGGAGAACAAACTCATACCCCCGCACCGGTTGCAGCGACGACAAATCCCAGGATGAATCTACTTTGATCACAAATATAGTGAAGATTCCCACTCAACTGAACCCTCCGCCCACCAAAGGAGGCCAAGAGCAACACAGAGCTTAGTCCCAGTTGACAACAAAGGGCAGACGTAGGAAAGCCAAGCTCCCGTCAGCTCTCACTGGATCAAAGGTGGTGGCGCGGCCAACAGATACCCAACCTTTAGGGCTAACAAACCTACCATGCAAATTCCCCCCTGACGAGGAGCCCACAACCTTGATGTGCGGTACAATGATTTGTTCCTCCGTTTATGGATAATATCATAAAAGAGCCTATAGGCTCCCATAAGATAGACTTCTATGATGGGATTACCGACCTGTCCGATCACTTGCGCCATTACTAGGATGTGATGACACTAAAAGAAGGCTCCGAAAAAGTTTTGTGCATGATGTTCCCAACCAGCCTGAAGAAGTCAGCACTAACCTGGTTCCATAGCCTTCCGCCAAGTCAATCGACTCATTTAGGACACTGGCCAAATCGTTGCTCACACGCTTTGGTTGCAGTCAGCAGATCAGGAAGGTCCTGCACTATCTACTTTCTCTGAAGCAGAAGCCAAACGAGACGTTAAGGGAATACACCGCGCGCTTCAATGACGAGCTGACGCTCATTGACGGCTGCAGTAATACCTCTTTCATGGCTTTCACTGCGTGGCTGAGGAGGGGCAAATTTTATGACTTCCTAACTAGCACCGAAAACTACATCACATTAGATGAGATGCTAACGGCCAAGAAGGAGGTTGTAACTGAAAAGAAACCCTTCGATTCTAGAAACAGAAAAGGAAGGAAAGCGAGAAAAGATGAAGATAAGAATAAACGGAACCGCAGCGACAACAAGTTGGACTCTGGCTGTGCTAGGATAGAGAAATCTTCCAACTTCGTCAGACCAAGGACCATCATCGCCTCTCAGCTCTAGCCTGTCAGATGTCCTCAATTCTAGAAGAATTGGGAGGATCTAAAGTGCCCCTCCCCCCCGAAGCAAAGCAAAAACCTCTCCAAACACGATAACAACAAGTATTGTTCATTCCACAAGGAGGATGGTCACGACACCGAAAATTGCAAGAGTCTTAGGTGTGAGATCGAGTACTGGATCCGGAAAGGAGAGAGAGGAGGTGGTTAGAGAGATCGATAAGGAGACTCTAGGTATTATATATGTCTTCCACGGAGTCGGGTCAGAAGGGGAATCGTCAAACAAATCCCGGAAGTGGACACTCGTTGAGATGCATACATAACCCACCAGCGAAGACCGCACGTGCACTACGCACTAGTACATAGCCCAATCCCGATTCTGGGGTTCACTGCTAAAGACCTTGAAGGCGTCTGTGCCCCTCACAATGACGTTTTTATCATTTTGGTTACTATAGCAAAGTGGGAGATAAAAAGGGCCCTGGTAGACACGGGAAGCTTCCTCAATGTTCTGTTCTACAACGCATTTTGCAGCATGGACCTCAAGAAGGAGAACTTGAGACCTTCTAGCCATCCGCTAATCGGGTTTAAAGGAGAAAAATGGTTTCCCATCGGGAAGGTAAAACTAGCAGCGGTGTCAGGACAACCATAGCTGAAGAAGGTTCTGTTCCAGGACTTCATGGTGGTAGACGCACCGTCTACCTATAACATTATTTTGGGGAGGCCCTGGCTTCACTAGATGGAAACAGTGGTCTCCACCCTCTACTAGTGCATCAAGTATACGACCAACCACTTGGAGAGGACAATCCGCTATTATCAGCCAATGGCAGAGGATTGCCACTATGCTGCGCTAATGCAGATGGACTGTTCTTAGATACATCTCGAGCCCACAAAACAAGTTGGTCAAAATCCAAGCTCAGAGAAGGGGAAAATCACTCCTCCCAGCAGGAAACAAAGCCTCAGCAGCAACGACGAGCTACGAGCTAACATTGAAGGTGCAACCTGCTTACTAGTTCAACATGACGTCAAGCCGAACGAGAACGCCACTGCAAACGAGAGCCTACTCCAACAACTGTCAGCTAGTGTGGAAAGACCCTCCCACACAAAGTTCACTATTCAGTAACCTCAACGGCTTCAAACTTGACATTTTGCTGAAGGCATTTACGATCCGAACAAGGCCGACGCAAATTCACTTTAGGGCCGGATCAACCTTTCTCCACCAAAAGTCAATCTATCCAATTGTTTAGCTTTCTTTCAGTAGTCATTTTACAGGTTTAATTCTTGAAAACTTATGTGATATGGAATCATTAAGAAATAAAAAGAAAATTATGCAAACACACTTTATTGATTACTGAAAAGGTATTACAACGTTTGCCCGACTGACAAGAACACAAGTTTATAGACTACAGGCATCTGAATCTGCTACAATGCACAGTCAAAATTCGCTTCGACAATCCAACTTCAGAAGAGGATTTGGAAGTAACAACAAAGGTTCCCAAGTTAGACTGTGGTGCCCATTGAAAATTCTACTCTGCAATTTGTGCAGAAAAAAGGATTTGCAATTGAAAGCAAGAGCGCGCAAAATTCATTGCTTCATTGAATCACCTCAATGAGATGACCTGAGGTGATATAAAACCAACAACCTAAGGCCGCACAACATGCTGACAGAAGCTACATCAAACTCACACGCTTGAGGATGAGGATGCCTTTACAGTAAGGGATGAGAGGGGCACTGAGGAGTCAATGGCCACTCTGACTGGCCATGTCCAACTGTGATCCGCCTAGCAATCCGAGTTCCAACTATAGAGTAACGTGTTAAGACTAGCTGAAGAAGGGGGAATAACCGCCCCAAAGTTGGTTGCGGGTGTTATCTACATTAGAGCACCAGAGCGTAAAAGACATACTCGTCCCTTGACGGGAAGTCCATACTTCTTCTTCGCAATACGAAAAGAAATTACAAGGTCTCATAAAACCAATTGGATGTTCACGCAGAGCGAATGATATCTCATAATAGCAGGTTGTCTCAAGACTCACCGCTGCAAATGTCAGAACGTTTAAAAACTCGAAGAACAAAGACATTCTCTTAGCCTTTGGAAAACCCAAATCATGTTTTCTGAACAAAAACATTTGAAGAATGCACTCTGAAGAAGATAATGCCTACAACGGTAAAGATAAGTCATTATATAGATGTAATGGCTCACCCAACAAGTACGTAAACATTAAACACCGTACGGGAAATGAGGAGACGATGGTTCCCATTGCAACTACACAGGTCCACATTCAATGAATTAATGACGTTGCACACAACCCCATTAATTGGGGGGAGTAATCGATATTTAACCGTCTTGCAATCTACATCGTACGCGTGACACCATGACCTTGTCAATAGGACCTAGCCTTTTGTGGGCCTAGGTATGCAGCTGCTAGCTCGACCCGCTATCCGAGCAGCACTTTACCACGTGCATTGACACAAGCGAAAAAGGCCCTAGCCGCCCTTGACACATGGAGCATACCCGCATATCACTAGCATATTTAAGGTATCTGCTCTTTTTAAAAGTTGTAGTACTTTTAGTTGAATCAATGTAAATTAATCCACTTATTGCACAATGATAATCCGATTGCGAAGACAGACTCACACACCTATAATAGGCAGAGCTCCAACCTGATCATGTAAGCTTAGTCAGTTTCGACTGATGATGACGGCTTGCCACATGATCACCGCTCTTCTACAGGCTGTGATTGTCGAACTTGCCCCATGTTTGTAACTCACTTCGCGTGGGTGTAGATGGTTTGGAAGATGGAAGCCTAGTCAGTTCCGATTGATGTCGATGGGTTGCCACGGGATCATCGTTTTTTACAAAGTGTAATCGCCGAACTGGCTCCAAGTTTGTAGCTCGCTTCGAGCAGGGGTAGATGGTTTGGAAGGTGGGAGCCTAGTTAGTTCCGACTGATGTCAACGACTTGCCATGGGATCACTGCTCTTCTACAAACTATGATCGTCGAATTTGCTGCAAGTTCGTAGCTCGCTTCTCGCAGGTGCAGATGGTTTGGAAGGTGAGAGCTTATCCAGTTTCGACTGATGTCGATGGCTTGTCACTAGATCACCGCTCTTCTACAGACTGTGATTGTCGAACTCATCCCATGTCGGTAGCTCGTTTCGCCTGAGTGTAAATGGTTTGGAAATAGGAAGCTTAGTCAGTTCCGACTGATGATGACGACTTGCCACGGGGTCATTGCTTTTCCACAAACAGCAATTGCCAAACCCTATCGAAGTTTAGTCAAAGCTTTCATGCCTGACGACAATGGCATGGAATGTCATCCAACTACAAGTAATGGTCACTTGAGCCAATCCGAACTCTTATTCTCTAAGCGCGGACATATGTTTCTTAGGAGACCAGCCCGAACCTACAAAGCCTAACTAGGGCTAATCATCGTTGCTCGACTGCAGACAATAGTGCATGTGCTCGACTATGATAGGTCACTCACGCTAGCGACTGCAACGATGGTTCGGTATATGATTTGAGCCTCTAACGACACGTCACAAAGGTGAAGTGTAGTCTGGACAGAGCCATCTACTGCCAAACCATCCACCTCGCACGGAGTACCCGCTACTTTGCGAAACTATACAATGACGACTCTAAATCCTCACTGAAGTATAGGTCAAAATTACTCTTATTATAATCGCGTAGACGGCTCTCAATAGCAGACAGGCTACACGGCTCCCCGCTAACCCAACAGAGCTTATGCCAAGGAAATAAACGACAAGGCAAACAAGAGACATACAACAAAAAAAGCTGCAGAATAACATGTATAAAAACAAAATGTGCTTTCATTAGTGCTCTAAGCAGATACTATAGATGTACATAATTCACTCCTCACCAAGAGATGGTACAAACACAGTGGAACTAAGCTTAACAGGAGAGGAAGTAGGAGTTGTGTCTGAAAGCGCCTCCGAAATCTGTGAAGGACACCTTCTCGTAGTAAGAAAGGTCCCAGTCTGGATGATCTTCCTTCATCAGCGCCAGTAGTTCCAACCTCCCATGGACGACCCAGCGGAACTCAAATGTGCCTTGCGCCTCTAGAAGTTTTTCCTCGTGTACCTTTAAATCAGGAAGCTCGCTCTCCAGTTGCTCCAGCTTGCCTGATAATGTGTCGGTGTGGGACTGATTACGCCCAAATAGTGCACGCGATCAATTGCAGTAAAGAATAGGGTGTCGATCCCACAAGGAAAAACGATCTACAAAATAAGGTTAAGGAAGACAAACTATGCGAAACTAAAGTTAATAAATTCTAACAAATTTAAAATACAAAATTGAATTTAATTTAATGAAAATTAAGTTTGGAAAAATCACAAGGTTCCAAGAATCCCTCCTAGACTTCACGCGCCAACTAGTATTGATTCGCTGTGATGACTCAACTACGTGTTTCACATCTCAAACGACGTAATCGGAAAAATAATCTTATAATCATTAATATACCCTAATGTAAATGAATTTTAGATTTCACTTCTTCTAAAAAAGCACAAAGGTTTGTCATATGTGATATCCTAAACTTACGATATATCCGGAGACAATACCGTAATAAATGACGATCACATATAACTAACCTACCGGAATCAATTAATTCTTAAACATTCCACACATAAGAAAAGCGTGACTAAGCTTATATGGAGAAGACAAGATAATCACCGGAATAATAAAAATCTACAAAGAAATCTATGAAATCCTTGTCACTAAAACAACATAAATTTCTATATTAAATAAAAGTGAGAATCATTAAACATCATTATTCATCGTGAAAACTTAAAGCGAATCAAATGCCTAATTTAGTGCGTTACATCTAAAAGTTCACCTCTTCACCTTGTGTGGGGTTCAATGACTCATGGTGGTGGTGGTCATAGCATCACTGGAGGTGGAAGTCATCATTGCACGGATGCGAATTCCGAGAAAAAGGGCTAAAATTGCACTGTGGTGGCTCTTACAAGTTCTCGGGGTGTCAATAGCCAAAATTGTTTTTCAGTTTTGAAAAACTGTTTTCTCCCGCTCGAATTCGCACGTCTCTGGTTCGGCCTTCATCTCCAGTGCACTGCCCCCTGCTCCGCGGCTTCTGCTTCGCTCCTCGCGAGTGTCTTCTCCTCTCGACCGGCTCCTGTACCTGCAAGAACAGAGAGAGAGAGTGAGGAACAATGAGAGGTGGAAGCGAAACAGGGAGCGCCTCCCTGTCGCGAGCTTCTGTTTCGGGTGGTGATGGCGGTGGTTGCTCGATCTGGTCTCTGCGCGCGGTTCGTGAAGGAGGATAAACAGGGCATGTCCTGTGCGTGAGGTGGCTTAGGTGGTGCTCGGTGGTGGTGAGATGGAGACAGGGTGGCGAAACAGGGAGGTGCTCCCTGTTTCTACTGCTTGCGGTGGTGGCGTGCGAGCTTGGTTTGTGATGAGGGATGCTGGACGGTGGCGAGATGATGAAAAGACAGGAACAGGGAGATGTAGAGGAAACAGGGACGGAATGCGTGGCTTGGGCGGTGGCGAGATGGTGGTTGGTTAGTGGCGAGATTGTGGTTGGTTAGTGGCGAGATTGTGGTTGGTTAGTGGCGAGAGATCTCTGTCTCTGCCTCGGTGGAGGTGGTGATGGTGGCTGGAAAAGAGAAGGAGAGCAGAAAAACATGGAAGAGCTTCCTAAGAGAAGGGAAGAGAGAAACCTAAATAGGGTGCCCCTATTTCCTTGTTAGGCTGGGCTTAGGTTTCTAGCTTTCGGGGCTTGGGCTTGATTAAATTAAGTGGCTCTAGGCTTACTTGGGCTAGGTTTAGAGATGTGAACCACTATTTTGTACCACCGCTAGAATCAACAAATTAATCATCTCCTCAAATTGTCGCCTTAATGCGATTTTGTCGTTCACGCGCAAATTCCTACAAAAACATGAAAATGAAATAATTAGAATAAAATATATTAATTTAAGCACTAACATATATAAATTAAGGGATATATTTTGTAATAATTACGTGTATATCAGGGACTGTTCTATATAGGGGTGGGCACGGTTCGGTTCGGTTCCAAAATTTGAGGAACCTAACTCGAACCGTTTAAAATTTTATCGGTTCCGATTCGGTTCGGTTCCTCTATTTTGAACGTTAGAACCGAACCTAACTCGAACCGTTTACAACGGTTCGGTTCCAAACGGTTCCTTGAAATAAATAAATGTGTGTGTGATGGTAACAACAGAGACTGAAATTTTCACAAACAACCACCCCATTCCACAAACACACACTGAAATTTCTGCTTGCAATGTTCAAAATCAGATTCAAAATACATTGTTCAACTTCAGCATACATTGTTCAAAATAAGATTCAAAACATAAAGCCCTATCCCCTGAAAATTCTGAAATCAAGTTACAGAAAATGCTGATAAAGAAGAGGATTATAATGCTGGTCAGATTGTGACTGTGAAGAAACTAAGAGGAGGTAAGAAGTTGAAATCTGTTGTTTTGGAGTCTGAAAATGCTCGATTTGAGAAAAAACGATCTGAATTGGCTAATTCTAGTTTTGGGTTTCTAAGGAATGGGTTCAAGAATGTTCAATCAGAAGTTTTTGTTGACAGTTTTATTGGGGAAGATAAGTTTGAACTGGGCAAAATTGGTGCTGGCAAGTGTACTGAAGCTAAAATGGGGGAAAATTTGATCGAGGATGCTAATGAACAAGCTGATTCGGAACGTGGTCAGTATAGCTCAAGCAAGAGAAGTAGTAAATGTGATGCTTATGGGCTCGAATCTTTGAAGAAGATGAGATCTGATGCTTTGGGTAGTGAAGTTGGCAAGTATTCTTCTAAACTAAGCAAATATGAATGCTCAACTTGCAACAAGACCTTCCACTCTTACCTCTTCACCTCTTCGGGTGAATAACTCGGCCTGCGGGTGCGGCTGCTCTTCGGCTCTTCACCTCTTCGAGTCTTCGTGGTCGTACGTACAGTCGCGAGATGCAGCCTGCTCTGCGGGCTTGCAGCTGCCTCTGCGCCTCTTGAGCAACTCGTCTCTTGCAACTCTTCTTTTGTTTTCTTCACAGTGAGAACGATTGAGATTTGAGAGAGTGAGAGACTGAGGAGTAAGTTTGTTTAGGGTTGGGAATATAAAGTAAGTAGGGAATTTACTAATTTAGGGTTGGGTTGGGTATATAAATTCGGTTCCAAACGGATCGGAACCGAACCGTTTAAAAAAAAAATTGGAACCGGAATCGAACCGTTTAAGAACGGTTCCGGAACCGAACCGACTCGTTTAACATTTTTTAAATTCAGAACCGAACCGTTTGGAGTAAAACGGTCCGGTTCGGTTTGGATCCGCGGTTCCTCGACCCGTTTGCCCACCCCTAGTTCTATATTCAAGCCATCCTTGACTGCGCTAAGTTTGTGCTGCACCAAAAGGAGTCGCTCTTTAGCTTTTCTCGCTCTGTGAGCGTTGAATTCAACATCAGCCTCTAATTGTTGGCTCTGGGCAGCCCACTCAGATTCCTTCCTAGTATTCTTTCCAGCAAGAGATCGCAACTCAGCTTGCACATTAGTCGCAGTCTCCTACACAACTTGCAAATCACGGCGGACCAAGTTCAATTTGCCTTTGGATTTGTCCCTCACGGACACGTCTACCAAGTTCCACTCAAGGGCTTCTAAATGAACCCTTTGAGGATCCTCACCAACGGCTGATTGTTCCAGTCTCCTCTCTTCGAGCTGCTTATTCAAAGACTCGATCTCATAGAGGGCGTTCGAATATGACTTCTCTGCATATAAGCAAAGTCACACTCCATGATATATACCCTCTCTCGGGTTGCCTCAACTTCCGTCCCAGCGACGACTACTTGGTTAAGATATGACAACCCCAACAGGAGATGTTTCTATCCTTTATCCATGCACTCTCTTAGAGTATTTTCTTCTGGCTTTATAGAGCGATTCGCCAACAAACTGTTCCATATGCTGATATGCTTCCTTGAAGCATAGGCACTGTCAACTTTCTGGTAGAATACTATATTTTCCGCTTTGGGCTCAAGGCCAGCATGGCTTTAAAACGCGTAGTACTTTGTAGATCCAAACTCGTACATATATAGTGCATCACCCTCCCTCACCCAGGTGATGTGGGACTATGATCTTCGCTTTGTAGTTTGCCAACCTTATTGAGATCCATGGGGTCTTGGTCTTCTCCCGCACCTTCCCCCTCAAGTCCGCCCACAAAAGGGTATCACAGTCCACCCCTCTTGGGAGCCCAACATCTTCGTTGGCACACTTCCATCTTGAATATGATTCTGTCACGATCAAATCCACAAAGTACTATATTGTCTGCTCTGGGCTCAAGGGTCGCATGACTTTAAAACATGTAGTACTTTGTAGATCCAAAGCACGTGATTTCCATGAACTCCCAAAATAGTTACTGACTTAAGCATTGGAGTGCCTTCAACCACCAAAAAGATGGTCATTGGCAGTCTAACAATTGTTTTGCAGATCAAACTCACAGGAAGACGATTTTTGGACTCATCATTATCTTTTTTCTTTACCAATGATGTCAGTATCAGATCCTTTGAAAGAGGATTTAAACACTAGTCCAGGTGATGTCCAACATTCAGCTAATGGTTCTGTGCCACCATTATTATCTATGCTTCCCCCACGCCCAACAAGACCAAGAACTATTTCCCCAAGGTTTCCTTTATCGAGATCGGATACCAACCCTTCCCCATCATCTTCCCAAGTTGTGCAATCTAGAAGCAACCTACCTGTTTTGAACTCCCATCACGTGCTTACTATTACAAAAACTCGCCACCTTGCTCAAGCACAATCTCACTATGCTACCAAACATTGTACCCATCTCGTGATTTTTCCTCCATCAACCCACAACAACATGCATTCTTTACTACTTTAGCGTGTGTTTGGTTGCATGGAATCTTATGCCATGAAAATTCATGAGAGGACCCCTAAAATATAGGCTAATCTGAGATATAACTCCACATCCACCATTTGATTTTGTGATCAATGGAGGGAACGGAAGTCCCATGAACATAAGAATTACATGCCTTGGGGGGACCAAAGAGTGTGATTCTCATGTTCATGGGACTTTCAATCCCACCATTGATCACAAAATCAAACGGTGGATGTGGAATGATACATTAATTTAGCATAAAATATAAGGGTTCCCTCATAAATTCCCATGACATAGGATTTCATACAACCAAACACACCTTTAGATAATTCCAAATAACCTCCTAGATATAAGAATGCCTTGTATTATGTCTATTGGAGAGCTGCTATGAAAGAAGAAATTCATGCATTAAAACAAAACCGAACCTGGAATCTAGTACCTCGTTGTCCTGGCATGAATATTGTGGGAAGTCGTTGGGTTTTTAAAACAAAACTCAATTCTAATGGCTCCATTGAGACATATAAGGCCAGGTTTAGTGGCATAGAGCTATACATAACAAGGTGTTGCTTCCGTTGAGACATTCAACCCAGTTTTGAAGCACTCAACTATAAGTCTTATATTATCTCTTGCCGTTATGAAAAAGTGGCACATTCGTCAATTAGATGTAAAAACAAACAAAGGCATTCCTACATTGGTGTCTACAAGAAGAGGTATTCATGGAGCAACTTCGAGGTTATGTTGTTCTTTTTTGCCCAAATCATGTGTCCAAGCTGAATAAGGCATTGTATGGCTTGAAACAAGCCCCTAGGGCTTGGTTTGAACACTTTTCTTCGACACCTTGGATTTCATTGCAGTGTGGCTGATAATTCCATGTTCACTTATATATCACTGTGGGAAGGACATTGTTATTCTCTTATTACACGTTGATGACATTATTTTGGCAGGGAGTTCCTTCATGTTGCTATCTCATCTTATTACTCGACTTGGCAAAGAGTTTTCAATGAAAAACCTTGGCGAAATTCACCTACTTCCTTGACATAAAAGTCCTTAAAACTTCAAATGGGTTGTTCTTCAGTCAATCCAAATACATCAAGGATCTTTTAACATGAGCCAACATTGTTGATTTCAAGCTCGTCTCAACACCAATGTCAACCAATTTGTGATTAACAGTTGAAGGTAATGCTTTTCATGATCCATATCTTTATCGAAGTCTTGTTGGAGCACTACAATATCTTACCATTACAATACCAGATTTTTTCCTTCCTAATGAACACAGTATGATAGTTTATGCATGCTCCAACGGATTTACATTATGAAGCTGTGAAGCACATCTTAAGGTATCTTAAAGGTACAACAACATACGAGCTTCATTTATCGCACGGTTCTCTATTTTCGCCTTCTCTGACAACTTATGCAGATTGGGTTGCCTGCCCAATTACTCGTCGTTTAACAACATATTTTTCTATTTGATTCGATCCCACACTACAACACAAATGCCCAATAATAGCATTTGTTAATAGCGTTTTTACTAAATACGCTATCAAAGATGAAATTTTTGGCGTAAACAAAATGAAAACGCTACAAAAAAATGGCAGGAAAATTGGCGCTCGATTCTGTCCTCCCTCGTTTTAATGGGCGCTCGATGTCCACCCTCCCTCATCTCGCCATCTCCCTCCCTGCTATCTCCATATCTCCATCTCCCTCCCTCACTGCTCCCTCCATCTCGCCATCTCCCTCACTGCTCCCTCTATCTCTCAATCGCCCTCACTGCTCTCTCCATATCTTTATCTTCATCTCCCTCATTGCTCCCTCCATCTCTCCGTCGCCCTCCCTCTTTCGATTCACCTCTTTTTAGAGAGAAATGGTTGGGATGAGACCATATGAACCAGATGAGGGTGAGTCTGAGTTTGTTGAAGTTGATCCAACTGGAAGATATGGAAGGGTACTTAAAAATCTCTACTTTGTTACTTGTTTGGGTTATTCTTTATGTTCTTCATTTCTGATATTTGGTTCTAATTTTGTTGGTTTTTCAGTACAATGAGATCCTTGGGAAAGGAGCTTCAAAGACAGTGTAAGAAACTTAAAACCCTATTTGTTATTTTTTCATCCCTTTTTTAGATTTTGAAGAAATTTCAGTTTTTTATGAGAACTTTTGTAGTTTTATGAGATGGGTATATGTTGATTTAGTTCTATGTTGGTGGGTTTTCTTCCTTTTTGGTTTTGGGTGTTGCAGTTACAGAGCTTTTGATAAGTTCGAAGGGATTGAAGTGGCTTGGAACCAAGTCAAGCTGTATGATTTCCTTCAGAGCCCTGAGGATCTTGAGAGGCTTTACTGTGAAATCCATCTTCTCAAGACCTTGAAGCACAAAAACATCATGAAATTTTACACCTCTTGGGTTGATACGGCCAATAGGAACATCTATTGCAAATTGGGCAAGGTGATAATCTCTTCCATAATCGGTTTGCAATAATAATAGATTTTCTGCTTTGTTAATTGTCACAGACTATTTTTGCACAAGAAAATTTACACAATAATAATAGATTTTGAACTTGGTAGAATGCAAGTTTTGCAAGAAAATTTACATGATAATTTCTCAACATGTTATATCTAATCTAGAATCAATAAATGTAGTAGTTTTCTGTACTCCCCATTCTTTGTTTTCCTGATCTTTGATCCACAATTTGGTTTGTGGCATTGCTTTTATATGTTAAAAGATTCTTGTGGGACGCTACATCTGAATATTTTGACTATCTTCGCAGGTTCTTGTGGAACTGTGTATCATGGTCTTTGGAATGGCTCGGTATGTTATTTTATTTTTATTTTTTTCATAATTTGATGTCTCGGGGAATCATACTGAACTGGTGGTAGTTGTTCTTGGTGTTAATGATTTCTACTTCTTTTAGGATGTCGCAATCAAGGTATTCTCCAAGCAAGAGTTCACAGATGATGTTCTACATTCTTTCACGAAAGAGGTCTGCATTTTAGTCATGATTAGTTTTGCCATTCAGAAAATTTCCTTGTTCATATCTTCAAGCGTGTTCTATTAATGTAATTGTTTGATGAATTAATAACACAAGCTTACAATGAGGATTGAATAATTTTCCAAGATAGTGTGTAATTGATGGTTTGAATGATAGAACGGGCAGAAGGATTTGTTAGGGAGAAATATGGCGATCAAATAGCCACTTGTCAGGATCATGCCTTCTAATGTCAACTTTTGTTTTCATTACTTTCCCTTTAGTCTACATTTCAAGGTTACCAGGAATTATTCATATTGTGATTTCCCATATTGTACATTATACACTGAATATAGAATTGAATTTGGGGGCAGATTTACACGGGCAATCTGTTAATCTCATGCCAACAACTATACAAGGTCATGTCCTAATAACTCAAATGCTATATGTATGCATGGTGACCTTGTTCAGGATAAAATCATTTATTAAAAAGATGATTTTGCAGTATTCAACAATACATAAATAAAGTGAAAACCCATAAATATGGATTCTTATAAGGTTCTGTTCTCGTCTTTGGATTATGATTTTCACCCACGAAAATAACCTGTGTTGAAAACTTGTATATGTATCCATTGTGCTCTGTATTTTGTGGTGTTTAAGGCCATCAGAAAATATTTTTTCAGAATAGTTTGTAATTAATTGCTCTCTCGTACATGAAATGGAAGTGGGGTTTGAATGTAAATTTTATATTCATGAAAGTATCACTTATGAAGAGGCTTAGACATCCTAATGTACTACTCTTTATGGGGGCAGCAACCTCATCTCAACGTCTTGGCATTGTTACAGAATTCCTTCCACGGTTGGTTCTCCGCTTCTTTTGAAAAACATTGAAATAGGGAGCAGTTGAAGTTTTTCCTCTGTTTCCCTTATATTACATTGTCTTCTGTTCTTAAATGCCTTACTATTTAATTATTTGGACGTAACAGGTTTACACTTGTTTTGAGTGCAGTGGGAGTTTGTTTCAGTTGCTCCACAGGAAAACAACTAGATTAGACTGGAGGCGGCGTACTCATATAGCTCTGGATATTGTGAGTATTAGTTTTCTATGAAGGTGACAGCCATTGATTGTCTGATATCTGATATTTCTATCTTCTTATTCTTTTGAGCCGGTTATGTATTTCTAACCCAAAGAGTTTACTCCAGACTGATCAATTTTCTAACTGACATCTACTAGGCAAGAGGAATGAACTATCTTCATCACTGCAACCCACCTGTTGTCCATCGTGATATGAAGTCGTCAAATGTACTAGTTGATAGAAATTGGACAGTGAAGGTATTTTTTAATTTATCTATGAACAATGTCCATAATGGCCTTTTCTGTCATTTTCTACTTAACCATGATCAAACGCGTGCGTCCATGGTCCATGTCTAACATGGGTGTCCAGCATTGGACATATCACACATTCACCTAATGAGTTTGATTCAGACCCCATTTAAGTGTGTCCTGCATGGGAGTCGCTCAAGGTGTTGGATATAGTAAAATTATGGGAGTGCATTTGACTAATTTTACGCCTAAATATTTATTTAAAAAATGAAGAACATGTCTTCTTTCTTTTTCATTTCATCAGGTTGGTGACTTTGGTCTTTCACGTCTCAAACATGAAACATACCTGACATCAAAGAAGGGGAAAGGAACGGTATATTACATACAACTTCGTTTCAGCTACACAGTTCTCTTTGGATTGCATCTTTGCCGTAATATGATCATAGTCTGGATCTTTCTGTTGTAATCTGTGCAACAACCTAGTGTTTATTTAACCTCCTCTTATTGTTTTTATAGCCACAATGGATGGCTCCAGAGGTGCTTCGTAATGAGAGCTCAGATGAGAAGTAAGTTGAAATTTTAAGGTTTTAGAAATATCTATCTTTGATTTTGCAATTATACGACTCAACAAATGTTCTTGTTCTGTTTGTTTGATGACCTGGAAACCTTTAGGTCTGATGTGTACAGCTATGGTGTAATACTATGGGAGCTAGTCACGGAGAAGAACCCTTGGGATAACCTCAACCATATGCAGGTATTGTATTGAGTCACACACTAACCTACTATCACTTCACTATGATTCGGTTGAATTAACTGAATAAAAGCACCCTTTGCAATTTATTCCAAATAGGAAGGCAATATTTTCTTGAATCGAGTGAACATCTCGCTTGGGTTCAAATACTTTCTATGGAGAGACTAAAGTCCATGTGCTTTGGCTGTCTTTTTTGCCTTCTTTATGAGCTGTAATATGGCAAATTAACAATTTCTAGATCTATGGTCTCAGTTATTTGCCCTTAAACAGTATTGTGAACATGCATGATAATATTTCATGCAGCACTTTAGTTTCTTCACCAGTTTAATCTTTTCTGCATAGGCAGAGTTGTGAGATCTAAGGTTTTGTATAAAATTATTTTGTGGCATAATCTGCAGGTTATTGGAGCTGTGGCGTTCATGAATCAACGGCTTGAGATTCCACAAGACTTGGACCCACAGTGGGCATCCATAATCGAGAGCTGTTGGCAGAGGTGCTTAAATTCTTGCATTTTTTTTATGCACCATTCAGTGTTGTTATAGTAATCTTCATGAATTTTCAATTAAACTTTGATCTTTTGAATTGTTGCTCATTACTAACTCATTTGTGTTCTTATTTTGTTACGCCATTTGACAAAACAGCGATCCGCAGTGCAGACCAACATCTCAAGAACTGCTAGAAAGATTTAAAGAGTTAAATAGGCAGTGTTCAGTTCAATTCCAGTCTACCCGCTCGCATCAAGGGGATGCCACACTAATGGTGCCATAGATTAATTTGAATGACGGACTAGAAAAATATTTGCACCTTTTGGTTGATCCTCATTCAATCTCCAAATGGGAGGATGTAATCGGAGTTTTGCATGCTTAAGCGACCTTCGCCAGTGCTATGTCCATTGGGGCTTGGATTGTCCAGAATTTATGGCAAAATTTTCATCCTAGTGCCAGGACGCTTGCTGTCAAATGCTTGGATTGTCCGGAAAAAGTTTAATATTGGGGTAAGCATGATAACACGTTCATTGATTTTCAAGTTAGATACCTTATATTGCACTTTGAATCAATCCAATATATTTACAAGTTCTTTCTTGTTCTCTTTTATTTTTGTTCAACTTTATTTTTTCTTTTTCTAAATACAAGCAGTTTCATTTACCACTAACTGCTAGGATAATAGGTAAGCGTGAAGTCTAAAAGCTATATCACTACTCCTATGCCTAGTTTAGCCTTTTGTCTAATTGTAACCTGGTTGAAGCACAAAGTTCTACTTTTGTACTCTATAAGGGGCTGATAGTCAGTTTTTGGTTATGTTTTACTTCGTTTTGGCAAGAGCTTTAGATCTATGCTTTAGGTCCGTTACCTTCCTACACTTCTTTTGCTTATGTCTTCTTCCTTAATTTCTGGGGAATGGGGGTGGGATAAGACCCTTTCACTTCTTCAGAAACAAAACTGCGAAGATCTTGTATAGTCCATGTCTTTTAAAATCATATCCTTTGTACTCCATGCTTGAACAACTGGCATCTTGAGCTTTCAGGGGTGCAAAACAAAAACCATGTGCTTTTAAGCTTCAAATTTAGCCTCTTATTGATGATGGTATCCTCATTGTCATTAGATCAGATTCTTTCATTTTTTTTCAAACCAGGAAGGGTATTAGTTCTAAATTGGAAGGCCGTTGATGGCTTTCATATTTCAGTTTGATCCTTGGTTATGGATTCATACAATCTTTGCATGTCTGTATATGACTGATATCCTTGAATCAGTTGCATATGAAATTGTCATGCCCAGAATAATAATGAGACTGTCTGTTATACGTGCTAATGATTGCATGGAATACATGGCATTGCAAAAACTGCTTCGATTGGGCAACATCAATGAATCGCCTCCATGAATCTCTCACATGTTACCATAATGTTAATCTCAAATGAACCCACATTTTTGTTGTCTAGTGACGGTATGCGGCCTGGATGATGCGGGGAATTGCGGTTGCGACACATCTAAACAGGGGCAGAATTCTGGCAGAGCACTCTGTTGCAAAACAGAGCTGCTCTGTTCTGCGCTGTGTTGCTGTTGCGGATGCTGCTGCTGAGTCGCTGCTGCCGCTGCTGCGCTGTTGCTGCTGCTGTGCTGAGGTGCTGCTGCTGCTGCTACGCATTGCTGCTGTTGTTTGTTGCTACGCTGATCTGTCGCACCGTTGGTTGGAACATTTGCACTTTGAGCTGGTACTTGTATTCAAGTAATCAATCTTAGGTTAATTCTGCGTTTGATTATTTTTTCTCACAGCATTGCTCGACAGCATCATTAGCAGTTGTTCTATATTATCAATCTTAGGTTAATTCTGCGTTTGATTATTTTTGCTAATTTTTTTGTAACCTTGTTTGTTGTTACAGCCGATAATTTGCATAAATGCCACATGTTCAAATCGGGCTAAATGGGCATTGATACGACAGGAGAGTAAATTTGCCGATTGGCAGAGAGTACGAATGCAAGAGACGTCAAAAGAGATACCACCGGGCTCCCTTCCTCGATCATTGGATGTTATCCTCCGCCACGAGATAGTGGAGCATGCCAGGGCAGGTGACACGTAAGAATCAGACTCTAGTTTCAGTTACAAGTCATAATATTTTCTTAATGTATTTGGGGCATGTTTGCCAAACTGAAAAATCAGGTCGTCAAACACTAAGTAAGCTCACAAGTCCAAAGAGCTAAATGTTTCAAATGCTGACTAAACTAAATGGAAACACCATCCACCCTTGCAAAATATATATTGATTTGGTGTCAAGCATTTGACATGCCACATACTTGAAAGTCCATGTTTTCAGCATCAAGAGCTGAAATACTAGATTATAAACAGAGCCCTAGTGATTAACAATAGTGAACTCAGTCACTGTTATTTTATACTAAAATATGATGTCTTACACTGGAGGTTTTGCTTCCACTATTCAGGGTCATCTTCACAGGCACATTGGTTGTAATACCAGACATACTTGCACTTGCTTCACCTGGAGAGAGAGCAGAATGTAAACGAGAATCTTCCCAGCGTCAGAATACTGGTGGACATGAAGGTGTAAAGGGTCTCAGGGCATTAGGAGTGAGAGATCTCTCCTATCGTCTTGCTTTTATTGCTAATTCTGTTCAGGTATGTGTTTTGATGTCTTCTACATACAGCCTGACTGTATTTGTCAATGGTTTTAACTCAGTACCATTTTTTTGATAAATCAGGTATCTGATGGTAAAAGAGATAATGATATGAGGAATAGAAAGAAGGATGACGAAGAAGATGATAACCAACAATTTACTGTGAGTTCATTGATGACATATTTTTTCTTAGCAGTTGTCCATAATTAGATATTAATGGTTTTCAATGATCTTTACTTTGTTGGTTGAGATTCTTGTGATCTAATATACTTTTTCATCATTCACTAGATATCTGATATGTTGTAAAATAATCACTGGTTCCTTATCAATTGTCTATCATTAGTTTTTTTTTGACAAGTTTATTCCTAGATTGAAACCATTCATTACACTTGGTTGTGTATCGTTAAGTTCAATCTTCACTTGATGGACTCGCTCTTTCTTGCAGTTTCCAGGCTTGCATTAAACTGTTCTTATCTAGATTTAGTTAAACTTTCTTCTTGGCTATTGATGTTATGAATCATCTTGCAGAAAGAGGAGCTGGATGAAATACAATGGATGAGGAACACCCCTGATTTCTTCAATAAAATTGTTGATAGCATTGCGCCTACTGATTTTATTCTCATCGTAGGGACTGGATCATCCCAACTGTTTCAGGCTGCACTTTTTGCACGCTCTACTGCTGATGCTGATGCTGAACAAGAGCATCCCATGAATGTTGTTTCTGCTATCCCTCACTACTCTGTAAGCCCCCTCATTAATTTTCTTTCTTTTTTTGTTTTTCAATCTAATTTTCTTGGATTGGGTTAGTCTGATTATTTTGGAGTTGGATGGTTATTATGGCTCCTGACAGATTTTTTTTTTTTCATCAAGGTTTTGTTTGATTAGATTTTTTTTTTTTTTTTGAGATTGATCTAAGATCCATTTGTCTATGCAGAGGGTTTTTATTTTTTTAGGCAATATTATAACAATTTTGACTTGTAACGTCCATACAGTCTAAAATAAGATGAGGAGTTAAATGTGAAGTAGGTCAAAGTAAAATTTATTAATGATCTCCTAGAATATATAAGATAAGGCGAACAATGTTATATATGGTGTGGTGCGGTCAATCATCATTAAGTGAGACACTAGTTTGAATCTTGTAATTAAAAGGGGTGTCATCATTAAGTGGGCTGATGGGTGGGATTAATGTGAAGATCTGTTCATCATCATTAGAAATCATTATGCCATTTTAAAGACAACTCTTTGCAGAACAAGGTTACGGTATATTATTAATATTCCAAAAAGGAAAAAATAACTTTATGTAAAATCATTATTGTCAACAACATATATATAAACAAGTAGTACTTAATTTATGGTAACATGGAGAGATTGTTGAGTAGAGTCTGAATTCCTTAGTGATTCACAGTGATAATTATATCATGTTTATCCGTGTCTCTCTCCATATATATTGCATTGCTGGTATCCTCTCTTGATTGATTAACAATTGATATTAGTATTGTTGTGTTATGCCTTTTTCTAATATGTGGACTGGACTGGACTGGTCTGGTCTGGTCTGTTGCAGTCGTATCCAACGATATCAGGATTGTTATGATATCGACAAGGTAAGCAAATATAGTTGAAGACATACTCAAAACTATTAATGCTTATCAGGATTGTTATGATATCTTTTTTTTTTTCCTTCTCATTAATGGTTTTCTTTTTCCTTTGTTATTAGGTTGTTCTTGGAATCAGTTCTTTTCTTATTGAACCAATGTGTCAACGGATGGGTTCAAGACAAGTATGGGCACTGAGCAATTTCACAGTTTTTGCTTGCATGGCATCCATTGCCATCATTAGTTTGTTTTCAGTTGAGGGATATTCTGTAGGAATTCAACATGCGATGTCTCAGAACAAGGCAATCAAGATTGCTGCATTAGCTGTATTTTCAATTCTTGGCTTCCCTCTTGCTGTAAGTCCCAAGAATCCTTTTGCTATCTCCATTTTAAAGCACTTTGACCTGCAAAAGGTTTGCTGATATCACCTGTACTAAATGTTTGCTACTGCAGATCACCTACAGTGTTCCTTTCTCGGTGACGTCAGAGTTAACTGCTGATTCGGGAGGCAGCCAAGGTTTCTTTCAGATTTCGTGCTATTTCATTCGGTTATCTCATTCTGTAATTTCATACTGCTGCGACAGTAAAATTTTGCTGTTCTTAACATTTTTTTTTCTATAGGATTGGCTATTGGGGTTTTGAATCTTGCAATTGTTGTTCCTCAGGTACTGTTAGACGTTCTTTTTTGCCTAGTACAATTCCTTTCCTATTGATATTGCAAGTATAGTTGAAAAGCAATGCTATAAATGATAAAACAAAAACAGAGCAAAAAATTATAAATTGATGTTTATGGTTTTGCAGTAACTATCAAGTAACTTTTGTTAATAATACATACTACTTGACATATAGATCTGTCTTTTTGAGGATTTTTTAAATGTTACATGCCCGAAAAATGTGTAAAAGCATTTGTAAAATAAATTTGTTGATGTGCATAACTCTCTTTGCCTCCTCTCCGCTCTTAAACTTATTTGTGTTCTGATTCTTGTACAGATGATTATATCACTTGGGGCAGGTCCATGGGATGCATTTTTTGGTGGAGGAAACATACCAGCCTTTGTTTTGGCATCCATTTGTGCCTTTGTAGGAGGTGTTGTTGCTGTATTAAAACTGCCAAAACTTTCAAGTGTTGTTAACCCATTTGGAAGTTTAGAACATGTGTTGTTACATTGTCCAGTAATGGCTTGCTTGCAATACCCATGTACTTTTTAGTTGATTGGAACACAAGTATGTAAACAATTGATGTGTTACTTGTAGGAACAATAATACTATTGATTTTTCAATCCATTTATTGATTTGCTTCCATTCATGAAAATGTTTAAGTTTGGCACATTTAAATTTTTATTTTTTAGAAATAAAACTTATAAGATGTAATAAAAAGTCATTTGATAGCCAAAAAAAAAAAAATCGAATTTTTTTTTTTTTTTGCTATGTATACTTACCATAGCGTTTTTAAAACGCTATGGTAAAGTCTACCATAGCGTTTCTGAAACACTATAAAAGGATATACGATAGCGGTTTTATAGTCTTCGATAGCGTTTTTAAACTGCTATGTATAGGCTACCATAGCGGTTTTAAAACGCTATAGTAGATTATTCCATAGCGGTTTTATAGTCTTCGATAGCGTTTTTAAACTGCTATGTATAGGCTACCATAGCGTTTTAAAACCGCTATAAATAGTCTACCTACCATAGCGGTTTAAAAACGCTATGATAGCCTGTGTTTCTTTTATAGCTTTGGCTGTCATAGCGGTTACTAAACCGCTATAGTAGGATACCATAGCGGTTTTGAAACGCTATTGATGAGACTTTTTCTTGTAGTGCCAATCTCGTTTCTTAGAGTGTAAAGAAACAAATAACAGTGTCTAGTTCAAGTAGTGAAGCTGAATACCAAGCACTTGCTGCAACTTTTGCAGAATTAACATGATTAAGCTTTTTACTTGGAGATATTGGTTTTTTCATCCCTTCCCCACTTCTTCCATATTGTGACAACCAAAGTGCAATATACATCTCACGCAAATTGGTGTTTCATGCTCACTCTATCCACATCAACTTGGATTACTACTTTGTTAGAGAAAAAGTTGCCAAAGGTAGTCTTCGTGTCCATTTTGTCCCGAGCAGATTTCAATTGGCTGATATTAGCGTTCCTTGCATTACCATAGACTCTATTCGTGGCAAGTTAAATGTTGCATCCACATTTTGCTGGATTGGGGATAATAGAGACACGTGGTAGAAAATTCAAAAGCATAACAAATGAGGAGTTTGTTTTATTATTACTATGCTTTTGGACTACTTTGTTCTTTAAATTTGAATAGTTGCTGTCACTATACCAAATTGACACTTTTGTAACAACTTTAAAAACAGTATCATTTTTGAGATGTTACAATTTACCAAACAATTTTAAGTCAAAACTAAATTTAGTCTAAAAATGAAAAACAGTAACACAAAAAAAATGATACAATAAGTTGGATCACCATGAATAGTATCACTTTTATAACCATACTCTTCATGGTGATACAATTATTGTATCATTTTGATTGTGAAAATGTGTAAAATTGTTAGGTGAATTGTTACACTTCAAAAGTGATATTGTTTTTGGGGTTGTTATAAAAATGACAATTTGGTGTAGTGTGTGATAGAGTTTAAGTCTTGATATAGTTCTAATTGTGGTATAACGTTAGCTAGTTGTATGTATACACACCTTTGTAACAGAAAGCGACAGATTATGAATTTACCAACAATTCTAGGTAGCCAAGGTTGCAAGCTATTTTTTGGCCAGGTTGTGGGCTTTTTACACTTTTAAAGTTTTACCCCTTCTATAAATGATGTTTGTGGTTGTGTTTTAAAGAGAATGGGTAAAAGTGTAAAAAAAAACCCAAATCAAGCAAAAAAAATGGTTGGTATCCCTGGCTGCCTAGAGTTACTGTGAATTTATTGTTTCAGTTGCTCTGCCTTTTTTTATCTATCTTATTTACAGGTTTTTAACTAGGAAAACCCCACTGTAACAGGGGAGATAATCGAGATATACCAACCAAGCAAATAACAAAGGCCATACTGAATTGCATCCAAAATAATCTAATAAAGAGTTGATTTGTGAAAGCATTCGATAGGTTGCAATAGGGAGTGTTGACCACCCCCCAAATGGAGGATTGGTGGAGAAGATAACTTGCAGAGGTATAAGGTAGCAAGAATCACTACATGTTCTTGAGTCTAGATTGGCATGGGGCGGATTTACATGGATATTCATCCCGCTCGATTCCGAATGGAGCGGATATGAGTTTGGCTAATGGATTTCGGCGTGGATTCTCGGATCTAAATTTTATATGTCACGAATTCAAGGCCATATCCGTTTATATATGTGTTATTACTAAAAAAAACCCTTAAAATTAAAACTCTAAATCTTAAAATATCTTCATTACACAGACAGACTCCATCGCCTGATTCGCATCTCTTCTCTTGACTCCAGCACACATATGAACATAAAGACAACCCCTCGCCTCCATCGTCAACTGCTCCACGCTTCCACCCTCTACCGCCGCCCATCGCTAGCCAACCACCTTCTACCACCCAATACCAACCATCAATTTTTTTCTTGTTCTATTTCCACTCCATTTCTAATAGGGCTGAAAACTGAACCGACTGTTCAATTTTTCGCCTAAACCGACTTAGGTCGGTTTTAAAATTTTCAAACCGAACCAACCATTAATAAAACCGATCCGAAATCGAACCGATTCTAATTTTTGCAAACCGTAACCGAACCGACTAAAATCGAACCAAAACCGAAATAAAACTGAACCGATCGAATATTTTAAACATATTGTATTATTTATATATAAAATATATATTATTTATTATATATATTCGATCGGTTTGGTTTGGTCGGTTAAAATCACATAGAAACCAAAAACTGAACCGACCACTTTGGATTTGAATTTTTTAAAATCGAAACCGATCTGAACCAATCGGTTCGGTTTAGATCGGTTCAATCGGTTTTTTGTTCAGCCCTAAATTCTAGAGTTGACAAAAGGAAGGAAGGAATATACATGTCTCTTCTTTGACTAAGTTAAAAAAAATGGTTAATCGGGGCGGGAATGGATTTGTCCAAATTCTCCCCAATCTGCATCGTTGTCATCCCTACTTGAGTCTTGCACTATTTTTTGTTTTATTTAATTTTTTTTTTAATTTTTAAAGTTTGTCACATGTTACCCAGTGAAGGGAAAAATGGGCAATAACAATAAAACCCTAGAAACTGTTAGGTCAATGTAGTTGACCCGACAAAATGGGTAGGTCATTATAATCTTTTTGGGTACCATCTAGTAATTAGCTTTTTTGAGTACCAAAAGTAAGACTCCACTTGGTACACCGTTATACTTTGCATTCTGCAAAAATTTGCATTTGCATTAGTTTATATATGCATTAATTTGTAGTGCATTGCTTTAGAACTGCTAGGTAACAATTGTTGAAAAAAATACATACAACCAATGTTTGCTTGGTTGGTCTGGATATTGCATTTATGCAAACACTAACTACGTAAAATTTGAAAAATAATTCTAATTAATGTATTCTTCCCCCCTACTATTATTCGTTATTTTCATAAAAAGTGTTCTTAACTATTACTACTACTTCTACTACTACTACTACTACTAATAATAATAATAATAATAATAAAGTTGTTTCCTTATAAAAAGTTCTAATTATTTTTATTAAAAAAAATTCTAAAAAAACTTGTTTCCTTATAAAGTTGAACGGTTTAAGTAGACGTTGAAGGAAAGAGTGAGACTTGCAAAGTTTTACGGGAGATTTTAATTTGTAAATATTTGCGGAGCACTTAAACTACAAGATGCGGAGGCGTATAATTTGAATTCCATAAACAATTTTTTGCAAATCATATAAAGCGCCTATATTTATGTAACTGCCCATAAAAAAATGCAAAAATATTACTTTACTGTATACCAAACATAGCCCAATAACAAAATTTTGAATCAATAATGGAAATCACCTCTTACACTTGCCCACACATTATCTCAAGTTCCTCCAAAAATCCCCTTTCTCCAAATGCCAACATAAACAATGGGAATCACCTATCATACTTACCCAACCCCCTCACCCCTCCAAACCACTCTCTATTCCTCTCCTTTATCTCTCCCTAATGGAGGCTTAACGTCGATAACCACCTTTTGTCATCCCGAGCTCGTCACTTTCGGCAATACCATGTCTTACACTAGCTTGAGAGATTTGATCCCACCTTCACCAGGTAGTCAGAGTTTCACTGAGATTCCAATCAAGAACAGGTTGGTTCAACAAGCTGCATGGGCATACTTGCAACCCATGTCAGCCTCGCCGAATCCTGACAACACTTGGTTTTTACGACGGTTGTGTAATGGAGATTGCATCATGAATCAGGTTGATGGGTGTCTGGGATTTGTGTCGGAACGGTTGTTGCCTATGTTCAGACGAGCGTTTGATGGAGTTTTTGGTAGGCTTCGCGGGAAGGATGTGACGAGAGTATTGTGACGGTTTAACGTTGAGTGTTAGGAAGTTTTGGTTGACTACTAGGTTTGGGTATAGAGATTTTGACACTTTTTAATTTGTACATTGCTACATGTAAATTCACTTTTTTATTTTTCAGAAAAAATAAAGAATTTGTGTATAAAATGATGGATGAACACAATAAAAGATTGAGAGAATGTAAGGGAAATTTTGTGGAATTATTGGAGAAGAAAAAGCAAGAGCATATGAGAATAAAATGGATGGACACAATTTTAAGTGGACCTTCCACTTCACTTTCGAAAGGTTGGTTGTTTTTTTTTTTTTTTTTTTTTTTTTTTAATGTTGATGACATTTATTTGTGGAGTGATGCTAGGCGGCGAGGGAGAGGGGTTTGACCATGGGCGGATCCATATGTTAGGTAAGGGGGTCAATTGCCCTCCTTATATTTTTAAAAAAATTTACTAAATTACTTATATTTTTTACATTGTCCTCCCTTTATGAAATCTTGACTTCTAACTCTAATAAAAATTAAAACAACAAATTTTTTTTTTAACTCCACTCTCACCAATCCCAATCCCACTCAATCTCTCTATTTTTTTAATATTTTTTATTTTTATTTTTTAATTCCTACCCCCTTTTTTTTTAATCTCTTCATCTCTATCTTAATTTCTACCAACTCATTTTAATCAATTCACCTCCTACACACGTAGAGAGCAACAAAGAAATCAGAAGAGAGGTACCATACATGGTGAGTTTGTTTTCCATGTGATTATATTCATATTAAAAATTTTAATTGGGTTGGGGACCGGCCGAGAAAATTTACATTGTCATCATCATTGGTTTTCTTTGTTTTGTTAATAAAAATAAAGAAAAGAAATAATAAGATTATCTTATTTCTGACTCAGCTAGCATATGGTGGTAAGAGTGATAAAAGATTAGTTAACACATTAGATTAATTGGGGGTTGGGATCTGATCTGCTTTGCTTTATCTATGATCTTTCAAAATTAAAAGTAATCAGTTGGGTTTGGGGCGATTAGAAAAACACGATGATCGTAGGTCGATTAAGTTAAATTGTTGTTTTTATGCTTCACCTGAGCTAGCTCAAAATGAGAAAGTTTTGTCTCTTTATACACACATATATTTCCCTTTCGAGAAGACAGACAAGAATAAGAAGACAAAAGAGAGTGGGCTGGTTGTGTAAGTGTTATCCTTAGAGGCTCTGACTTAGGAGTGAGTTTTAAAGAAGAGGAGACGGACGGACAGATAAAGTAGGAGGAGAAGAGGAAGGAGGATTCCAAAAATAAAATTGTTGTTCGACAAATTCATTTGAATCCATCAAGTCCAGTCAAGCTACTGCTGCTACTACTCATTGGACTTGGACTATACCATCCTGCTACCTCAAAGCCAGAAAGAAAGTCAGAGGTCTGCTCCTCGCCAACTCTCATCTTTATACCACTATGTCTGTTTTTGTTTTCTTTAAGGAAAAAGGGAAGCTCTTAATTAGCTAGCTACAAATGAATTAATCATGTCATGTATGTTGTTTGTATGGTTGAATTAATTAATCATCATTTTTTCACAATCACGCCATGTCACTCTGATTGCAAAATATGATTGTAAAAATCCAATTTTTTAGTATTTTCGTAAATAGTTATATGTACTGTTTGCCCCCCTTCATCTACAATCCTGGCTCCGCCCCTTGGTTTGACCCCTCCATCCTCCTTGAGATTTGCATGGGATGCATCTTGAGGGGGATGGAAGGTCACACCCTCTCCTTCGCCCATTTCCTTGCCATTTAGAATCACCGTTATTTGTGTTAACGTTGAGACAAAAACTTATTGTCGTGTATCTCAGAAAGTCACATAAAGTTTTTTTTTTTTGGGGTTATTAGGTGCTCAAATGTTGGGAGTTTAAAAGAATGCCACCCTTTTATTTGTTTCATTTTATGGAAACCACAATCAAGGGTGGAGTCAAGATTTTTGTCCGGGGGGGGGGGGGGGGGGGGGGGGCAAATTTTTTAAAAAATAATATTTTGAGCTTGTTTTTCACGTAAAAAATGATTATTTTATTGATTATTTTGAAAAAAAACCTTATTGTACAAGTTGTGTTTTTTTTTTCGAAGATGTAAAATTCTCGTTCATAATAATTTGCTAATGATAACTGTCAAACAAATAACTAATCCTCTTATGAATACACCGGTAATATATTAAAATTTTGGTTTTGAAGAGGTTTTTTCCTTGCAACATCACTTACTCAAGATAAGCATAATTAAAGCATGACCAAATTAATGTGTCTTAAAAGGATGATAAGTAGACTCACGTTATACCAACTTAACCAATATCTCCGTAAGAGCTCTACATAGTTTAACATAGCTAAATGTAGATAGTGGTGAAAAATGGGTTTGATTTCATAGGAAAATAATTGGATAAACATGAGGTAATGTTGATTGCTAGCAAATGTTTGGATGAAATTGAAATGGAAAATAGTGTTGCACTATTATTAAAGGATAAATTACATTGTCCATAAAGTCAACAATGAGTAAGACCGAAATCTAGTGAGCAAACATAGATTTTTCATACAACTAATTTGTTGTTTATAAAAATATTTTGTTAAAAATGAATTATCGTATACTTATTATATATGGTGAGGACAATAAATAAACTTCTAGAATCTACAAAAACTATGGATATAATAAGGTTTTATTTGGAAGGGAACCAAGTCTCATACTTTCATTGGTCCATATGAATTTCTGTTAGCTTTATAAGAGAAGTGTAGAAGATGAGAAATGGCAGAGAAAAATTATAATTTTGAGGCTCATGTTCTAAGAAGAACTCGAGAATTGTCGTGTATCCAAATTTCTTCGTTTTAATTCCCAATTAAATTTATGTTTTTCCTTTTTTCTGATTGTCATCTTGTCACAATCGTGACAATTAGTATCAGAGCTACGTTACGATCCACCAACTTGTACAACAATGGAAATCATATAAGAGGAAATGGAAGTTTTCATAGAGGAATCAATTGGAGATAAAGAGGCTGGCACAAGCGAGTGAAACCCGAGAAAAGAGATTGGATGCTCGTTTTGAACAAATTATTCATCTGATCCAGAACAATCAAGAGGATACTAGATTTGCTGGATCGAATAGTTCACCTTCAATTCAAGCCACTGGAACCACATATCAAGATATGATACAACTCTTCCATACTCCTTGGGAGACCCTTGGTACATTCAATCGTTTGAATAAGTTAGACTTCCCCAAATTGATGGAACCAACCCTAATTAATCCAAGTATATTACATATCCATCTACTTCCAGTATAATTTTTAAATCACATAACTCAAACTCTTCCAATACTCCCTGGGAGCCCCCTGTTATGTATTTAATGGGTGGAGATTTGGAATGTGCACGGAGGGAATCTGAAGAAATGTCTACAAGAGATGTTGTTTCTTGGAACTCATAGCTTACAGGGTATTTAAGGTGTGGGGAACTTGAAATGGCATTGGGTTTATTTAGGGTGATGAAGGAGAGAATTTGATTGTAACTGCATTGGTTCAAGGGGTGTCCTAAGGAGGCCTTGGATTTCTTACATGAAATGCAAGTTTTGGATTTGTTGCCTACACATGTGAGGCTTCAAGGGGTTACTTACTCTTCTTGAATAAAGGTTAAGAAGATGAAAGTTCAGCTTGTCAAGAATGTGACATATTAGTCAGTGGAAGTCAAGAAGCTCGTTTACTCGTATTTGATACATTACGCTGAAAAAAGTGGCCGAAGCGTTGTTATCCATCAACTGTTTCCAAAATGACTTGTCAGATTCTAATCCATTGGTTCGTGCATGGGCACTCCGTGTTGTGGCAGGAATTCGTCTACATGTTATAGCTCCTCTTATTCTAGTAGCTGTTGGTAAGTGTGCAAGAGATCATCTACATCTACATATGTTAGAAAATGTGCCGCCAATGCTCTTCCCAACTTGTATGATTTGCACTAGAGGGAAAATGTTTTTGCACTTGAAGAGGTTGTTCGAGTACTTCTGAGTAATAATTCTCCTGGAGTAGTTGGAGCTACTGTCGCACCGTTTAATTCTGTTTATCCCAAAAATTTGTCACTAGTAGGCCGAAACTTCAAAAGGTTGTGTAAAACTCTTCCAGATATGGAGGAATGGGGTCAGATAATCTTGATTGGGATTCTTCTACGTTATGTCATTGTAGTGCATGGGAGTGCCAAAGACTCTAGAATAATTCTAGGGAGCCTGGGGGCGAAATTACCCTTTTACCCCTTCTTTGTTGTGGTTATATTTAAAGAGAGTTTAAAGAGGCAGGGGCAAAAGTGTAAAAATGCCGACCAAGCAGCAAACCCAGGCTCGCTAGAAGCACTCAAGACTCTAGTATGTCTTATTGTCACAATTCAAACTTAGAAGAGGATATTGTAGACACTCGTGACGAAATTAAGGATGACAATGAGCATATGTTCTATTTGACTACTTCATTGTCCAGGTCTTACATAAAGGGAGCAGAAGGATATTTGTCAAGGGAAAGTTACTTGAGTAGACTATTATTTGGTTCAAAAGAGTATGTTGCAGAGTGCTTGAAAAATCTGAATTCTAGCAATGACAATCTCAGGAGATCGATCATCTCAACAAGCGGAAGTCAGATCTCTTAGCTTACCTGGATGGCCCATTGCCACAAGAATCTGTGGTTGGTCAAGCCATAACAATGGACACAATTGAAAGCCATAACGATATCCCTCTCAATCTCTCTATTTTTAATATCTTTTTTCTTTTCTTTTTTTTTAATTCCTACCCTCTCTCTCTCTTTTTTTTTTTTTTTTTTAATCTCTTCATCTCTATCTTAATTCCTACCAACTCATTTTAATCAATTCACCTCCTACACACGCAAAGAGTAACAAAGAAATCAGAAGAGAGGTACCATACATGGTGGGTTTGCTTTCAATGTGATTATATTCATATTAAAAATTTTAATTGGGTTGAGGACCGGACGAGGAAATTTTACATTGTCATCATCATTGGTTTTCTTTTGTTTTGTTAAAAAAAATAAAGAAAAGAAATAATAAGATTATCTTATTTCTGACTCAGCTAACATATGGTGGTAAGAATGATAAAAGATTAGTTAACACATTAGATTAATTGGGGGTTGGGATCTGATCTGCTTTGCTTTATCTATGATATTTCAAAATTAAAAGTAATCAGTTGGGTTTGGGGCGATTAGAAAAACACGATGGTCGTAGGTCGATTCAGTTAAGTTGTTTTTATGCTTCACCTGAGCTAGCTCAAAAGGAGAAAGTTTTGTCTCTCTATACACACATATATTTCCCTTTCGAAAAGACAGACAAGAATAAGAAGACAAAAGAGAGTGGGCTGGTTGTGTAAGTGTTATCCTCGGAGGCTCTAACTTAGGAGTGAGTTTCAAAGAAGAGGAGACGAACGGACAGATAAAGCAGGAGGAGAAGAGGAAGGAGGATTCCAAAATAAAATTGTTGTTCGACAAATTCATTTGAATCCATCTAGTCCAGTCAAGCTACTGCTGCTACTACTCCTTGGACTTGGACTATACCATCCTGCTACTTAAAAGCCAGAAAGAAAGTCAGAGGTCTGCTCCTCGCCAACTCTCATCTTATCTTATACCACTATGTCTACTTTTGTTTTCTTCAAGTAAAAAGGGAAGCTCTTAATTAGCTAGCTACAATTGAATTAATCATGTTATGTATGTTGTTTGTATGGTTGAATTAATCATCATTTTTTCACGATCACGTCATGTCACCCTGATTGCAAAATATGATTGTAAAAATCCAATTTTTTAGTATTTTCTTAAATAGTTATATACTATTTGCCCCCTTTATCTACAATCCTGGCTCCGCCCCTGCTTGACGGTAAGGATTATCTGAAAAGAAGGGTCATGTCACGAATTGGGACAACAAAATTTCCATGGGGCTGGAACTTGATGATGAAGAACTCAAGAAGATGAATTCAGACCCAACATATAACATAAATGTATCCGGTGATATCAAGCAAAATGTTAAGGAACTTGAAACTGAGAAGGGGAGGCAAACTGAAAGGGTTGCTACACGTACTGCCATTTTGGAGGCAAGATCTCGCATTAAAGACTGTCCCAAAAAAAGGCTGATCAGTATGGCGGATAGATTACATAAAAGAGTGGTTGGGCAGGACCAACCAGTTGAGTCAGTCCATATTGGAGAAGAACATGGTTGAGAAAAACTTAAGTGGGTTGTATGCATATACAGTCCATGGAGTGAACTCGTGTTATAGCTTCATTGGTCCGTAGGAATTTATGTTAGCTTTATAAGAGACGTAGAGAAGATGAAAAAGGGCAGAGAAGAACTGTAATTTTGAGGCCCCTGTTCTAAGAAGAACTCGAGAAGTGACGTGTATCCAAATTTCTTCATTTTAATTCCCAATTCGATATATAGCTCAAGTGTTTTTTGGTGTTTCATGGATATTTGGTTTGGTTTAATGTGACAATGTGGTTTATCAAGTACTAAGTTAATTGTCCTTATATACCTACTTAAATTAGGTAGTGTCCTCTTCGGTTGGACAATGACAAATCACCTAATTTGTGTTAAATAATTAAACTTCATCATATGAATGCGGACAAGTCATTGTTTAATTTCATTCAAAGGAAGTGTTAGTTGGGTTACATACAATATTAGAAATGGAAAACCAAACTAGAAGCACAAATTATATTAGAAAGAGACTTTAATTGAACTTAAGGTTATTTATTCCAAGTAATCTACCAAATTATATGGAAATTGAAGTAATTGAACCAAACCAAGCACCACTCCCAAACCTTCCCATCTAGATAGAGGATAGAACGCAAATGGAAAACACTCCAAACACTCTTTCAATCTAGGAAATTATGTTTTGCAATCAGGATGATGTAGCATCGTTAGAGAATTTTTTTTACAATATCAAGATACACATAAACTCTTTGAAAATTTTATTATTCTTTTGAGATCGTGTCATGTCACCCTGATTGCAAAAACTTGATTTCCTAACATTTTTACTATCCGTAATGCATCATACAGACCTGGAACTAAACTTAGAAATATTGTCATGAAAATGTTTTTTCTTTTTTAAAACCCTAGAAAAACTATTTTAAGAAACAGGGGAAATGAAGAAGGGTGGAAGAATGTATTGCCCCCATATTTTCAAAGTTACCACATTTTCACCCAAAATTATAAAAATGGACAATGGTGGAAGAACAGACTGCCCCCAAAAAGCCTGATGCTTAAAAGACTATCACACACTTTCTCTTCTCCTCTCCATTCATAAAAACCTATCTAAGAACTAAAATTCGAACCAATTTAGAAGTTTATGGACTTAATTCTTGTTCTTCATGTTTAGATCATCTCCACCAGTTGAGTGACATGCAAAATCCATAGCTTCTCACAAGGAAAAACGTGTTCTAACAATCACATCGGAAATGTAGTCTTTTACCTTTATAAGTATGGGATAAATGAAAAACTCCTATTTCATTTTCTTATTTGCTTTCATCAATGTGAGGGTCAAGGATTGTGATTTCTTTTTTCGAACTAATTTTAGTTGGCGATTTTAAGAAAAAATTTTGTATCTGAATAAAAAACGTAAAAAATTTGAGGACACATAAAATACATATAATGAATTTTGAGGATATGTAAATAAATAAATCTATTGAACAATAAAATGAAACAAAAATCAATATATAATTAAAAATCGAGGGGTGGTTTTAAAAATCAATATATAAATAGAAAAAATGATAATTAGAAAATTAGGGGGTAATTTTAAAAATCAATAAATAATTATTCGAAATGATAATTTAAAAAAAAAAAACTCAAAATTTTTTGGAAAAAAAACCTCAAAAAATGTAAATTTTGGTAACTCATTTTTGTATTTTTACAAAATTTAAGAAAAAAAAACTCCCAATTTTCTTTCACCCTTTTTCTTTTTCATAATTTCAAAAAGAACGAAATTTTGTGAAATTTCGCAAAAAAAGCAATCCTTGGTGATTAGGGCCAACATGGAGAATGTCGGCTTATAGGATTTGCCTTTATAATTTATAACCCTTATCTTCGTTTTCATCAATCAACTAGCTGGAGTTTCTTAGAGTTATTGGATTTTGCATAGGGAAACTTGATCACGTATTGTTTTCTTTTCCATATCTCCTTCGTGCAATTTTCAAGTTTGGAGGATAGTGTTGCCTAAAAAATCAAAGCAACTCCAGTTAACTGTTTTATAAATTTGACTGCGAGAATCCATATTCTAAGGGTGTGTTTGGTTGCATAGAATCTTATGCCATAAGAATCCATGAGGGGACCCTTACATTTTAGGCTAAATTGATATATCACTCCACATCCATCATTTGATTTTGTGATCAATGGTGAGAATGAAAGTCCCATGAACATGAGAATCTCACTCCTTAGTCCCCCAAGGCATGTAATTTTCATGTTCATGGGACTTTCATTCCCACCATTAATCACAAAATTAAATGGTGAATGTGAAGTGATATATTAATTTAGCCTAAAATGGAGGAGTCCCCTCATGAATTCTCATGTCATAGGATTTCATGCAACCAAACACACCCTAAGTTCATATCATACACCACTCGTTACATCAACATTACCAATATGAATTCAATTACCAATAAATAGGCACTTCAATTACATCAATTTTTTAAACACATCACAAACTCGCACACTTGAAATTCAATAACAAAGCTCTTTTAGGTAACTTTCAATCATTTAAAACACCCCAAAGGAAGCTCCTTGAGTTGGTTGGGGATTGTAAAAGCAGGAATTGAGAATGTAAGTAGATGTCTTCTTTGGTTTTTCCGTCCCCCCTATAGCTGGTTGGTTGAGGTATGCATATTTGCTCTTAGTCCACCTGCAAGAATTAGATAGACATATTTACATATTCAAAAATCAAGTAGTAAATACAACTATTATAGTTACAGAGTTACTAATGCTAGGGTGACCGCACAAGTAAATGGACCATTTGAGTTCATTTGGTTGATGGTGCATCCCATGTGTATAACACACAAAATGGATGTGGACGGATGGTGATGGGTGTTGTTTACCACGACTTTTAGAGGTGGCGGACAAAATTAATCTGTACATCGATAGATAGATAGATAGATTGTTACGTTTATATTTTCTTCTGTTTTTTAAATTGAAAAGACAAGATTAAAGGGTATTAAGAAACAAGAAGAAAAGATATCTAACCAATCCTTGATTCCAACTCGAATCTCTCTGTCATTCTCATTGCCCTTGTTGACGCTTTCGGCATTCTTGCTTTTGCCTTCCTTGATGTCATCCTCTAGCGACTCTAGCAACCCTTCAAACGTCTTGTAGTCCTCATCCTATCCAAAACAAATTAGGCATTTCGTGAGTACAATGATTTCCAGGTTGTCAATGAAACATTATCCTGGCTTAATGAATCTAGTTGATTCTGAGTCAGCTCATTAATAATCTACTAATCTCAAACTTGAAAAAAAGCTGAGAAAAGTCATACTTCCAACATCTCAAAGCTAATGAACAAGAATTATCAAAGCAAGCAAATGAATAAGATAGATAACAGAAACTACCGTGAGATTACGAGCTCTGATACGAGCTGCAGCCTTGATAGCAGAAAATAGATGTTCCTCCTCATCTATCTTTTTCTGTCTCCAGAACTTTGCGATTTCCTCATTTGTCACACTCCTCACTGTAATACTCTTTACCGGTTTAATCCAATAACTAGGGGGCTGTGGTGGCGGCGGCGGTGGAGGTGGTGCTGATGCACTCTTCTTTTTCCAATCCTCATTACTTGTCTTCATCTTTCAATTCTTTTACTGCTGGTTGATTTTCTGGTGATCAAAACTGTTAAGACACAGAAGATATGATGAACTCAAACAAAAAAAACGACAATAAATTTTCTAGCATCTACTAATCATACCTAACTTTCAAACTATGCCTGCTAAGGTTGGTAGATTTTGCACACACTATCCCCAACAATAATAAGATCTTTAGAAAGTAAAATGAGCACTTCTTCGAAGAGAAGCTCTCAAACCTAAATGTTCCACATGGTATGAAGTCTAGAGGTTGATATAATATTTTCTAGAAAGAACAAACCAAAAGACTGGTAAGTGGAGGCAACAACCAATAGGGATCAGCTGATGATAAATCAACTTGGAATAAATGGAGTCTAGTTTATCTATAAGATAAAAAAATTATCTTGTTTATACTATTGAGAGTCTATTTTAATGGTATGAAGTCTGGAGGTTGACATCTAGTCTTTTTTTAATGAAAATCTATTTTAAACTGTTCACGTTTCTGCATCTTGTGTTTTTTTAAGCATTAGTTTGTGCGCAGATTCTTGAATCGATTATTTCTTTCCAAGTTAATGAAGAATCAAATTTCTAAGACAAGTGTTTGAAATATAAAATGTTTAAACGTCAATCTAGGTCCAAGAAACTTGGGAAATCAGACTACACTTTCATGTTTTACAAACAGTTACTGTAATAAAATTAAACATTAGGACACTGTCATTAATTTACACACATATAAGCTGATGTTGGTAGCTAGAAGCCTAGAATAACCTGTTCTTGGAAAACTACAGCCTCTAAAAAGGATAGTCCATTTTAGTACATAGCAACTTGAAGTTCACAGGACACTGTAAAGATATATCCATGATCATCTTATGATTTAGATCTTTCCTAAATGGAAATATGAAGGTTATCTGAACCACTACCAGTTAAACGAATGACCTTTCAATCAATTTGGTAATGAAGTGAAAACGTTGACTATCTTGCTCTATATTGTTGACAAAAACAGTTTCAAGTTTTATAATGTTACACGTCGGAATAACTTGCTCTAAATTGTTGACAAAAACATTTGAAGTTATAACGTTACACCTAGCACAACACCTATTGGCTAAACAGTGGCAGTCCTACCTATCCTATGAGTTCTTTCATTTCCATGATGAACAGGTTTCCTGAATCAAGTTGGTATCGCCTTCTGGTGTACACTAAAGTTTGAAATGATTTACATTACTATTACTTACCTTTGGAATGCCATATAAAACAAAAATAAATAAATAAATAAAAATTAACGATTCCCCTAACTCTGTTTTCTAGCTACCTAAACGAATGCATTGTAAATGATGTTTGTGGCTCATTATATATTCTTCAGAATAGCGGGAAACTCACATCCTTATCTTCTTGTAGACGCTCTTTTCTGTCACGTATTAATCTCCTCTAAGTCAGGCTAATGAGTTCCTATATTCATGAAACTCTCCAAAACATTCGAAATCAACTAAATATATATAGGTGTTTGATCTTACTATCTCCTCTGCTGCTCCAATAAATCAATCTTTCCACATACACTCCCGGATATGACTACATGGTTTCAAATCCAAATCACCTAAAAAGAAATGATTTTTTTTTAAAAAAAAAAAAAAAATGATTAACCTATCCTGTCATCTCCATTCCATAGGAAGTTAGGCACTACAAAATCAAACCCAGGTAGCCTTTCAGCATCTGTGGGCGATGAACTGATCATATAAATTTCAACAAGTGAAAGACATAACTAGCTGTTTTCTCTATGGTGGGAAAGTAAAGGGTCCAATAAGTGGAAAACAGTTTTGCTCTAAAAAAATCAGTGTGGTAGCTTGTGAGGGTATGATTCCCCTTTTCTTTCTGTATTCTGTTCACACCAAACAAACATAAAGTCCCATAATCAACATACGATGCACATCATAGAAGAACTTAACAAACATAAACTGATAAATTCACTTGAAGCAGTTATGAGGGAACCTGAAGAATTAACTTCCCATCAACAATATTTGGGGGAGAACAACAAAAGCCATAAAATTAGAGAACAAACCCCACTAGAATTAACGATACAAAAACAATTACTTCAATCTGTACATGTATAATGTACGACAGAGGATCACCCAAAACCATCTAAAACCCACACCAAACAAACAAAACAACAAGATCAACAAATTTAAAAAAAAAAAAAAAAAAATAATGAGTGCCAACTTCCGATTTTCCTGTACGGATTACAGACCACCACAACTCTTGAGTTTCCACCAAAATGCGTATTGAATTATGTATGCATCTCATTACGAAGCTATTTAAATATGAGAAAACGAACAACTGCTATATTCTTCTAGACACTGTTTTCTGTCACAAAATAATCTTCTCCAAGTCAGGCTATAGAGTTCCCATATTCATTAAACTCTCCAACATAAAGCAAGTGGACATATTTAGGTGCTTAATCTAATTAGTTCTATTCCAGTCATAAATATCAGAATCTACTCCAATAAATCTGTCTTCGCAGAAACAACCCCAAACAAGACCATATAGTTCCAAATACTATATCAAAGAAAAAAGATGTGAACCTACCCCATCATCTTCACTAAATAGGAACTACAAGATAAAACCAAGGTAGACTTTCAGCATCTATCGACGATGGACTAATCATGTAATCTTGATCAATGTTCGAAAAATTGGCCTAGGCGCTAGAAGGTAAAAAACCGCCCAAATTAATGGTTGGGCAAGTTCTGGGCGGTCTAGGCGGGGGTTTGGGCGGGATCGAGGCGGCCTAGGCGGAGTCTGGGCGGCCTAGGTGATTTTTTTTTAATAAGGCTGATTGTGTTTTTATTTTATTTTTCTTTCCTCTTTTTTAGAAATAAACTATTTTATTGTTTTTTATTCAGTATACAAATGATGATTACTTAATGAAATTCTCAAAGGATCTACCGGTACCAATTTTACTAATGTAGATTTTATCAAACATAACTGAGGTTATTCATTCAATTTGAAGAAAAATAAAAAAGTAGGTTTGGATATTTGTAAACAAATTCAACTTTATATAAAGTACCCATCATGACCAACTTCAATCATTTGAGTTTTTATAAATTTTGTTCATGATTGTTAATTTTTCATGTTTTTAAATTTTGCATATATATCTTGGCATTAAATTGGATGTAATTAATAAATATTATTCTTAACTTTTGTAAATTATTAAAGTTATAATACAAAACCTAAGACCACCTAGGCCCCTGGGCGCTAGGCACCTACTCGCCGCCCGCCCAGCGCTTTTTAGAACACTGATCTTGATCAACAAATGAAAAGCAGTGCTACGGGTCTGTTCTCTGGTGGAGGAAGGATAAGGGTTGGAAATGGCAACTACTCAATTCTAAGTGGAACATGTGAGCAGAGGAGGAAGGCCTTTGAATTGGCTCCAAGTTCTGTTTATTTCAATCTAAAAAAAAACATGAACGAACCCTAGGGGGAACAAAATTTTGAGAAACTCTCCACATCATACCCCACACTCTTAAAAAGAAAGAATCTTCTCAATCAACATTCTCAAAATTGTGTTTGTCCAATTTACATAAGAAATGAACCTACCCCATCATCTCCATTCCAACAGAACTACAAGATCAACCCAAGATAAACCTTCAGCAGCCGTGGTGAGTTGATATGATTGCATAGTCTTGTTCAATAATGAAATTGCATTACTCATTTCATTCCTCACCCTGGAATGGAATTGGTTTGCCTTTATTACCGAGAAGCATTGACTAACGTCTAACTATGACGGCAAGTCTTCCTTCTGGCATTCCAGAAAGGAACTTCTCAATCAAAGGGCACACAGTAGGCTTCAAGTTATGTTTATATCAAACTAAAAGTAACAAAAAAATAACCACAGGGGTGAGTAGCATTTTAGAAATTCTCCACTATTGACTGTCATAACCTACCCATCAAAAATCAACGAATAATTACCTTGCCTAACAGTCTCTACATCAACGTTCTCAAAATGAAAATTGTTCAACATGGTGTAGGATCTAAATGGCTGGAAATGTAAAGAACTAATTTCCTTTTTCTGCAGAACGCAAGGATTTCACTTCAATGCCAGAATTTGAAGCCCAACGTCCTGTGACGGTTGAGAAGAAATATCACTCTTATGGGTGGTAAGTTCGAAATGAATGCACCACCCATGGGTAAGGGTAAAGCTAGTCATCCCAGTTGAGGTACATTCTAATTCGTACAAGCAAACCCCAATCCAAACTACTATTACTGGGTTCTCAAGATAATCTAAATCATCTTGGCTTATTCGACCCACATTGTTACAAATAAAAAACATAACTCGGAATCAGAACACACGAGTATATTTACTTACAAGACAAGCACGCTTGTCTCCTTGATTTCCCTTTGTGCACATTGGTGATTATATTATATCAGTGAGTCGATGATATCTACGTACTTAGGGCTCTTGATTGTTAAAGATTGTGTGGGGGTAAGCAATTTTTTTTTTACTTCACATCAAGCATGTGGCCACATAATTCCAACTACTTTAAAACTTATATAACATAAACTGATGAGTTTACTCAAATAGTTCCCATCAGAACAATATGAAAACAACACACATAGATCCTGAAAATCCAAATAAAAGTTGAATGAGAGAACAAATCCCAGTGGAATCAAAGGGACTAAAACAACTACTTCAATGCAATCTGCACATGTAAACTGTAAACAAATGTAAAACAGAGGATCACACAAATCTAAAACCCACATCAGATATACATCAATAGCACATAAACCCCATTAACCCCTCACAAATTCTACTCTCCCAGTGCACAAAAAACACATTTTAAAACATACCCAAACACAAAAATCTAAGTCTCTTGAGTAATCTTGAGAGCTTTGGTCTTGAATCTATACCTGGGAGCTCTGGGGATGACCTGACTAGGACCCATATGCAGCTGCCCTGGACTATCACTCAGTGGAGGCCCATCATCATACACATAGCCTACAAGATACCCACAGTTGGAGCACTTGATCTTGCTCCTCTTCCTCTGTATTCCCCAGTAATTGATAGTCTCGTAAAAGGGTCTGATCTTATCTTCCTTCTCGAACCTGAATTTGGTCTGATCGATCACAGCGAAGGAAAGGGTACCCTTGTTTCCGGCGTCGAAGACAAAAGTAGAAGGAAAAAGATGGTTTGTGTGGAGATTCAAATTGATTCCGCATTCATTGCAGTTGTAGATTGAAGCCATCGATGAGTTGGGGAGGTTTTGATACGAAGGGTTGGAAGAGGAATTGGTGTTTTATGAAAGGGAGGAGAAGAAGTTTCAAGGCAGATACGTGAAATGGGAAGAAAAACTAAGGAAAATGGAAGAGATTCTAGAGAGGTTTGAAGTCAGAGCCTTGATTGTATTGGAAAAGTCGGTTGCGTAAATGTGCTGGAATTGCTGGATTTAAAAAAAAAAATGATCCTAATTCCGAGTTGGAAGATAATTTGTAGTCTTGGTTGATTGGGATTTGGGAAACTTAGGGGGGTGTATTGTATATGGATTCTTATGGAATTGATAAATAATTTGAAAAGTCCACGGACTCTTTAAACTTTTTAAATTGTCCACAGACTCTTTAAATTGTCCACGGACTTCTACTGATTTCTTAAATCCATAGACTTTTGCTATAGACTTTCTAGAGATTTATGAAAATCCACGGACTTTGTATTAACGACTTTTACAGATTTCTAATTATTTGCAAGATAAAAAAGAAGTTAGTAAATAGTGATGAAACAAAAAAACGTCCGCATATAATTAACAAAAGTGAGAGATACATGTGCCGAAAAAACTAAAAAAAGAAAAGATCATTAATTAGCATCTTTAAAATAAGAAGTAAACGTCCATAAAATTGTATTATGATCATTCTTCTCCTTTATGATCATGGTCACTTTCTTCATTATATCATTGTTAGCAACGTTGACGTTTGCTTGAGTTGTTGCCCACATTTGATTAGCAATATTCATTCTCCATTTATTAACATTTTCTCTTTGCTGCTCTTGGGTTTGAATATCATCCCATTCAAAATTATTTTCATCATTCTCTACCGGATCATTTTCTGGTTCAGGAGGGAATTCATCTGAACGACATTCTTGTCGAAGAAAATTATGCAATCCTGCACATTTCAAAACAAGCTCCGCTTGTGTCTTGTAAGGAAATGGTGGTGCTGATTTGAAAATTGTAAACCAACCTCTTCGCGGATGCCAACCTTGAGAAACCCAACTCAAGTGAGGATTTAGAAAAAAATCCCAGAGGACGTTGTTTCTGTAATAAGCCACCATAGCATGTCCACCAGACAAGAAATATTCACGGAGAAAGTGGTGAAAGAGAAAGATGAAGAGATGCAGATGTTCAAAGAGGAGGTCAGACTGAAACGGATTTTGAAGCTTAATTTCTAATCATCCTTTGTACTGCTTGATTTCCCAATTGTTGCATCAATCATATTGTTGATTTATGACTTTCTTCTTTACTTGTCCATGGGCTACCAGTTGGTAGGCTATTCACAAACAGATCATGCAAGATGTTACTGTTCCACACCTTTATACAACTTCTTTAGGTGAAGAATCAGTTAAAAAGAGCTCTGAGGAAAATGAGGTCAGCTAGAATAAATATAATATTATTCCTTGAACTCTGTAACATATCCTCTATTTTATTTTTGTTCCTTCTTTCCTAGTTTTCCAAGTTATCTATTGTGCAGCTCTATGAGGAAATTAATACAGCAAGTGCAAGGGAGGACACTAGAAACCAGATCACGAAAGATGGAACAAATATAAATGCATTTATGGTACCTGTCATATGAACAAACAACAAGAGGTCAGCTTCAATGCAAAATGAACAATTGAATTTTACTCCAATTGAGATTTCGTTTTCAATTTTTTGATTTGAAACTCTGTGGTTAAAACAGGTACAGGATTCTGATTCAAATCACCAAAGGGAGCAACAGATTCTATAAAAGAAATAGATCTTGGGTTGGATGAGGAGTTCAAAAAAGAGATTTCCAATGTCTCAAACCTCATAGAAGAGCCATCGGAAGAAATAGCACAAAAAAACATTGAGAGTCCCTCCCATGCCACTTTAGTTTGTGCAATGTCTGACAATGAAGAACATGGCATAACACAAAATCATTGGTTATGGAAGAAGCAGAAAAATCACACAGCTGGAAAGATGAAAAGGAAGCAATGAAGTCTGAAAAAGATAGAAAAGGAATCAAGAAAACGAGAGGATGGGAACCAACCTCTTCACGGGTGGCACAAGGAAGAACTTTGAGAGACTTTTTTTCACGTTGAAATCTTTGATATGGAGGCTGGCAAACTATTGAACTTTATTATTTATACCTAACACTACAAAGTCCATGAGAATCCATGAGTTTCCAAATCCATAAATATGAATGATATTTTGAATACCCTAAAACTTTTGTGGACTTTTTGAAATCCATATTGAATACCCCTGGACTTTGTGGATTTCAGAAAGACTTTTTAAAATCCTGATTGAATACCCCTAGACTTTTGTGGACTTTTTAAAATCCAAATTGAATACACTTGGATTTTCAGAATCCATGGAATTTATTAAATTGCCCACAGAATCCAGATACAATACACCCCCCTTAGGGTTTGTTTGATAGCTCAAAAAATTTGGCTAAAAATAATTTCCAAATTTTATTTTATTTTTCGTTGTTTGATTAGCAAATAAGTAGGAAAACAGTTTCCAAATCCACTTGATTTTCCATCATTTATTTGAATTTTTTCCTACCTCCCCTTTGAGAAAACTATTTTTCGGGTAAGCATAAAATATATACAAAAACAGTTGTTAGAAAAACTCTCAACTCATATACAACAAACCCTGATTCAAGAACAAGGATTGTGATTTCGCAAAATTATATGAAAATTTGCCTAATTTTAATTTTTTTTGAAATTAAGAAAAGAAAAAAAATTACATTTTTTCGAGGATTTTTTTAATATAAAATTTGGGTTTTTTTTTCATAAAAATATAAAACTAGCTACTAAAATTTACATTTTCTCAAGAATTTTTTTCGAAGTTTTTTTTAGATTTTTTCATAAATTTTGAGTTTTTTTTTCTTTTAATTATCATTTATTCTAATTATTTATTGTTTTTTGAAATCACCCCGTAATTTCTTAATTATCACTTCTTCTACTTATATATTGATTTTTTAATTATAGGTATTTTGGTTTCATTTAATATGTTTAATACATTTATTTACTTTTATGTTATTTTTTTCACATATTTAATATACCCTTGAAATTCATTATATATTTCAAGTATCCTCGAAATTTTTACTTTTTTTCGTTACACACTGAAGTATTTTTTAAAATCAAGAAATCAAAATTAACTCGAAAAAGGAAATCACAATCCTTGTTCAAGAGTAAGTTTTGTAATATAAAATTATCAATACCCATATTTTTTAGTCAAATGTTTTGGGTACAATCAAACATTAGAAAATTATTTTCCTAGTAAAGTAATTTTCCTAGTCTTTTTTTTTTCCCCTCGGAAGTCATTTTTCCAAGAAAACAATTTTTTGGCTATTAAACCACACCCTAAGGAAAACTAAGAATAAAAAAAAAATGATTCTTGGATTCTGTGAGTTTAGTTAATGCAAAATGTGTTGAAGTCTCAATTAGTTAATTATGCACTCAAATAAGTGAGCAGAACACAACCAAAATTTTAAACCCTCAAGTCTTGCCACACATCAACATTGTTTTTCTAAAAATGTGCACTAAATTTATTTGTTCTTGTGGGGACGATCGACTTTAATTTAGAGTTTTGCTTTTTTCGGAGGGGTGGGAGCTATTGTTAGAATGAAAGAAATAATCATAAAAAAAATAAAATTTCATGCTTCGAATTGTATATCCAAGCTAAGGTTTGGATTTATATTGCATCGATACAGATCCAATGAGTATGAAGGCCCGGGCTTCAAATATTTTGTTATTTCATTTTTTGTTTTACTTTTCAGGGAGTTGATTGTTGAAGGGGAGTTGTCATAATTCTATCGTTTTTGAGCTGAGCATCCAAGTTAACAATGGTTCCATAGACTATTGCATCCAATTGGATGAATTGTAGCCCCACAGATGCAATGAATATGAAGGTTTAGGTTTTGAAGATTTTGTTATTTAAATTTAGTGTTTTTGCCTTTTAATGATTTTATTGTTTAGGGGAAGCGAACAATTGTAAGGCATTTTTCATGTTTTGAGCTGATCACCCAAGTTAATAAAGGTTTTGTATCCTATTGCATCAAATTAACTATGCCCGTTGGATCAGCCGATCCCAAGCCCAGATAAAGGAGGATAGTTGGTGTTAGGCTCGTGACAACCAACTGTAAAAATAAAATTAAAAAAAAAATCCATCTCAGAATTTGTGGAGGCGTAACATTGTAATCCGTCCCGTCCCGATTTTTTCGGGTCTTAATGGGATTGAATAATTTCATCCCGATCTAGAATAGAATGGGATGGGATGAAGATTTTCAATCCCGCCAATCCCGTCCCGAACTAATTTATTAATATTAATTATTAATATTTTAATTTAATTATTTAGATCATATATTTAGTTTCTACCATAGATTTCTGAGGGAATTGCTTCCAAATCTGCAGAGTTCTAACAAAACAAAGTTAGATCATATCAGTCTAATCAAACGTTTGTATGTGCATCCCAAAATCAACACTAAATTATTATGTCTTGGTTCAAGTAAGTTACTGTCTATTTAATTACACGAATATTTTACTAAGTGGTACTTGCAGCTGCCCATGAAATTAAACTGCACTCAAATAACCAAAACAATAAGAAAGTTGCAGAGACTAAGTAGCACTACTTGCAGACTTCCAACTTACATCGGTCCAACTTGCAGCATATAGCATTACTTGCATTCTTCGAATATAGCACTACTTGCATTCTTCAAAGCCCTCATTGGTTCATTGATTTATACCTCTTCCTTGTAAAAAAAAATACAGTCACTATCATATAAGAAAGACAATAATCACGTACCTGAAGTTCAAAACCATTAGTAGCAAAATCACCAAAAGTGCTTCCATTTTCACAGTTGCCAAGCAAATTATAAAATGCAATGTAAGGTGCTCCACATTTCAATGTAAGTTGATAATATGTTCAAAATGTATTCTCCAAATTAGCACGCTGATCCCGTCCCGTCCCGATCCCGTATGAACGGGATGGGATAGGGATGGGTATATCTCATCCCATCCCGTCCCGTGCCCACCCCTAATTGTAATACCAATTTATAAGAACAAGGAGAATATTCAAAACTACTCGAATTATAGAAGGATAAAGCTTATGAGTCAGACGATGAAACTTTGAGATATGATCATAGAACAAAGACTTAGGAGTTTAATCACTGTTTCAGAGAATCAATTTGGATTTATGCCGGGTAGGTCTTCTACGGAGGCCATCTTCTTGCTTAAGCAAATTATAGAAAACTATTGAGAGGAACGTAAGAGTTTGCATATGGTTTTTATTGATCTGGAGAAAGATTACGCTAGGGTTCCCAAGGAATTAATTTTGTGGGTGCTTGAAACAAGGAAAGTGTCTCAATGTTATGTCGATATCATTAAGGATATGTATGAAGGGGATGTAACTAGTGTTCACTCAGTAGGCACGATGTCTAGTGAATTTCTAGTGTCAGTAGGACTACATCAAGAATCGACCTTAAGTCCATACCTATTTGCTTTAGTCATGGATGGGTTGACAAGACATCTGAAAGAAGATGTACTTTGGTACATGTTATTTACATATGATATTGTCTTAATTGATTAGACTAGCGAAGGTTTCGGTTGGAAGTTAGATAGGTGGCGGGAGGCTTTAGAGAGTAAGGGTTTTAGAATTAGTCATTCAAAGACAAAATAACAAGTGTGCAACTTTGACTGTGAATCATGAGGGAGGAGTAGTGCAATTGAGATCGAAGGCGTGGAAGTCCCAGAGTATGAGGCTTTCAATAACTAGGATCTATAATTCAAATGAATGAGGCTATTGGAGAAGATGTAGACCATAGGATTAAAGGTGGTTGGATGAAATGGAGAATGATGTCAAGAGTATTATGTGATAGAAGGATGTCTGCAAGGTTAAAAGGGAAATGATATAAGACAATTGTTCAACATACCATGATATACGGTTCAAAATGTTGGGCTACTACAGACAACTTACGTATAGGATGGCGGTAGCAAAAATGCGCATGTTAAGATGGATGTGTGGTAAAGCCCGTAAAGATAAAATTAAGAATGAAATAATCATGAGATATTTAGGTGTAACGCCCATAGAGGACAATATTAGAGAAAAATGTTTAACATAGTTTGGTCACGTGAGGAGGAGACCCAACACTGCGCCAATTAGAAAATGTCTACATTGGCAAGTTAATGGAGGGTATAGATGGAGGGAATGAACGTTGAAAATGTGGATGAAAACGGTAAAGGAAGACATCCTTGAGCTTGGATTAGGCAAAGATATGTGGAAAGATCGCATTGCTTGGAGAACCAAAATCCGTGTAACCGACCCCAAAAGTATCGGGAATGGACTTTGATTATGATGATGATCCTATAGCATCAAATTTTATGCATTGCGACCACACGGATGCAATAAATTTGTGAAAAATGTGAGATCTTTATTTATTTATTTATTTATTTTTAGGGGTGGGGGTGGCTTTCATGATTTTAAAATTAATGGGGAGAACTCACTTCTGCAGTCGGAAAATGTATTTTTCTTCAAAATGCTCGATAGAATAATAACCCTAATGCCGCAACCCATATCCTATCGTGCCAATGACACAGGTAATAACACATTGTATCATACAATTGAAATGCATTAGAAGATTGTTTACTATTCATAAGGAAATGAAGAAAAGATGGTTAAGATTAAAGTTGGAGAAAATATTGAGGATTGATATTCATTTCCCATGTAGAACGGCGAAGAAAATGAAAAAAAAGTTAGTGGAATGTACATGTGGTGGGTAAAGAAAATTTTGTGTTTTTTTTTCAAAATTAAAATAGTCATAACTATTTACTTGGTTGTCGAATTTGAAAAACTTGTTGTTAAATGCATTTTGAAGATCTTTCCAATGAAACCAATGATCAATATTAGCGGTAAATATATATATATATATATATATATATATATAATTAAAAAACGTCTAATGCATTTCACGTCATTAGTATTTTCAATATCATTCAAAGAAATGAGACAAGCCGATTATGCCAAGAAAAAATGAGATGAGCATCTTAATGCACATTTAAAAAAACATTGAACTTCGTTATTTGCGAATTCAAAGTTTGGGGGAGAATTCACTCTCGGCGTTTGAAATTATTTTTCCCAACAGATTCAAATTTTGACCGAGTCTAACTCTAATGTTTATAATACATATTTTTACTTTATAATTGGCTTTCAATTCAAAATTGATTGAGGGTGAAAATGAGAATAGTGTGGGGGAGGATTCAATACTTGATATTTAGCAAAACAAAAAAATGTATGTGGAGTGCCAATGGCATGGAGAATACCCTAGTCAACATACGATGCACTTCACAGACGAAATTAATAAACACAAATTGATGAATTCACTCGAAGCAATGTTTTTAGACACGAACAATTCATTACCGACAATTAAGATTTGGTTTTCGTTTTTAGCAATGTCTGTTAACTGGACCACCTCAATAATGGGTGGCAATGGGTTGTATTGTGTTATCGGTATAGTGTCGTGTCAAGTTAAAATTTTGTGTCAAACAAGCAACCCTATTCCCTAACCCAAACCCAACCCACCTTAGGGCGGGTCATGTTGATATGATATCTTTTGACACGATTATAAATTTTTCAATGTACAAAAACTAAAAAAACCCTTGAATATGGATGGCAATGGGTTATATCGTGTCATGTCAAGTTAAATTTTGTGTCAAACAAACACCTTAGGGCGGTTCGTATTAATACAATAGCTTTTGACACGGTTATAACTTGTTCAATGAACAGAAACTAAAAATGAAGCAACACCACTTTATTTTAGGCTCAATGGTGGTATGCGTGATAATATAATTATATATTGATGATACATAAAAACGGTCACACCTTTGAGCCGTATATGTGTCATGATGATCTTGAGGAACTACGAGTTCAATACGGATCAAGCTCGAGCGGTTCTTAGCCCGCTCAACTCCAGCCCACCAAGTAGGCCTGGACTCACACAACATGCTAGGCCCACACGTCTCACAGCTATCCTCGATACCCGTAAGCCCTTTTCAGGTAAGTATCTCGAGGATCTGCTTCGGACGGGCAACCATAGCTGCTCTTTGCTTCCAACTAGGAAGCAAATACCAGAGTATCTTTCACATAAGGAAACTCCCTTCCATGGAATGCTCTCGGATTGAGAACTATCTCCCACGTATCTAGGAGAATGGAGCTAACATAGAACTTCCCTTCTACAACACGACTCCTAATTAAAAAGGGATCTCCATGAAGATCTCCTCCCTAATCTACGCCTATAATGGTCTGGCTAACCCAGGACTCCTTGCACTATAAATAAGACATGAGGTGGTAAGCTAAGGGACGCTACAAATTCCCTTTTATAGCATTAAAAATTCCTGAGATCCTTGTCTGACTCTAGCATTGGAGTGCCATCGGCCACCCCACGGTGGTCTGTGGTTCACGTGTGCTACTTATGCAGAGCAAACAAGTCAGCGAGACTAGGTCATAGCAGAGAGCGAAAATTGACTACATCAGTTTGGCGCCGTCCATGGGGACAACATAGTTATTAACTTTACACTAAGCGTCTTCTCCTACCAAATCCCAGAGAGATGGTGACCACTAGGTCACACAACAATGAACCAGGGGGCACGTCCAACGCTCTTGTTGTCCCTATACCAGTTTCTGCCATGAACGAGCAGCCTACTCACGCCCCTACACCAACGACAGACCCCAGAATCGAGGTGTTGGCATCACAAATACTACTATGTTATCAGGGTGATGGAGACACTCACAAGACAAAATCCACCCGCTATTGATGGAAACTAGGAACAACATGGACCTCCACCTCTAGAGGACGATAGGGAGCAAGCGCAGAAGACCCAGACCTCCGCCGGTTACTATTGGACTAAGGGAAGCTGTGCGGCTAACGCTGATCCAGCCGCCAAGACACAGAGGCTCGACCCCGGGAATCCCCTCTGCAGAGGAGCACATGATCCTGAAGTCCTGTATCGCCTCTCCGTCCCGCCATTCGTAGACTAGATAATGAACAAGGCCTTCCCAAGGAAGTTCACTCCCCCGAAACTAGATTCCTACGATGAAACCACCGATCCTTTTGATCATCTACGCCACTACGAACACGTGATGGCTCTCAAGGAATGATATGAATTTGTCACGACTCGATCCACGGAGTGTTATATTGTCCATTTTGGGCCCAAGGCTTGCACAACTTTAAAGTGCATAGTACTTTGTAGATCCAACCACGTACATATATAGGACATTACCCTCCTGCACCCAAGCGATGTGGGATTATGATTTCTCGTTTGTAGCTTGCCAATCCTCTTGTGATCCATGGGTTCTTGGACTTCTCCCTCACCCTCCTCCTCCCCCTCAGGTCCGCCCACACAAGGGTATCACAAAATCCGTCGTGTGCAGAACCTTTCCTACCAGTCTCAAAGGCCCTGCAATGACGTCGTTCCACAGCAAAGGAATTCTCGACCCGCTTTGTCGAAAATCACTAGCAAAGGAATTCTCGACCCGCTTTGTCGGAAATCAGCTTTCAGAAAAGGCCCGCACTACATACTCTTTCTAAGGCAGAGGTCTGGTGAGATGCTCCGAGAGTATGTCACGCGCTTCAACAATGAGCTGACCCTCATTAATGGGTGCAGCGAAAATACAGCCGTGACGACCTTCACTGCAGGCCTTAGAGAAGGAAAGATATTCGAGGACCTCTCCTTAAAGCCCCGTCTAGACATGGCGGAGCTCCTCAAGAGCGTTTAGAGACACATAACCCTAGAGGAATCAAGGACATCCAAAAGGGAAACTGAAAGCGACTGAAAGCCCTCTGCTTTGAGTGATAAGAAGGAAGGAAATAGACACAAGGATGAGGAGCGGAACAAGAGAAAACATACTTACAACAGACTGGATCTTGATTGTCCCCGGCCAGAGAAGTCATCCAACTACGTTGGATCCAGAGTCATGACACCCCTGAATGTTAGTCTGTCGAATGTACTCAACTACCTGAAAAATTGGGAGGAATTGAAGTGGCCCCCAAAGACACGCGGAAACCCTGCCAGAAGGGATAGCGGCAAGTAGGCGTACCAAAAAGAAGGCGGCCACAACACCAATGACTGCAAAGTCTGAGGTATGAAGTAGAACACTAAATCTGCAAGGGCAAATTGAAAGACTTCCTGAAGTCTGTAAAGCAACCTGAACAAACCAGGGACAGAGGGAGTCAATCAAAAAGGTAGAGAAAGTGACTCCTAGGATAATATACATCCTTCATGGAGTCGAACCAAATAAATACCAGTCGCACAGGTTTCGTAAGCGGACTCTGTTGGATATGCGGACACAACCCGCAAACGAGGACAAACACGTTTTCTATTCAAGAATTCAGAACCCCGTTCCTACTTTGACATTCACGAGCAGGGACTTAGACGGAGTCCCAGCGCCACATAACGACACCTTGGTCATCTCTGTGTCCAGCGCAAAGTGGGAAGTACAGAGAGCCCTCGTTGACACGGGAAGCTCGCTCAACGTTTTGTTCTACAATGTTTTCCGCGGCATGGACCTCAATAAGGAAAGCCTAGCGCCATCAGAGCACCCACTGATCAAATTCAGCGAGGAGAAGTGTTTCCCTGTCAAAAGGATAAGGTTAGCCATAGTAGCCAGAAAGCCACAGCTAAGGAATGTCATATTTCTGGACTTCATGGTGGTAGACGCACCATCCTCCTACAACCTCATCTTGGGAAGACCATGGCTATACCAAATGCAAGCAGTGGTCTCCACCATTCACCAGTGTGTTAAGTATATTACTAACAACTCAGAATGGACAATACGTGGAGACCAACCTATGGCACAAAGCTGCCACTACGCCGCATTGAAATAGATAGAGTGTTCCCAAATCTAGCTACATCATGCAGAGCAGCCTGACCCAGTGCAAATCCTAAAGACGGAAAGGGCACCATTTTCGAGCGGTACAAAAGTAGTGAACTCTCCCTCTCAGCGATTCGCAACGGCAATGGCAAGCAGGAACACATCCCCCGCCATTTTGTCGGTGCGGTGATCCGCCCCTCTGCTCTTCAATGACCTATGTAACGCCTCGACGGTTTGCTAAATGATCTGCAAAAGCTATCCAAATTCGCTTCGAGGCCAAGATCAGTTTTTTTCCATCAACAGTTAGTTTGCTTTAAATTGTTTGTTTCCCTTTTCGTAGTCAATATTGAGTTTAGAGTTCTTAAGAAACTTATGTGATTCACAATCATTTAAGAAATAAAATAAGAATTTCATAAACAAACTCTATTGATTATTGGAAATATGTAACAACAAGCACCTTGAAGCGGATACAAAAACTACATACTCCGAATGCCCTGAGGCGGATAAAAAAAAACTACATATTGCAAGCTCCCTAAGGCATATACCAAAAACTATGCACCACATGCATCAGATAAACATGGAGCGAGGACTTGCTCGTACTGTCCGACCTCACAAACAACGTGAAGATATGGACACCATCAAATATGGTATGTGGGGGGTACAAAATCGACAACCAAAAGTCCCGCAGCGAGCCATTACCAGACATTGTCAGTTCACACCCTCAATTCGACGAAACGACAAACTTGTGACAAGTTTCAAGTCACCACATGTAGAGTGCACCTTCCACTCGCGGGGGTGAGAGGGTGTCCTGGAATCAATGGCCCATTCCATGAACCATATCCAAGTCCTTTTCGTCTAAAGATCCCGAACCCCAGCACGAGGCAAGGAGACAAGGGTAATCGAGAAGCGGTGGAAGCGACCACCACGGAGTTGGACGCAGATGCTATCTCTGAGATGAAACATTCAGGAACAACGATAAGGCATCTGCTCATAAAAGATGAACTCTTCCCATGAAAGGGAATCTGTACTACTTCTCTGCGACATGAGCAGGATTTATGAGACCTCAACGGATCAACTTCATGCCCACCCATATCAAGTGACCACGCATAATGGCAACTTTTGCCATGCCTAAACAACATAAACATCAGAACACTCGGAGACTCCAGACACGAAGATACAGCTTCAACCTTTGGAAAATCCAAAGCGTCTTCTTCATACAAAAACATTATAGGAGATAAAATCTGCAAAAAAATACTGCCTACAATGATTGGAAAACACCATTATATAGACGTAATGGTTCACCAAACAGGCACTCAAGCATTGAATAACGTCTAAAAACAGGAAGACGACGGTTCCCAAGGAAACTATGCAGAACACGTCAATCAATAAATGGTGTTGCACGCAACCCCATCAATTGTGGGGGAGTAACTGATACTCAACCGTCACACAACCTGTGTCGTACACGTGAAATTGCACTATTTACACTGTACACACAACGCACCGTGTAGGAAACCCCAGCCCTTTATCTGAGGACCCATGGGTCCAGCTTGATAATCGAACAACACCCCGTCGCATGCATGGCACGAGCACCAGAAGATCCCAGTCAACCCTGGCATACAGAAAGTAACTTCCTCCACACCATGTGCCATACGGATGGATTAGGTTCACATGCCCCTTAGCAGACAAAACGTCCTTTCAAACCAGGCAAGTTTAGTCAGCCATGACTGATGACGATAGCTTCTGGTTCATCCCGACACCTAGTCCGCCTAGCGCGGGCATCGACGGTTTAGGAAGTGGAGTTTAATCAGTGTTATCATGCCTGGTGATGACGACTTGCCAGGGGTGATCACCGAACCTAATTAAGCAAGCCTAGCTGGAGACGACTAGCGACAAAAGCTTCTGATCAAACCCTTGACTTGTAGCCCCCAATGCGAGGGTGTAGATAGTCCAGAAGGTGGGAGCCCAGTCAGTTCCGAACTAATTTCGATAGCTCACCATGGGAACACCGCTCTTCAGCGTGGCCGCCGAATCACCAATCCTAGACTTGTAGACTCAGTGCAAGGGTGTAGATTGTTTAGAAGGTGGGAGCCAAGCCAGCCCCGAACTGATATCGACGATTTGCCACAGGATCGCTGCTTTTTAGCGCGATCGCTGAAACACTCCCAAATTTGTAGCCTGGTGTACTTAGGTGTAGATAATTTGGATGGTGGGAGTCTAGTCAGTCCTAAACTGATTCCGACGACTTGCCACGGGACCACTGCTTTTCAGCGTGATCGCAAAACCCTCTCGAATGGGGCATCGACGGTTCGAAAGCTGGGAGCATAGTCAGTTCCTACTAATTTCAACGGGTTGCCACAGAACCACTGCTCTTCAGCCTGGTCGTCGAACCCTTACTCCCCAAATTTTTCATCTGCCTTGATCGGTCATAAATGAGTCAGATGGTGGAAGCTTAGTAAGTCCCGAACTGACTCCGACAGCTTGCCACGGGACCACTGCTTTTAACCATGTCACCAAACCCTTACTCACCAAATCTGACATCCACTTTGATCTATTATAAATTATTCAGATGGTGGGAGTATCAAGCAGCTCACCACACGGCCTTCGCTATCCCTCTCAACCAACGGACGCAAATATGAATCTAGTCAAATCAGGACCTTCACGCTTAAATGGATTGACATCCTAACGTTGGAAAAGGCCACTCGTGCCAATACAAAGATAGTATAGCCGGTGCCCGCATAAAAACTGATTAGGATGCCGACTCGAGCTTACGACACCTGACTCAGCATGAACACTCGGCCACCACAGCTCGCCCAAGGCAACAGTTGCAGCCGACTAGTTAGACAAACAAGTAATGACCCAGGTCATTCATAATACAAAGCGATCAAGCTCTCTACCGCAGACAAGTCAATCAACGTCCTATTGATTCAACTAGCCTATGCCAAAGCAAGATGATAAGGAAAAACGAAAAAGCATACAATAGAGACAAAAGACGTAAAACGGATAACAATGTTTTCATTAATGGTCAAGATAAAAAGAGTACAAGCACACAAAATCGCTCCTAATCAGGAGAATACACGGAAATGAAAGAGTTAAGCCTAGTAGAAACAAGGGCGAAAGTTGCATGCATATGCGCTTCAACCTTGACGTCAAGGGCTGAATCATCCTTCTTGTCCGATGATGCAGAAGAGAGCGACAAGTTTACATATGGCATCTTCTTATAACGATCAAGGTCCCACTTCGGATGCTCCCCCTTCATCAGCGACAATGTCTCCAGCTGACCATGTACGACCCAGCGGAACTCACATTTGCCTTGTTATTGGAGAAGTTCTTCCTCCCACACCTTTGCAACAATAAGTTCGCACTCCAGCAACTCCAACTTATCAGTCAGCTCATCAACCTGAGATTGATCTGTAGCCAGACTGCTCTTCACAACACTAAGTTCATGACACCCCAGCTTCAACTGGACTTCAGCCTTTCTAGCTTCTTGATCATAGAAATCCATATCGGATTCCAATTATTGCTTCTCAGCGGCCCAGCCAGCTTCCCTTGAAGCACTTTTTTCACCAAAGGATTGTAGCTCAGAATCCAAAGCCTCCTACACAACCTCGACTTCTCAATGTATCCGGATCAGCTCCTACCTAAGTTCGTCCTTCTCGGATACTGCCTCTGCCAGTTTATGTACAAGGTAACGACCATAGTTGATCGATCCAACCACATCTTTTCGGCCTGCTTCTTAAGCCACTCAATTTCATGGAGCGCACCAAAATACAACGTCTGCATATGCGAAAAGACACACTCCAAGATGTACACTCTCTCACAAGCTGCCTCGACTTTCGTTCCAATAACGGCCGCGTGGCTCATATGAGACATACCCAACATAAGGTACTTCAAACCCTTATCCATACACCCTTCAAGCGAATCCTCTTCAGGTTTCGGAGAGTGGTCCATCAGCCAGTTGTGACGTCTGCTTATATGCTTCCTCAAAGCATACCTATATCCACCTTTCAATGCCAAACCTGCAAGTTCATCTTCACCAAGTCCGGTGCAAACAGAATTTGAAGATAGTTTGTAGTTTGAATGTTTGATTGGGAGACATAAAACATTTGCAAAAAGAATTTGGAATGGGAACATGGTTGATTGGGATTTGGGAAACTTAGGGTTTGTTTGATAGCTCAAAAAATTTGGTTAAAAATTATTTCCAAATAAAATTTTATTTTTCGATGTTTGATTAGCAGATAAGTAGGAAAATAGTTTCCAGATCCACTTGAATTTCCTTCATTTTCTTGAAATATTTTTTCCTGCCTCCCCTCATAAGAAAATTGTTTTTCGGGTAAGAATAAAATAATACAAACAAATTTGTTAGAAAAAAAATTCTCAACTCATATACAAAAAACCCTAATTCAAGAGCAACGATTGTGATTTCACAAAATTATACGAAATTTTGATAAAATTTTCCTTTTTTTTAAATTAAGAAAAGAAAAAGGGTGAAAAAAACTTACATTTTTTAGGGTTTTATCGAATTTTTTTCGTAAATTTCGGGGTTTTTTCGTAAAAATATAAAAACCAGCTACTAAATTTTACATTTTCTCAAGATTTTTTTAGAAATTTTTTTAGATGTTTTCTTAAATTTTGAGTTTTTTCTTATAATTATCATTTATTCTAATTAGTTATTGCTTTTTGAAATCACCCCGTAATTTCCAAATTATCACTTCTTCTGCTTATATATTGATTTTTTGAACTACCCTTTGATTTTTTAATTATAGGTATTTTGGTTTCATTTAATGTGTTCAATACATTTATTTACTTGTATATTATTTTTTCACATATTTAATATACCCTTGATTCATTATATATTTCATGTATACTTGAAATTTTTTCGTTTTTTCTTTACACACCGAAATATTTCTTAAAATCAAGAAACCAAAATTAACTCGAAAAACGAAATCACAATCCTTGTTCAAGAGTAAGTTTTGTAATATAAAATTATCAATACCCATATTTTTTTAGTCAAATGTTTTGGGTGCAATCAAACACCAGAAAATTATTTTCCCAGTAAAGTAATTTTCCTATTATTTTTTTCCTCGTAAGTCATTTTTTCAAGAAAACAATTTTTTGTCTATCAAACACACCCTAAGGAAAACTAAGAATTAAAAAAAAATGATTCTCGGATTCTATGAGTTTACGCTGATGCAAAAATGTGATGAAGTCTCAATTAGTCAATTATGCACTTAAATGAGTGAGCAGGACACGTAAACAAAATTTTAACCCACAAGATTTTGTTATTTCATTTTTTGTTTTACTTTTCAGGGGGTTTATTGTTGAAAGGGAGTTATCATAATTCTATCATTTTTGAGCTGAGCATCCAAGTTAACAATGGTTCCATAGTCTATTGCATCTAATTGGATGAATTGTAGCCACCCAGATGCAATGAATATGAAGGTTTAGGTTTTGATGATTTTGTTATTTAAATTTAGTGTTTTTGCTTTTCAAGGATTTTATTGTTCAAGGGAAGGGAATAATTATAAGGCATTTTTCATGTTTTGAGTTGATCACACAAGTTAATAAAGGTTTTGTATCCTATTGCACCAAATTAACTCTGCCCGTTGCATCGGCCGATCCTAAGCCTAGATAAAGGAGAAGGGTTGGAGTTAGGCTTGTGACAACCAACTAAAAAAAATCATCTTAGAATTCGTAGAAGCATAACATTGTGGTACGAATTTATAAGAACAAGGAGAATATTCAAAATTACTCGAATTATATAAGGATAAAGATTATGAGTCAAACGATGAAACTTTGGGAGAGGACATAGAATGAAGACTTAGAAGTGTAACCACTGGTTTAGAGAATCAATTTGGATTTATGCAGGGCAAGTCTTCTAAGGAGGCAATCTTCTTGCTTACTCAAATTATAGAAAAATATCAAGAGGAACGTAAGAGTTTGCATATGTTTTTTTTATTGATCTGGAGAAAGCCTACGATAGGGTCCACAGGGAGTTAATTTGGTGGGTGCTTGAAATGAGAAAAGTATTTCAATGTTATGTCGATATCATTAATGATATGTATGAAAGGGGTGTAACTAGTGTTCACTCAGTAGGTGCGATGTCCAGTAAATTTCTAGTGTTAGTAGGACTACATCAAGGATCGACCTTAAGTCCATACCTATTTGCTTTGGTCATGGATGGGTTGACGAGGCATCTGAAAGAAGATGTACTTTGGTACATGTTATTCGCATATGATATTGTCTTAATTGATGAGACTAACGAAGGTTTCGGTCGGAAGTTAGATAGGTGGTGGGAGGCTTTAGAGAGTAAGGGTTTTAGAATTAGTCGTTCAAAAACAAAATATCTAGTATGCAGCTTTGATTGCGAATCACAAGGGAGGAGTAGTGCATTTGAGATCGAAAGCGTGGAGTTCCTAGAGTGTGAGGCTTTTTAATATCTAGGATGTATAATTCAAATTAATGAAGCTATTGGAAAAGATGTAGATGAAATGGAGAATGATGTCAGAAGTATTATGCGATAGAAGGATGCCTGCAAGGTTAAAAAAGAAATTATATAAGACAATTGTTCGATTGACCATGCTATAACGGTTCAAAATGTTGTGTTACTATAGGACAACTTACGCATAGGATGGTGGTAGCAAAAATGTGCATGTTAAGATGGATGTGTGGTAGAACCTGTAAAGATAAAATTAGGAATGAATGAATTATGAGATACTTAAGTATAGTGCCCATAGAGGACAATATTAGATAAAAACATTTAACGTAGTATAGACCAAGCACGACGCCAATTAGAAAATATCTAGATTGGCAAGTTCATGGAGGGTGTAAACGGAGGGGATGACCGTTGAAAACCTGGATGAAAGCGGTGAAGGAAGACATCATTGAGCTTGGATTAGGCGATGATATGTGGAAAGACTGCATTGCTTGGGGAACCAAAATCCGTGTAACCAACCTCAAAAGTATTGGGAATGGACTTTGATGATGATGATGATCCTATTGCATCAAATTCTATGCTTTGCGACCACACAGATGCAATAAATTTGTGAAAAATGTGAGATCTTTATTTATTTATTTATTTTTGGGATGAGGGAGGCTTTCATGATTTTGAAATTAATAGGGAGAACTCACTTCTGCAGTTGGAAAATGTATTTTTCTTCAAAATGCTTGCTCGAGTATAACTAGGGGTGGGCATTTAGGACCGAAAACCCGGACCGACCCAAAGTTTCTGGTTCGGGCCTCGGTTTCCATTTCTGAAGCCCGTCGAGTAACCGGCCCGGCCTGACTCCTTTACTTAAGTACTTTTCTCACCCCTCCAACTCCCTCAACTCGAAAAATTCAGAGAGGAAACCAGATAGGACGCCTCCCTCTCCCCTCTCTTCTCACAGCGAAGCCGCGGAGGCTGCTTCCCTCTCCCTTCTCTTCTCACAGCGGAGGCCGATCTGAGGCCGCCTCCCTTCTCACAGCGGAGGCGAAGCCACGGAGGCCTCTTCACTTCTCACAGCTGAGGCCGAGCTCCCTCTCTCAGCGAAGGCGGAGGCCTACTCCCAGCCCTACTCTCAGCGAAGGCGGAGGCCGAGCCGCCTCCCACTCCCCTCCTTTCCCCGCCTTTCCCTAGATCCGATGTGATCTTGAACAGATCCAGATCTGATCCAGATCTGATCTTGATCAGATCCAGATCTGTTCTTGATCAGATCCAGATCTGTTCTTGATCAGATCCAATGTGATCTTGATCAGATCCAGATCTGTTCTTGATCAGATCCGATGTGATCTTGATCAGATCCTGATCTGATCCAGATCTTGATCTCGATCCAGATCAGATCTTGATCTTGAGCTTGATCCTGATCCTGATCCAGATCAGATCTTGATCAGATGTTGTATTTTTTTTGTAGTTTTTTTTTACTTTTGTTATAATTTTCGTAATTTTTTGTAATTTTATTGATCAGATTTTTTTTGTAATTTGTTGATCAGAATAATTTTTTTGTAATTTTTTGATCAGATTTTTTGTAATTTGTTGATCAGATTTTTTTTGTAAAATACTGTAGAATCATTTTTTTTTGCTCTTAGGACCGAAACCGGCCCGTAAATTGGTTAACCGGGACTTCGGTTACCCAGTCAACTCGGTCCGGTTTCGGTTCTCATAAACACGGGGCCGAATTTTTTGGGCCTATTTTCGGTTTTAAGAGTTTGGGCCGGTTAACCGTACTTGCCCAGCCCTAAGTATAACCCTAATGCCACAACCCACATCCTATTGTGCCAACGGCACATGTAATAATACACTATGTATCATACAATTGAAATGCATTAGAAGATTGTTTACTATTCATAAGGAAATGAAGAAAAGATGGGTAGGATTAAAGTTGGGGAAGATACTGAGGATTGAGATTCATTTCCGATAATTACATATTTGTAAATGTAAAACATATAGAAGGACAAAGAAAATGAAAAAAGTTGGTAAAATGTACATGTCGCGGGTAAAGAAAATTTTATGTTTTTTTCAAAATTAAAATTGTCATAACTATTTACTTGGTTGTCGAATTTGAAAAACTTGTTGTTAAATGCATTTGAAGATCTTTCCAATGAAACCAATGATCAATACTAGCGCTACAAATTTAAATATATATTAATAAAAAAATTTCTAATGCTTTTCACGTCATTTGTATTTTCAATATCTTTCAAAGAAATTAGACAAGCCAACTATACCAAGAAAAATGAGATGGGCATCTTAATGCACATTTAAAAAAACCTTGAACTTCATGTTTTGGCGAATTCAAAGTTTGGCACTCACTTTTGCGTTTGAAATTATTTTCCCCACTAGATTCAAATTTTGACCGAGTCTAACTCTAATGTTTCTATAGTATATATTTTTACTTTATAATAGGCTTGCACTTCAAAATTGATTAAGGGTGAAAATGAGAATGATGTGGGGAAGGGTTCAGTACATGATATTTAGCAAAAAAAAAAAAAAAATGTATGTAGAGTGCCAATGACATGGAGAATACCCTAAACAACATACGATGCACTTCACAGACGAAATTACAAAACACAAACTGATGAATTCACTCGAAGCAGTGTTTTAAGAAACAGACAATTCACCACCAACAATTAAGATTTGGTTTTCGTTTTTAGAAATGTTTTTTAACTGGACCACCTCAATAATGGGTGGCAATGGGTTGTATTGTGTTATCGGTATAGTGTCGTGTCAACTTAAAATTTTGTGTCAAACAAGCAACCCTATTCCCTAACCCAAACCCAACCCATCTTAGGACGGGTCATGTTGATATGATATCTTTTGACACGGTTATAATTTTTTCAATGTACACAAATAAAAAAATAAAAAAAACCCCTCAAATATGGATGGCAATGGGTTATATTGTATTATCGTGTCATGTCAAGTTAAATTTTGTGTCAAACAAACACCTTAGCGTGGGTCGTATCAATACAATAGCTTTTGACATGGTTATAACTTGTTCAATGAACAAAAACTAAAAAATGAAGCCACACCACTTTATTTTAGGCTCAGTGGTGGTATGCGTGAGAATATATATATATACACTTAATCATGTGGAAAATGTGATAAAAGGTTGGTTATAACACACGAGTAAGTCTAGCCAGTCATGTTTTCTGGCCTTTTAAAGCATTTTCTTGGCTTTTTTTTTTTAACAATTTTTACCCTTCCTCTTTAAAACATAACTACAGAGACTACTTATAGAAGTAGTGAAATTGTAAAAAACCCAAAAAATGTCCAAAAGAGGCCAGCAAACAAAGCTGGCTAGAATTGTTGATAACACACACACGCTCACTTTTAATAATTTCCTTGAGGCTATTACTCTTTGTAGTCATTATTGGACTAGAGTTTCTGATCGCTACAACAAAGACACAAGGAAATGTCTATATTTCTAATCCTTGATGACTCATAATTTGGTTACTATCAGTATGGGACTAAATTTTCATAATGTTACAACATGAAACACTTGTAAAAAATTGAAAAAAAAAAACAAAAACAAAAAAGTCAGTGAGCAAGGGGTAATTTCTAACTAAAACTTGATGATATAAATGTATTCAATAAAAATTTTAATTGGATTGTATCTACTTTAAGTGAAGGGTAATTTTACACTTTGCCTCGTATTATAAATAGCTAATTAATAATTAGACTCATCATTAATCACTATTCCAATTACCCCTTGACTAGCGGTCAATGTCCAAAGACCGTCAATTTTCAAAGCAATTTACCAAAATGCCCCTCAGAAATCAAAGGCTGAGATTGAATCTTTCGTAGCTCGAATATCTCATGTCAAGGAAAATCCTAAGCCCAACTGAAATTGTAATCGTATCTCGAGGAAATCCAACAGTTGATTTTTAAAAATCTTTCATCTTAAACAACTTCGAGGAAAATCTAACAATCCAAATTTAATAGTACACATATCTCTAGGTGAATCTAACGTTCCAAATTTAATTATGCACTCATCTAGAAAAAAATTTGACGATTCAGCACGCAACTCGAGATAAAAATGTCGATCCAACTCATATCTCGAGAACAAACTAACGTTACAATGCATATCTCGAGGAAAATCTGGCAACTCAATTTTCTTCGTACACACATCTCGAGGAAACCTAACAATTAAAATTTATGTGTGCGCATCTCAATGAAAATCTGGCAACTCAATTTTCTTCGTACACACATCTTCGTTCAGTATCTCAAGGAAAATCTGACGGTTCAATGCGCATTGCGAGGAAACCTGACGATTAAGATTTATTCGTGCATGCATCCCGAGGAAAATGACATCTGAATAAAATTGAATTGAATTTTTCCCCGAGAAATAAATTTGAATTTAATTTTTTCCCCTTAAACAGAACAGACCTCAGAGATGAAGAGGGAGAAAGGAGGAAGTGGAGAAATGAGGAATGAAGTCCTAACTTTATTATAGGGGTTGTGAAACATAGGAGGAAATGGAGGAAAGATGATGAAGGAGAAAGTAGAGGAATGAGAAAGATGAGGGATGATGAAGGGGGAGATGGTGGCGAAGCTGCGAGATAGAGGATGGAAGATGAGGAAGATAATCAAAAAAAATTGATCATCTCTCAGGTTTGTTCTATTTCAAAGGGCAAAGCTAAATTCAAATTTATTTTATGGGGTTAAGTTATTGCCAGTAATCTATTTTATAGGGTTAAAGGCAAAATTAAATTAAAATTTATTCAGACATCAAATTCCTCGAGATGCGTGTATGAATAAATCTGACCCGTTATACTTCCTTGAGATATGTGCTAAAACGCCAAAATTTTGCCTCGAGATGCATTTTGTACTGTTAGATTTTTCATCGAAAATGCATGCAAGAATAAATACGAGCCGTCAGATTTGCCTCAAGATACGAGTTGGATCATTAGTTTTTCTCGAGATGCATGTTGAAACGTCATATATTTTCTCGAGATGTGTGCATAATTAAATTTGAACCGTTAGATTTACCTAAGATGTGTGTACTATTAAATTTGGCCTGTTCGATTTTCTTCGATATTAATTGTTTAAGATGAAAGATTTTTTCAAATCAACTGTTGAATTTTTCTCGAGATACAATTACGATTTCAGTTGGGCTTTAGGATTTTCTCGAGATGAGGTTCAAGATACGAAAGATTCAATCCCAACATTTAATTTCTGAGGAGCATTTTGGTAATCTGTTTTGAAAATTGACGATCTTTGGATGTTGACCACTAGTCAAGGGGTAGCTGCAATAGTGATTAATGATGAGTCTAATATTAATTAGTTATTTATAATAAGCGGCAAAGTGAAAATCAACCTTTAAGTGAAGTTGAATTCCATTATTCAATAAAGAGAGATTCTAAATGTCGAGGGAAAGGGCGAGGAAATCAGCGAGGGAAATGAGCTGGCGAGGTGAGAGCCGTTCATTTCCCTCGAAATCCGTGCATTGACTTTTTTCACGCGGATCTCGAGGGAAATGAACGGCTCTCACCTCGCCAGCTCATTTCCCTCGCTGATTTCCTCGCCCTTTCCCTCGACATTTAGAATTTTCCTTCAATAAATAGCGTTTGCACTAAAATATCTCCTTCAAGATTTTGGAATTCCTAAAATACCCTAGCCTAAAGGGTAGAGACAAAATCATCCCTACACTTTCTCCGTAATCACAACTAAACAACAACAATAACATGTGTCCATGGGTACTTTAAGGGACTTCATTACACCATACACTTTTTTCACTGCTTATTAATTTATTTATATTTGACCAACTCATTTTTGTTTCCAAGGCTTTTCCGCAACGACTACTTCACACCATCAAAAGCGTTTTCTATACCATCATTGAGTTTTTTTTTTTTTTTTTACTTTCTGACACCACCAATAAATATGCATATCCTAACAAAGAAACTCAAACTAAAAAAAAAACAAAGTAAATTTCGACCAATTTAAACCCTCAATTGAGACCGATTCTCAAGCTCATCAAAACACAAAAATTGTAGTAATCTAAGTTATCTAATAAACACAACTTAAATCACTTTAAAATGTTTTGAAATGAGCAAGTTATGATCATTTTACTAAAGTCGCGCAAGTTTGTCTCGCAATGAAAACGAGATAGTATCCCTGACTTTCGTCCAACTTATATGTTCGATCGACACTGATTCTCAAGTTGATACATACAGTTTAGTACTCTGAGTTATCTAATAAACACAACTTGAATCACTTGAAAATGATTTGAAATGAACAAGTTATGATCATTTTACTAAAGTTGCGCAAATCTGACTTGCAATGAAAATGGGATAATGTCTCTGACTTTCGGCCAACTTATGTCTCGATCAAGACCGATTCTCAAGTTGATCAAAACACAAAAGTTGTAGTATCTGAGTTATCTAATAAACACAACTTGAATCAATTGAAAATGTTTTGAATTTTTATGAGCAAGTTATGGTCATTTAACTAAAGTCGCGCAAATCTGTCCGAAAAAAATTCCTAAAATTTCCTGTTCGCCTAGAACAATGCGAGTTTTTTTTGCAAAAACCTAGCATTGTTCCAAGCCAACAAAACCTCACATTGTCTCTTGCCAATAATAGTTTCTTTTTTTTTGTGATTTCTGAAAATTTTTCTGAAGTTTACTTTTTTTTTGTGATTGAAAATATTTCAGAAACTTTTCCATGAGATTACTTTGTTTTTCTGAAAATTTTTGGAGAGATTGCGATTTGGGATTTGATATTTAAGGGTTTCGATTTTGACAGAGAGGAAAGAGATTTTGAGGGAGAGGGAATAGATTTTCCAGGGAGAGGGAAGAGACTTGAATGTGGGATAAGGAAGATATTTGAATGTGGGACAGGGAAGAGATTTGAATGGGGTAGGGAGGAATCACGTTTCAATTTGAATGGGGAGGGCAAAAATGTTGGTTTTTTGTTTATATAGGTGGTGTGGAAAAATATGGTGGTGTGGGAAAGAAAGTAGGTGGTGTGAGAGAGTAAAATTGTGTGAGAAAACACTTATGGTGGTGTGGAGTAGTCGTTGTCGGGCTTTTCAATGATCACACAAGAAACACATAAAAAGACACATTTATTACTATTGGAATTCAATTATAGTTTTATTTGAATAACTTAGGATTTTTCATTTTGCCTTTCACATTCATAATTTTACAATCAGTCCCTCCCAAACCTTTATTAATGATACATAAGCTCTTACTATATTTTATTTGAAGCCCACAATTAACTATAAACTATAAATATGCTCTTATATCTAATATATTTATCCTATTGTTTCAAGTTCTATTAGTTTATGGTAAAATTTTTATGCTCTTATTTTTTAAGTCCTGTTATTTGGTAATGTAGTAATAGATAGTCATATGCATTATGATTGAGTTTTTGTTTGGTTTTCGAATTATCAAAACTAAATTTGGGGTTGAGGGTTGTCCTCTTGACCACCCAAATGAACTTCATTCATTGAAACTTACAAAGCTTCAATAGAACAAACTTGATGGGAAGTTTCACTCATAGGATGTATGGCAAAAATTATGAAAACACCTTAGCGACGGCACGAGGGCCGTAGCTAATGTGATTTTTTTTTTTTTTAATTTATAAAAGAGCTTAGCGACGGCACTGGGGCCGTAACTAAGGTTTAGAGAAAAAAATTTGTTAGCTACGGTCCACATACAGTCACTAATGTGATTTTTTTTTTAAAAAAATATAACAAAACAACTTAGCGACGGCAATACAGCCGTAGCTAATGTTTAGAAATGTTTTTGTGATTTTTAAAAAACATATTATAAGAAAACAATATAGCGACGACACTAGGGCCGTAGCTAATGTTTACAAAAAAAAAATTTGTTAGCTACGGTCAAAATACCGTAGCTAAATGTGAATTTTTTTTTAAATTATATAAAGCAAAATCGCTATATATTTAGAAACTGGATAAAATCACCAGTAACACATTTCTGTCCAGCCCGGTAGGAAACCTAGTTTTCACCTAGGCGACTTGGGTTCGAAGACCTTGGTTCGAATCCCGCCAATGAAACTGTTTTTTTATATCAAATTTTTGTTAGTTACGGTCAAAATACCGTAGCTAAATGAGAATTTTTTTTTAAATTATATAAAGCAAAATCGCGATATATTTATAAACTGGATAAAATCACTAATAACACATTTCCGTCTAGCCCGGTTAAGAGACTTAGTTTTCACCTAGGCGACCCGGGTTCGAATCCTACCAATGAAATTTTTTTTTATATTAAAATTTTTATATTAGCGACGGCACTAAGGCCGTAGCTAATGTTTACAATTTTTTTTTTGTTAGCCACGGTCCAAATACCATAGCTAATGTCATTTAAAAAAAAAATTTAAGAAAACAATATAGCTACGGCACTAGGGCCGTAGCTATTGTTTACAGATCATATCAAAGAAGATCAGATAAAATAAATCAGATCAGATCAAAGAAGATCAAAGGAGATAAGATCAGATCAAATAAATTCAAAGAAGATCAGATCAGATCAAATAAGATCAGATCAGATCAAATAATTAAGATCAGATAAAAGAATATCAAAGAAGATCAGATCAAAGAAATTCAGAGAAGATCAGATCAGATCAAAGAATATCAGAACAAAGAAGATCAGATCAGATCAAACAAGATCATAGAAGATCAAAGAAGATAAAAGAAGATCAGATCAAATAAGTTAAAAGAATATCAAAGAAGATTAGATCAAAGTAGATCAAAGAAGATTAGATTAGATCAAAGAAAATCAGATCAGATCAGATCAGATCAAAGAAGATCAAAGAAGTTAAAAGTAGATCAAATAAGTTAAGTCAAAGAATATCAGATCAAATAAGATCAAAGAAGACCAAAGAAGATCAGATAAAAAAATATCAGATCAAAGAAAATCAAAGAAGATCAGATCAGATCAAAGAAGATCAAAGAAGACCAAAGAAGATCAGATCAAAGAAAATCAGATCAGATCATATCAAAGAAGATCAAAGAAAATCAAATCAGATCAAAGAAAATCAAAGAAGATCAGATAAGATCAAAGAAGATCATATCAGATCAAAGAAGTTCAAAGAATATCAAAGAAGATCAGAGAAGATCAAAGAATATAAAATAAGATCGAAGAAGAACAAATAAGATCGAAGAAGATCAAATAAGACCAAAGAAGATCAAAGAAGATCAAATCAAAAAAGATAAAAGAATATCAAGGAAGATTAAAGAATTCAAAGAAGATCAAGGAATATCAGATCAAATAAGATCGAAGAAGATCAAAGAAGACCAAATAATATCAAAGAAAATTAGATAAAAAAACCTCAAAGAAGATAAAAGAAAATCAAAGAAGATCAAAGAAGTTCAAAGAATATCAAATCAGATAAGAGAATATCATATCAAAGAATATCAAATAAGATCAAAGAAGATCAGATCAGATTAAAGAACACCAGATCAAAGAAGATCAAACAAGATCAAATCAAAGAAGATCAGATCAAAGAATATCAAATAAGATCGAAGAATATCAAATATGATCGAAGAAGATCAAAGAAAACCACAGAAGATCAAAGAAGATCAAAGAAGATCAAGGAAGATCAGATCAAAGAATATCAAATAAGATCGAAGAAGATCAAATAAGACCAAAGAAGATCAAAGAAGATCAGATCAAAAAAGGTCAAAGAAGATCAAAGAAAATCAAAGAAGATCAAAGAAGTTCAAAGAAGATCAAATCAGATTAGAGAAGATCAGATCAAAGAATATCAAATAAGATCAAAGAAGATTAGATCAAAAAAGATCAAATAAGATCAAAGAAGACCAAAGAAGATCAGATAAAAAAATATCAAAGAAGAGGTTTAAAAAAAACACTAAAGAGGTTGCTAATTGGTTTAAAAAAAACAGAGAAGAGGTTAGCGACGGCAATTATGCCGTCGCTAATTGGTTTAAAAAAAACATTAAAGAGGTTAGCGACGACAAGTAGTTAAAAGAAAATCAAAGAAGATCAAAGAAGTTCAAAGAATATCAAATCAGATAAGAGAAGATCAGATCGAAGAATATCAAATAAGATCAAAGAAGATCAAATCAAATCAAATCAAAGAAGATCAAATCAGATCAAATCAAAGAAGATCAGATCAAAGAATATCAAATAAGATCGAAGAATATCAAATATGATCGAAGAAGATCAAAGAAGACCAGAGAAGATCAAGGAAGATCAGATCAAAAAATATCAAATAAGATCGAAGAAGATCAAAGAAGATCATATAAAAAAGATCAAAGAAAATCAAAGAAAATCAAAGAAGATCAAATCAGATTAGAGAAGATCAGATCAAAGAATATCAAATAAGATCAAAGAAGATTAGATCAAAGAAGATCAAATCAAAGAAGATCAGATCAAATAAGATCAAAGAAGACCAAAGAAGATCAGATAAAAAAAAAATCAAAGAAGAGGTTTAAAAAAAAACACTAAAGAGGTTAGCGACGGCAAGTATGCCGTCGCTAATTGGTTTAAAAAAAAAACAGAGAAGAGGTTAGCAACGGCAATTATGCCGTCGCTAATTGGTTTAAAAAAAACATTAAAGAGGTTAGCAACGGCAAGTAGGCCGTCGCTAATTGGTTTTAAAAAAAAAACAGTAAAGAGGTTAGCGACGGCAATTAGGCCGTCGCTAATTGGTTTAAAAAAACATTCTAATTGGTTTTTTTTTTTTTTAAAGTAAAGAGGTTAGCGACGGCAATTAGACCGTCGCTAATTGGTTTAAAAAAACATTAAAGAGGTTAGCGACGGCCTAATTGCCGTCGCTAATTGGTTTTAAAAAAAACAGTAAAGAGGTTAGCGACGGTCGCTAATTGGTTTTTTAAAAAAGTATCACCGATCCGCGTGAAATCTCATCTCAACCGTTAATAACACCCAAAAATTTAGCTAAATCCAATGCACTAAACCAAACCACGTCATCGATCCGCGTGAAACTAACAGAACCAATCCCCTTCAATTAACTTTCTCTATATAAATTTCAATTTTTTCAACAAACCAACTTAAACAAAAAATTTCTCTCAAATTTTTTTTTTCTCTCATCTTTCAGAAAAGAAACCCACTGAGGAGAAGTCCGTCGCTTATTCGACACCGATCCCGATCGCCTCTCTCTCCCCTCCCTTCATCCGCCGCCTCTCTCTCGGAGATCTGAGATCTCTCATCTCGGAGATCTGAGACCTGAGATCTCGGAGATCTTGGAGATCTAAGATCTCTGATCTCGGAGAATCTCAAATATCTGAGTTCTCGAGATCTGAAATCTCAGATCTCGGAGAAATCTGATCTTTTATTTTTAAGATCTCGAAGAAATCTCAGATCTCGGAGAGATCGAAAAAATATATATATATATTTAAAAAAAAACCTAAATTGCCGTCACTAATATAAAATAATGTAAATTTTTTTTTAAAATCATTTAGCCACGGCAAAATGCCCGTTGCTAAAATAAAAATAATGTTAAATTAAAAAAAAAATCAATTAGCCACGGCTAAAATGCCGTCGCTAATATAAAAATACTATTAAATTTTTTTTTAAAATCAGTTAGCTACGGCTAAAATGTCGTCGCTAATATAAAAATAATGTTAATTTTTTTTTAAATCAGTTAGCTACGGCTAAAATGGCGTCGCTAATATAAAAATAATGTTAAATTTTTTTTTTAAATCTGTTAGCTACGGCCAAAATGCCGTCGCTAATATAAAAATAATGTTAAATTTTTTTTTAAAAATTGTTAGCGACGGCACTTTGGCTGTCGCTAATATAAAAAATATTAAATTTTAAAAAAAAATCAGTTAGCAACGGATTTTTACACTTTAGCGATGGTTTTATCCCGTGGCTAATTAGCCACGCCTATTTTGTCGTCGCTAAATCAAATAGCGACGATAAATGTAGCTACGAGAAAGCGACGGTTGGTGTGCCGTCGCTGATGCCTTTTAGCTATGGTTTTAGCTCAATCAGCGACGGTTTTTAGCCGTTGCTGATTTCAATTTTTTTTTGCAGTGCGGACGGGAATACTTACATGGTTTTGATATCTTTGTTTTGTTCAATGAGGCATTGGAGCAGGGCCTATAGATTCCTTAGGGAAATGATTGAAGAGAAGTGTGTGAACCAAGTGCGCCAGTGTATGAGATGATATTGCAGCAATTGAGGAATGCAGGGCAGATTAAAAAGCAATAGGAGCTTGTAGAGAAGATGGTTGATAGAGGATTTGCAGCTCGCCCTTTGTAGCGAGGAGGTTGATGGGTTTTTTTGTTGCCATAGTTGCCGGCTTTTGTTAAACTGATGTGCTTGAAATTTTGTAGGCATTGAAATTTGTTAGAGTAGAACGTCAAACTGTATCTCAAGAAAGGCTTCATTATTTCTCTGTCATGAAGTATTGAAAATAGATACTCAATATGATTCAGTCATTTCACCATGCCAAGTTCTCCTTATTGTAATTTAGTGCTCGAACTCTGAGCACACTAGATAACAGCATGTTGGTTTTCTTCATCTATAGAAAAATGTAGTGTGACAGGGACTAAAGTGTTGCATTTGTTTAGGTTATCAATCGCTGTGCTCGTATAACTGAATGACCTTGATTAAAACCCTGCAACTCAAAATATCTTGTTCACTGCGACTGAACAAACTAACTTTCAAGATTCAAGAATCGCAATTGATTGGAGAAGAAGCTCCAGGCAAGAAATTGGTTGTTGGAGAAGAAACTAGATCAGAACATGATGCTCCCCATCAAATGCTAAAATTGGTATGAATGCATATATTCGTTATTTTATGTAATAGCATTTAATTGTATTTCTCTGCATTAGTTAAAAATACCCCCTAATTTTATCTTTCATTCAATTGAAAGAAAACCTACATTTTACCAATGGATTGTTAACTTTGACGAAATTCATCAACACAACTGTTACAATGCAGATAACACATTCACGTTTAAAACGACAACTATTTGCATAAATAATGCTTCAAACTAGTGTATACAGTTGCTACAATTGTACCGCCTATTCTTCAAAGAAAGCAATAGTACCACTACACTAACACCATTTATTCTTCAACGAATGCTTTTAAAAATAAAAAAAAATAAAAACCCCTTTAAAGAATGCAAATTTATCCGGCTATCATGTTACGCTCTGCTCCCTGATTTATCTTCTTGATCTGATTTTCTTCATTCAGCAGAATCAGCACAGCTGCTTAAGATAAATATCAGTGACTGTTCTATAAGCACTGATCTCATCCAAAAACTCTGACAAGCCTAAGTCGATGAAACTTGGCTGTCCTGCAGAGCCAGAGGTACAGTTGGTCTCCAAGTTGTTCCATCTGGACTATCCATCAGGGCAATCCCAACTTGGGCTAAACTCTTCCTTATTTCATCAGATTTTTCGAATTCTTTATTTTTTCTTGCAGAGGATCTTTCCTCTATTTTCTGTAAAACGTCCTCCTCTTTCAGTCCAGCCCGTTTTAGTGCCATCTCTCTTAATTCTTGCAAAACCTGAAATGTTCAAATAAAAAAACAATATTCTGTGTCCGATAAGTAAATGAAACCCTAGACAAAAGAGATAATTAACAGCTTCTTTCGAATTTCACTTTGGCCTACCCCAGCATAACTTTGGGGCATTAATCCAAGAACAGATAGAATATTCCTTATTTCATTTTCAAAAGCTGAAAGTGTTTCAATGCGTAGTTCCTGTTTCTTCCCCTGCATAAGTGATTTGTTTGGAATTATGATGAAACAACCCCACCAAAAGAAAGGAGAATTTTACCCATGAATAAGATAGAAAATAATACTTTACGAGTGTGTAAGAGATCGTTGATGGTTTTCAATGGTTCATACAATGCCGCCAAAACAACAGGAGTATGAAGATCATCCGACATCAAAGCCTCAAAATCATCATGAAATTTTTTAACGGAACTTGCAGTAACATCTGTCGTGGAATCCTTCCAGCTTGTCTTGTGATGTTGGCTCAAAGTTTGTTCACAATCATGTAGCGTCTGAACAAAATCTCACGAAAAAAAGCACAACACTCAGAAAGCACTCATTCAGACCAGATTCAACTTAAATCAATTATTCTAAAAAGATATACGATACCCAATTTGACCAACTTTTTACTTGAAGATTATAGATATACCGTAAACGCATCTTGGAAAAAGCTTTCATAACACTGATTTATCAAATTCCAACATGAAAATTAAAAGATGTGACATTTTGAAATTTAGGAAGGAAAGCAAAAGCAGCTATTCTACTTGCCACATTTGTAACAGTCTTTTTGGTAAGGTTATTACAAATTTCTCTTTTGGTGAGCTACATGGCGAAGTATAATGATGGTAAGACAATTTTAACACTACTCCACCAAATAACCTAGTTTGAGGGAAGACTTGGTAAATTGGATAATACGATCAAGTGACTGAGAGTCTGAGTTAGAGTATGGCCAGGTCCAGGAACCTAGCAATTCTTGATTAAATGAGTTATGGAGATGGGTAAAGGAGGAGCTAACTGCTGAGAAAGAAAAGTCTTTCCCATTCCATAACTATTATTTGTTTCTAAATCCAAGGAGATATCATCCTCTCCCAACATATCTAATCCTATCCTTCGGTTCTTCCCCTCAGAAATACAATAGCTCAGACAACAATCACCCTCCTTGTTTTATTGTTTAGTAGCTACACCCCTCAGAACACAACCACTCATACTGTATTCATCGTTATTGTCTAGTAGCTATACAGTACTTCGTTTTACATTACAGGGTTTAGAAATGTGGTTTGAATCACCAAAAATAAATAATATGCAATTCAAGTAAATACCAAATTTTGATTCATTAGCAAAGCTTATTACTGAAAAAGGAAGGTGATGAACCTTAAACTGGTGATACCTGGTATATATAGAATATACGATCAGATGCACTTTCAAGATGCGCTTCCGTGTAGTTGATTGGAGATTGATAATGTGTCCCCATCAAGAACATCCTCAATGCTAGTGGATGGTAAAGGTCTATAACCTGTGTAGAACTAGAATCAGTTCAAAAAGTTCACTGTCCAAGTTACAATTTTGGCGACAGAATACAACACTCAAGAATTGGAGACTCGACATATTGCTATAATTCAACTTACGGGGGAGGGAAAACAAAAAATGGAATGATACTGACAAGATTAACAAAAAGGAGATGCTCAAGAAGTTTTATCTACTACCTGCCGGATTGTTCGGAAGTTCCCCAGTGACTTGGACATTTTCTCGCCATTAACCATAACAAATCCATTGTGCATCCAATACCTTACATTGCTCTGATTGCAGGCAGCACAACTCTGAGCAATTTCATTCTCATGGTGAGGAAACATCAGATCCATTCCTCCACCATGAATATCAAAAGAATAGCCAAGGTAAGCAGCACTCATTGCACTGCACTCGATATGCCACCCTGGTCTCCCAGGGCCCCATGGACTCTCCCAAAATGGCTCTCCCTCCTTTGCAGACTGCATAATACATGTTAAGGAATACGATTAAAAGATTGTTGCAAAATGCCAAAAGATATGAAAGAGACCTAGCTGTTGAGGACATATAGCACCTTGAATCGACCTAATATATGACATAATATACTAACTACACAAATATTCCTCATAAATACTGGCGAATTGTGAAATGTCTGACTAGAAAGTTAGAATGAGGTTATGGTGAGATACATGGCACCCGTAAAAGGTTTCCCCATGGGCCAAACTTTAGGAGGGACATGGAAAATTTTCTATATCAAAATAAATTATAAAATGCTCAGACAAAAACATCCTCATATGTCTGCACACCCCCTAACCATATACAAAATCACGCAAAATATGTCAATTTCTGCTCTTTACATGGCAGTATTTCTTATGACAATCAAAAAGAGAGAAAATGACAAATGAGGAACTGGTGTCTGTCAATCGACTCACTTTCCACAATGCAAAATCAGAAGGGTTTTGCTTCCTTGAATCAACAGCAACTCGCTCACCTGCTCTGTTATCCTCCAACTTCCGCTTAGATAATCGTCCATACTCAGGAAATTTTTCTACAGAAAAATAAACATCGCCATCAACTGTATAGGCACAATCATTATCAATAATCTGTCAAGAAACAAAACAGATCAAGTTAGTATTCAACGAAAAGGTGATTATACATAATATATGAATCATAAAACCAGAATAAGGAAACAGCTAAAAAAAGTACAATGACTCCTTTTTCCTTGTGAAATGAAAGCTTATAGACCCAAAAGTCACAAACCAAAAACAATGCCTATTATGGTTAGATAAGTGAGTTCTAACCTAGCTAAACCAAAAACAATGACTATCATGGTCACATATGTGAGGTCTAACCTAGCTAAAGCTAGCACTAAGCTAGACACTTTCAAATAAGATTTATTGTGCGTGATTCAAGTGTAAACAAGAAACGATCAGTTGCTGGATATGGATTTGGATTTTGACAAGGGGTCATAATGGATGAAACTTTAACCGATAAGTTAATAAAGCAGAAACAAGAGTACTAAGAAATCAAATGAAGTGGACAAGATAGAGAAAACATCCATTGAATAAGTTCCCATCATTTATAATGACAGATTAAAAAAAGAAAAATACTACAAGACATCATCTACAACACCTATGCAATAATCATAAGAGCCATAAGCTCCCACATAAGTACAGTACCCAACACAAAAGAATAGCATACTGATTGGCAAACTTCACCCGTTATATACTTATATGTCCAGTGTTGTTGCCATGACTCATCAAGTTCTCTCCATCACCGGATGTTTAGTACTCTTACTTGAGCGTTCTAACTAATAAGTACAAAACAATCGTCATCAAATGTCTATACTAAAATTCCAAAGAAAAACCATATTTTTCTTTCACTGTGCCAGTGTCCAAGTCTTGAAAACATTATCATATTCTGTCCCAGAAATAACATAATAAAATCCTTGGTTTGGTAAAATTCTCATCTCGCATTCTGTCGAGTATTGTACATGAAGATACTTGTTCAGTCCCCTCTTTTGCAAAGGGGTGTTCATACCACTGTCTGCTAGGGCCTAGGCACTAGAGTTGAACAAAAAAAACTAAACCGATTAAATCGACCATGAACCGATCAATTCGATTTAGGTCAGTTTTGATTTTAGAAAATTCAAAACCGATATGGTCGGTTCAGTTCGGTTTTTAAGTGATTTTAACCGACAAAACCGAACCAACCGAATATATATTATATGTAAAAATAATGTAATATGTTTAATTTAGTCGGTCGGTTCAGTTTGCAGTTTATATAAATTAATATTGATTCGGTTTCGGCTTAAAAAATTAGAAACCCATAAAAGTCGGTTCGGTTTTCAACCTTACTAACACATGCTAAACAAGGTTCTTCAAGTACAATCGCTCAACAAAAGCATCTCGACCTTCTTCAGATGCTGCTACGGGGTACAAGAGTTTAACCAGAACTGTACAACGATACATACAACAAATGTCGACAAAACATTTTAGACATTATGGATATTTTGTATTACCGAATCACATTCACAGTTATCAAACCACATAGGATGAATTAGATGCAGCCAAAATATAAAATTACAACAGAAAAGCTTAGATGTGATCAAAGTCGGCACCTGCTTAATCATATCAATGATCTGAGGCATGTGATCGGAGACACGTGGTTCAACAGCAGGAGCAAGGCAGCGAAGATACTCCATATCATGATGAAACTCTTCACAGTAACGTTTGCTTAAGCTCAAGGGATCCTCTCCTACTTCATTTGCTCTGGCAATTATCTATAGATATGCATAACCAGAAAACACAGATTTACACAACGTACAGAAGCAATCCAGTAAAAGTACGGCAAAAAACAACACAAATTACATTTTTTTTTAAAAGACCATTCATAATAAAGGATGCATCTTTACTTAAATAGATGCTCAAAGGAAAACTCAAAGCATAGAAGGACAACACAATGTCCAAAAGGCTGTAGAAATTTTAAAATATTATTTCCATTTAGAAGATATTGGGCATAGAGTATCATTCTTTGCAAGTAAAACTTGGAAACACTAAGACACTAACTGGGGCATCTTCATAGAGGAAATGTTCAAATGGCAACGCTTTCTAACCATCAGGAGCCCCCACAAGAGACATTCTATGTAGACATGGATCATATTTCAGGTAGTTATCAAATTTCATCAGCCGGTAAGACCATGATAACGTCCTTGAACGTAGACATTATGTCAGAATTGTAAGTTGATCATATCAGTAAGCTATTTTCATGCCACTTTTGGGGAGAAAGGTCTTGTGTGGCCATATCAAGAGTCCCATTTCTCTTAAAAGCGTGTGTTTTATTGCTTCCCATTTACCAGATCTTCTATATAAATTGCTTATTGAGCAGTATAATCATTGTAACACCATTTTCTATCAATTTGATTACTCTTCCTAGTCCACCCCACATTTCAATGAATGAGACTGCATTCTTTATATAATGGTTCACGTATTTTAACCTCCCATAGGCTTCACAGGATGTTGTAAATCACTGTATATCAAATGTTAAATATAAATGACCCATGATGAGCTTACATATCAAAATACAGCTCAGTTCGGGACACATGATCACAAGTAGAGTGTGAAACTGGATCTCAGAAAAGAGAAGTAACACTGGAAGCGTACAAGAAAAGTTTACTTAAGTTGTTTTTTTGGCTTGGCTTAAACCATAAGTAGCAATTTCCACAAGTTTATAGCGCACCACAAAATCTAACTTCTATGTAACAATGGCACGGATACATATGCCATGCCCGACATAGATACAGTGGGACACGCCCGTACATTATAATAAGTTTTGTTTTTTTACCTATAAGGTATAGTGTATTAGTCATATTTTTTATTTAATCCATATTGCTAGATATGTATTATTAAATCCTATTAGGCTATTACAGTCATAATAATGTTTACAAAAGAAAATCAAAACTTTTGAAAAATGTGTGAATAAATAAACAAGTTAAAAAAATATAAAAATATAAAAAAAAAAAAAAAAGATGATCTAAGCATAGAGTGTCTGATACATGTCCGGGTGTCCGAGACTCAAATAAATATCGGAAATGGATTTTATTTTTTATTTTTTTTAATACTAAAGGTAAACCGATGCCAACTGAAATGTAATGTAACCATTGTCAACTGAAACATAAATTATCTTTAAAATTATGAATATGTTGCACCTAGGCTGTACTTACCTTGTCATCAACATCGGTGAAATTGCGTACGTAGCATACTTCATACCCCAAATACCTCAAGTATCTGCCTAGTTTTCACAGAAGATAGATCACAAACGCGATTAGTTACTAAAAATCGATAAACACTAAGCTTAAGCACTTACTAACAAATGTTGCACTTTTATCAATTGCTTACACAAAATGCTTTCAATTACAACTAATAAAACTCCATAACTGAATCAATCGAGATCTCAAAAATTATAAGTGAAGGAAAAAAGAACCTGAAGAGGACATCAAAAGCAACATATGCACGGGCATGGCCAATGTGGCTGAGATCATAAGAGGTGATGCCACAGACGTACATGCTGACTTTGCCAGGGATTTTGGGCTTGAACAGTTCCTTTTGCCTGCTCATGGTGTTGTACAACCACAATTCTGAATTTGGAGATTTTGAACGGACATTATTATTAGTGTCACTAATTTGACGAGAAGGTTGAGATTCAGAAGACAAAGAAGTAAAGCAACGGAAGATGTTTTTGTTAGTTTTGACAAAGAAGGTAAAACACTGTTTAGGAGGGTGTTGTGCGATGAGGTAATGAACTCTCGTCTTTGAAGTGGAAAGAGGAGAATAGATGAACGGTCGGTAGCACTTGAGCAATGTTCCCATTCTAGGTGGGGGTTTTTTTGTGGTTAAAAATTTGATTCTGACTGGAAATAAAAGTTATAGTGAGTTGTTCTTTTGACTTTTGAATGAACTTCTAACCAAATTATGTTATATTCCCAAAATATGTTGCTTTCAATGTCCACCTAGAAGCTGTTTGATCAATTCCGCCCTTGTGATCTGGATTAAGAAGAGAATGTTATAATGTCAGCAGCAATCGACTGTTATCAAAAATACTGTCCGACATGGTTCAGTTGACATATAAGATCATTCACCAAAAAAACGATAACCATAAACCATGTTATTATCCATCAGACAACATATAAATTCTAAAATAATATCCTATCAGTACCTTGTTTGTTAGCTAACAGCCAAATACAAAAAGAAAATCACTTTATCTTTGAGCCTTTTATCTGAAGACCTTTTAACCAGTTTGTAATTCCATCAAAATATGCAATTATCATCTGTTAACTTTCTCGAGTCACTCTTCAACAGCTGAAATAACCTTGGTTTCTCTCTGATTGGTTGTCTAAATTTCACATATTACAACCAAATGACTTAAGGGTTATAAAAAAGATAAACAAAAGGGTAATGACAGATAACTGATTGTGAAATCATAATCAGGAAACGCCCCCTTGCAATAGAAAACGGGGGTGCTGGAAGAAAGTCCCTATATTGGGACTCCAACAAAGTGTGTGCTTTAAAAGATCCAATGACATTGTACATGATTAGTTTGCACGGTATTAGCCATTAGGTTTTCAAAAGATATTTTCAAAAATCTCAGTTTTGCCCTTAGGTCTTTAAAAGAGATCTTTAAAGGGGGGAAACCCTAATGGTGGTCGCAGAACTAAGAAAAGGACAATTGCACGCTGAACAAAACTTCAATAAAACCAGTCAAAAATACATGAATGGAATGCAATCCCAGATAAAAGCTTGAAGCAAGGGGATCAAAGGTCATGTTCCTTGAAGCAAAGGGACTATTGGCAGATCCAAAAGTTTACTGAAGCCTTGTACGACTATAATCCACTTGATCAAGCAAGATGTGGACCTCCTAAAATGAAACTTCTACTACGACCTACTACTACTTAATCAGCGAAACATGCAGGATTCTATCAAAATAAACCAGTCGTTGTGAGTGAGAAACTCATGAGGATGGAGAAAATAGCATACTCGCATCAATTCACCATTTAATCAAATTAGCTTAGCTAACTGTATATTCATTCATGGAGTCCTCTTTAAGGATGCACCAAGTTACAACCTATTCATACTAAGCCCTTAACATTCTTGAATAGTTGAGTTGCATCTCTTTTTTTCCCTTCACAAATTCTCACAATGAGCTCTTTCCAGACCACAGTTATGATGACAAGACAAATTCTTTACCAATTTCCCTTTGACAATAAGGTTCTATTTTCCCTAAAAAGATTGGGAGGATGGGAGACCTCTCCCATTTTTGGAGATTAAACAATGACCATACCTGAAAGGTGAGGGAACATAGGAAGAGAATGCGATTAATGGACTTCAACCACTTATATGATACATGTCAATAATATCAGTGTGAAGAAGATTTTGAAGCTACTATGCAAAAAGGTAGGTTGTATGATGGAATTGAACACTTTCTCAGGGTATTGGTCCAATTTTTGCCTGCAAGAGCCTTACTTGAATTCAAAATCAGTAGTTCATATATCCAATTTCCCTTTCATAATTTGGGTAGAGTGAAGAGAAAAGACCCATTCTTCTTGGAATCTATATTTATTTATGTGGTAGTAGTTGAAATTTAACTCTATTCCCTATTAGATTTTTCACATCTCTATAAAGCATCAACATAATCAAGTGTGTGACTGAGAAATACCCAAGTAGATTCCTTTCTAAGCTCCTTCTCCGTGAGTTTAAACAAGAGTTATCCATTCTATGAAAGCAAACAGAAGATTGACAATATCGAAAGCTCCAGAGATCAAATTAACACATTTTGAGTAACTCATTGAGACAAATAGTCAAATACCCATCAAAGTATATTGAAAAAAAGGAACCCCATTGCACAAGAGTTAAGCAATTCTAAGGGAAAAAAAACATGCCCATCAACCTAAAACCATGAGATAATCTATTCCTAGAAAAGATAATCAATCAAGACAGACTAATAAAGGGGGGAGTAGTGGGTGAAAGTGGAGAAACAGCAAGAAAATTTGCGTTCGTACCTGGTTAAGGGGGGGGGGGGGGGGGGGGGGGGAGAGAGAAGAGTTGTGGTAGCCGTTGAGAGCTCTGCAGCAGCAGTAGACTAGATAAGCAGGTTTGGTTTTGGGCTTGTGAGAACCCCAGACACAGATATTGTAAAAGATGCGGGTGATGTTTTGATGAAGCTTTGTGAGTTTGACCAAGACCGTGAGGTCAACTAAGTTGACCTAACTTTGACAGGCAAAGCATGGGGTATTGTTTACCTACCTTCCCTTATTAACACCAAATTAGGATGCCTCCCCCCATTATCTTCTAATTCTTATCACGGTTATTTTGTGACCGTGATTTTTTAAACCTCGTGATTGAGCTAATCATGAATGTGAATGTTTCACAGTTTGAACTAGTCGTGAGCAATGAGTGCTCTCGGCCAAATCTCTTTCATCCATACGGTCAATTCAAACCGTGATTTTAAAACTGTCATGAGTTGCCTAACCGCAAATTGTACATTTTCACGATTTGGATGGAACATGTGAACTGACAACAAATCAAACCATTCTTTGTCGTCATGTTTTAAAATCATGATGTGCAACGACACATTTTCCAAAGACTCATAAGAATTAGCAACAATTCTAGCTGGCCTGGGTCGAGCGCCTGGTAGACTACCTCGACCCTCCTGGGCACGTGCGCCTGGGAGGGTCAAGGGCACGTGCGGCTCATTTGGAGGCAAAATCAGCAAATCTTAATATTTTCATTTTCACATTTGCTTTTTGGCTCCAAACAAGAAACCAGAGCTCTCCTCCTCCTCACTGCTCAGATCTCCATCGCACAACAGAAAAACTCCCTCCCCACCCTCTCCCCATCGTTGATTCCACCAAATCAAGAAAAGAAAAGAAGCTCCCCATTGCACATTCCCTCAAAGAAGAAGTCCCCATTCGAAAAGCTTCAATCCATCTCTCAACACTACAAAGGTAAGTCTCTCTTTGATTTATTGTTGATTTTTTCGTGTGGGTTTCTATATCTAGGGTTTCTACTGATTTTTCGTGTTAATTTCAAAGGGTGGGGTTCTAGATCTAGATCTAGGGTTCCTGATTTTTACTCCTTTGACAAATAAAAACTGTTTTGAAATGCACCAAAAAAATTTACTCCTTTGATTTTTCTACTCATCTTGATGTCGAAATAAAAAAAGAAAAGATTTCAAAATTGGAAGGGATGGGTTTGGGTTTTGAGTTCACTCATCACTCCCACTGAAAACCCAGTGACAATGGGGTCTTCTTCTTTGCACTGATAATGTGGGTCTGGGTATTCTTTGATTAGTTGAAAGGTTGCAACTTTACTAAAAATAGGTGTGGATTCGAACTCATTTTATATATCTGTTGAATGGGGTTCAGGGTTTGGTGCATTTTGTGGGTTGAATTTGCTGAATTTGTATCTTAAAGATTCCAGCTTTATTATAAACAGTCATAGGTTCAAGTCCATGTTGTAGTTTTTTTTGTAATTGTTGAATGGGCTCTCGTTTTGATGCCTTTTGTTGCTTGAATTTTCTAAATTTATAGATGAGCTCATAATTTGTGTATATGAGTTGTAATCAAGTATGTGTTTAGTGGGGTTGATTTTAATAGCATAGGTTATTCTACCATTCTTTTAATAGCATTCAATTTGTAGGTGGAAGTAGCCTTGTTAATGGGGTAATCAAATGGAATTTCCCATGTGAAAATCATTTAGCAAGGCACTAGAATATGCTTCTCTTTACCATCCCCAAGGTACATGAAAATAAATTGTTATTAAACTCCAGATTCTACTAGGCACCATTTGAGATTGTTGTCGCTCCAAGAGTAAGGTGACATCTAGATTTTTTATTTTATTTTTTTATTTTTATTTTTTTTACGTACTATATATATGTGGATCAATGGCTCTATTGGTTTTTTGATGCATGCATGTCAAATTTGACATGAAGAAGAAATTCTTAATGTCATCTGTTGATTTCATGTATTGTTTTTATGGCCAAGGCACCACAACAGAAGATCTGGGTGCTCTAACATTTATCTTGAAATCATAGTTGGAACAGACATTGCATATGAGAGTGTTTAAAGTTCAGTGAAATGTCATAAGACTTGAGAAACTGTTGGTTTTTGTGTCCTAACATCAAAGTCTTGATTTATTGGAAGTATTATGTTAGAACACAAATTTAATTATTGTTTGTGATAGAAATTTAAAAATTCATTAGTGCTAAGTGCACATGATGTAGTGGTAGCGGTCAGTGGAATGGTGGTATGACCATAATTTAAAAAAATGCATCCTTTATTGATTTTTTTATCGTATGCAGGAGAGGTTTAACTGATGTTCATGACCTTAAGAAGCCTGAACTGGTTCTCATAGTTCCCAAATCGACTTTGACGACAACAGAGAGTCTCACATCAAAGGATCATAAGCTCGCTTGTTGCGTTAGGAGACAAACACATCTCTCATCTACTCAGGTAAATTGAAATTTTTTCTAAATTTTTTAATGGGGGTTTGTCAGTTATGCTAATTAATGGTTGAACCAAAGTTTGCTAATTAATTTTGTTAATGACCTCCGTTTTTTAGAACTCATTTGATTTCCATGTGAATTGTTAATGCGGTCGGTTTGTTTCTAAACGATACATTGTCATTAGCTTGTATTGTATAGTACTTCTATTGTAGTCTATTTTGCTAGAACTACATGTATAACAACTCTGGTGGATCCTTAGTTGCAACATAGTTCCCAAAATAGACTATAGAAGGTAATATTACTAGGGTTATTAGTTGTTCATTTATGTTATAACAGCTGTTGTATGTTATAACACATATTTCAAGAATGGATAGTGTAGAAGATAATGAATTGATGGAAAATGAAGAAAATTTAGAAGAGATAATGGATCCTACAAAAGGGATGCAGTTCAGTAGCATTAATGAGTACCAGCGATATTATCATGATTATGGTAATAAAATAGGATTTCCAGTGAAAATAAAGAATACGAAAAAAGATGAAAATGAAAAACCTATATTCATTACGCTTGCATGTGGTCGGTCTGGGCAGCATAAAAGTCAATAAAAAAATGTTGTAAAAAAGTGGGGTACAGCTAAATGTGGATGTTTGGCTAAAATTAGAGTTAAATACGCTTTGATGGAACAGTGTCAGTGACAAGAGTAACACTTGATCACAATCATGAATTGAGCCCCGGAAAATCAAGATTTTATCCGAAAAATAGAGTTACGAGCTCTTATGTGAAGAAGAAGCTGGATTATAATGATAGGGAGGGTATTAGGCCAAATAAGAGTTTTTCTTCATGTGTGGTTGAAGCTGGTGGTCATGATATTCTGTTTTTTTCTCAGAAAGATTGTTACAATTATCTGGATAGAATGAGGAGGTTGAGGCTTGGGGAGGGGGATGCTTCATAACTACTTCCAAAAAATGCAAGCTAATAATGCTGATTTCTTTTATATATTGGATTTGGACAATAAAGTTAGATTGAGAAATATCTTTTGGGCTGATGCATGGAGCAGAACAGGTTACAAGGAGTTTGGAGATGTTACCTTTGACACTACATACTTAACAAATAAGTATGATATGCCACTTGCTCCTTTTGTTGGGGTGAACCATCACGGTCAGTCAATTCTTTTGGGATGTGAATTGATATGTGGTGAGACCATTGAAGAGTTTGTTTGGCTTTTCCAAACTTGGCTTGTATGTATGAATGGCAATGCTCTGATGGCTATAATCACTTATCAAGATAGGGCAATGAAGAGGGTCGTCGAAATTGTATTTCCCAACACACGACACAGATGGTGCTTGTGGCATATTACGAAGAAGTTGCCTGAAAAGTTGTCCGATTGCAATCAATATGAGGCAATAAAGTTTGCAATGCAAAGAGCAGTTTACGATTCCTTGTCTCATGAAGAGTTTGAAGTAAATTGGCATGGTTTCATTGAGAAATATTGTCTGCAAGAAAATGATTGGTTGAGAGGATTATATTTTGAAAGAATGCGTTGGATGCCAACATATCAAAGATCTACTTTTTGGGCGGAGATGTCTTCAACTCAAAGGAGTGAAAGCATGAATGCTTTTTTTGATGGTTATGTAAATTCGAAGACCAGTTTGAAGCAATTCGTTGAACAATATGAGAATGCACTATGAAGTAAGGTTTAAAAGGAAACTGAAGCGGACTTTAAATCGTATAACCGACAGATCCCTTGCATTACTCCTTATGCAATAGAGAAAACTTTTCAAACTGCCTATAGTACAAAAAAATTTAAGGAGTTCCAAGAAGAGATAGCAGGGAATATATGTTGTACAATTAGTAGTGAAGTTATAGACGAGAGTGGCTTTGAGGTATACACTGTTAAACAAGACTTGGTGATAGGAGATAAACAACGTTCAGTCAATTATATATTATATTTTAACGTTGCCGACTTCAATATCAAGTGTAATTGCCAATTGTTTGAGTTCAAGGGGATCTAATGCATACATGTATTGGAAGTGTTGTTTGAAAGATATATTCATGTTGTACCAGATAAATATGTTCTTCGGAGGTGGAGGAAAGATGTGAAGAGGGCTCATACAAAGGTTAAGATTGTTTATTCAGATTGGGGAATGAAGCCTGAAAATCAAAGGTTTGACAAGATGTGCAGTCACTTCTATGAAATGGCCGACTACGCCGCTGAGGATGAAAAGAAGACATGCCAAGTTCATGAATGGATCACTTTGAAAATGGAGCAACTCAAAACTGATGATGGTGTTGATTCACATGGGTTTTTGGAAATTGGCTCCAATACTACTAGTTCTGGATGCAATCCTACATTCATAGTCCATTACCAGTTCATAGCAAAGGCCGATGCTCTAATTCAAGGATGCAATCCACAGTTGAAAAAATTTGTAAAAAGATGCATCAGAAAAAAAAAACAAGCAAATAAAGATCAGGCCCTTGAGAAGAATGTGGTATGTTTTGCAATATGTGTTTTATGAATATTTAATTTTTAAGTCTAGTATATTAAATTTTATGTACACGTCATTTGTAGGGTTGTTCCCAGATTGGAATTGAAGGGTCAGAATATTTGACACCTCATTCATTAAATCCAAATACACAGGTTTGTCAACTTGAAGGATGAAACAATGGGGTCACAATCTGGTATTCCAATCTAAGGAATGGATCAATATTTTTTGTTGATGTCACAGGTATATAAATCAAGGGGTTGCACTATTTCTTAGTACTGTTGTTATTTTTGCAGTGCAATTATTTATATTTTTTTATATATTTTTGCAGCCACCACCTTCAAACAATGACTATATGTGGGTGTGAATTCAAAATGTTGCAGATCAGTGGCAGTCATTGTAAGTTTATTAGTGACAGTCAACTTAAATATATGCTTAAACCTGACATAAACATTCCCTAAAGGGCTAGTTTCATCATTCCATAAACAATCAGAAAGAACTAAGAGGTTGTGTCATGACTCATTTTTTGCTTCTCCTATGATATATATATAGGAGGTCAAGCTGCTTGAACACTAAGCATCTGGAATAGTTTCATCATTGACATACCTCAATTCTGAGATTCATTTTATTCCAATAATTTTCTGGTTTTGAAAAACGGAACTTTTACTAATTTGCCTTGTTTATTTTTGTTTGAAGGATATCCAACTGAAAATTCTGCATCACTGATGCTGCTTCTAAGTTGCTGAAAATGTTGTTGGATATGTCATAAATGGAACCCAAGGATGGATGTGTGAAGATGTTGACAATGCTGCAGCACTGATGACTGTTTGCTGAAAATGTTGTTGGATCTGTGAAGATGCTGAAAATGTTGCAGCACTGATGCCTGTTTGCTGAAAATGTTGTTGGATCTGTGATGATGTCTTCTTTCAAAGTCTGTATAGACATATTTGAGTCTATTTATGTGTTTATGGTTTTTTGAATGATGGAATTTAGGTATGTCTGACTTTGTTGATGTTACAATGGATAAGTGAAACTTTAGTCATTATATATGTGTTTATAGTTTCAGATTGAGAAATCTAGGATGTAGCATTTCGTGAAGTTGAGAAATCAGGTTGAGAAATCAGATTGCAACTCCAATATGGGATGTAGCATTTTGTGAAGTTGGAAATCAGGTTGTTATGGTGCTCTGTTAGTTGCAAAAAACAAGTGTGAACTGTAATGCTCTGCAGGATGGAAGCACTTGACAGAATGAAAGCATTACAATTCAGATAAATAGTGTCCAATTTTATCTGAAGGAATGGATGATAAATAGTGTACAATTCAGTATGCCTCTGATAAGATCAACTGACAGAATGGAAGCATTACAATTCAGTAAATACTTCAGAGTGTCCCCCTGTTATTTTCTGCAAAAAATGAGATGCAACTAGTATGATATGGTGGCATAAACAAGCAAGAAAACAAACCACACAAAACAAGCGCATTCGGGTAAGACCCTTTCATTCACATGTAATTTCATCAAACACCTTTTCATTCAAAACCAAATAACACAAAACAAAATGAACAAAGAAAAGCTGAGTTCCATCATAACTTTATGTACCTATTACATCACACATCTTTACATCATTCGATCAAGAACTTAAGAATTAATAGTACAATTAAAATAATAATTACTATTATTAAAGTGTTGATTAAGTCCCTCGTAAAAGCCCAAGGATCATTGTTCCCTTGGGTGTCATTTCTTTGATCATTGACTTGAGCGACTTGATCGTTAACTTTGACATCTTTGTTGTTGTTTAATTCTTCCCGGTTTTCTCTCGCCACTTCTGAGTGAACCCACATCTTGTATGATCTTTCAGCTTCGGCAGCTGACATAAACCCCTTATAAACAACACCGCGGTACCCTGATACCGCAGATAAACATGTTGGCCAATCCAGATATACTCTGGGTCTACGACCACGATAAACGACATATGCTCTGAATGCCATTCCTGCATTTAAAAAAATTTCATAAAAGCAATCATCACACAAAATTCATTCCCACAGCTTTGCTTCAAATTCATCCAAAACCATCCAAAATTCATCAAAAAAAAAAACTATAGAAAACAAAAACTTAATGCAATATGGCAAAATGTGTCATCCAAAAGGAAAATCCCAATTGTTCAAAAAACAAAAAACAATATAGGTGGCGAAACCTAGATCTTATGTTGTGGTGCCTTGGCCATAAAAACAATACATGAAATCAACAGATGACATTAAGAATTTCTTCTTCATGTCAAATTTGACATGCATGCATAAAAAACCAATAGAGTCATTGATCCACATATATATAGTACCTAAAAAAAATAAAAATCTAGCTATCACCTTACTCTTGGAGCGACAACAATCTTAAATGGTGCCCAGTAGAATCTGGAGTTTAACAACAATTTATATTCATGTACCTTGGCGATGGTAAAAAGAAGCATATTCTAGTGCCTTGCTAAATGATTTCACATGGGAAATTCTATTTGATTACCCCATTAACAAGGCTACTTCCACCTACAAATTGAATGCTATTAAAAGAATGGTAGAATAACCTATGCTATTAAAATCAACCTCACTGAACACATACTTGATTACAACTCATATACACAAATTATGAGCTCATCTATAAATTTAGAAAATTCAAGCAACAAAAAGCATCAAAACGAGAACCCATTCAACAATTACAAAAAAACTACAACATGGACTTGAACCTATGACTGTTTATAATAAAGTTGGAATCTTTAAGATACAAATTCAGCAAATTCAACCCACGAAATGCACCAAACCCTGAACCCCATTCAACAGATATATAAAATGAGTTCGAATCCACACCTATTTTTAGTAAACTTGCAACCTTTCAACTAATCAAAAAATACCCAGACCCACATTATCAGTGCAAAGAAGAATACCCCATTGTCACTGGGTTTTCAGTGGGAGTGATGAGTGAACTCAAAACCCAAACCCATCACTTCCAATTTCGAAATCTTTTCTTTTTCTATTTCGACATCAAGATGAGTAGAAAAATCAAAGGAGTAAAAAAATTTCTTGCATTTCAAAACAGTTTTTGTTTGTCAAAGGAGTAAAAATCAGGAACCCTAGATCTAGATCTAGAACCCCACCCTCTGAAATCAACACGAAAAATCAGTAGAAACCCTAGATCTAGAAACCCACAAGAAGAAATCAACAATAAATCAAAGAGGGACTTACCATTGTAGTGTTGAGAGATGGATTGAAGCTTTTCGAATGGGGACTTCTTCTTCGAGGGAATGTGCGATGGGGAGCTTCTTCTTTTTTCTTGATTCGGTGGAGTCGACGATGGGGAGAGGGTGGGGAGGGAGTTTCTGTTGTGCAATGGAGATCTGAGCAGTGATGAGCAGGAGAGCTCTGGTTTCTTGTTTGGAGCCAAAAAGCAAAAGTGAAAATGAAAATATTAAGATTTGCTGATTTTGCCTCCAAATGAGCCGCACGTGCCCTCGACCCTCCCAGGCGCATGTGCCCTCGAGGGTCGAGGCAGTCTCCCAGGCGCTCGACCCAGGCCAGCTAGAATTGTTGAAGAATTAGTATATCAACTTCCCTTGCATTGATCTTTTTCCTTTTAAGGTTTGTCATCATTCCTTGTGGAATCCAACGAGAGATGTTCATATATAGTGGTAATTTGGGTTTGGAAGAAGAAGTGTGTTTAAGCTCAAAACATATTGGGGAGGTAATTTGACCAATAATTAGGGGAGATGTATCCTAAAATAACCAATATTATGGGGAGGTATGAAAAATTAAGTTTAAATGGGTCTACCTTAATCCAAATGGGGGCTACTATTAACAACAACCATGCAAGGAACATTGTTGTGGTTTCTGGTGTGTTGGGGGGTGGCGAAGAAATGTTTCCTTCCCATTTGCATAAATTGCCAGTTCACTCTTGTCTCCATTAAGATATGTATTTCAGCCACCCAAGACCAAAAGTCCATGCGTGTTGACTCTGAGGGCACGAGATGGTTAACAAACAAATGAAGCTTGGGTCTTTGCAATGGAAATAACAAGTTACTAGTCAAAAGCTCAATCATTTCCCGTAGTCGGGCATTTTTCAAAAGGTACATTGTTTCTCATACCATCGCGACAAGTTTTAACAACGTGCCAATAAGGATCACATTTGTAAATTCAAAAATGTCTTGATATTCATACATGTCATCTTCAAGGTGCCAAACACCATTATAGATGTTTTACTTCTAAGACCGATTATCCTTAAATTTTTATATTGAAACTTTTACAAGTAAACTACGCAACAAATCGTTGAACCTGTCAGAGCTTAAAAAATTGACCATTACCAAGAACTTTTCATGAAAGATATTAAAACAAAAAAAAAATTCAAGGTCCCATTCTGTTTTTGCACTTCGAATTATGTTCAATCATGGGATGTTTATGTTCTTCAGCCTTTTTGGCTTCAAATTCAAGGACAAACTTCTTCAACCCGGGGAGGTTGATGTAATTGGGTTATTTAGCAATATTAGTATTTTAGTAATAGTAGTCATAGTATTATTTTAATTAGGAACAATCCATAATAGTTAGGGTTTTAGTTTTCAATTAGGTTTAGTACATGTTTCTTGTCGTAGAAGTTTAGGTAAGTTATAAATAGGAGTGTAGATTGATCATTATTAGAAGGTTCATTGAAGAGAAGAATTTATTTTGTTTTTGTCGTAGACTTGTTTTTTCGATTCTTGTTTTATTTTTCGGTTATCGTATATTTGAAATTTAAGTTTCTTTGCAATTTTAATTCTACCATAAACAAATAACTATACAACTACACTTTCATGATTCGTGTTATATTATCTAACGAGATACTGGTGAAAAATATTTTATTATATATATTTTATTTTACTAAGTTTTGATGTCAATCATGATTCTGACACTTCTCCATCGAGGGAATGAGCGAGGAAACGAGCGAGGGAAATGAGGTGGCGAGGTGAAAGCCGTTCATTTCCCTCGAGATGCACGCGAGAAAAGTCAACGCACGCATCTCGAGGGAAATGAACGGCTTTCACCTCGCCACTTCATTTCCCTCGCTCGTTTCCTCGCTCATTCCCTCGACATTTAGAATTTCTCTTGTTTCATTCATCTCATGTTTCTATTTATTTTTGTTTACAGTGTTGGAAATAAAGATTAATTTTTTTTTTGAGACCACCACACCCTTGTACATGGAACTACATCCCTCAATACTCTTGGGTTCATTAACTTAAAGACAAGTAACGAAGTGACCTAGGGACTGTTAATTTATAGAGAAATATATATCTTTCGTGAGAGACGAGTAACCCTAACTGACTCATATGTGAGGAGGTATAAGGACAATTATTTATTTGCCTCAAAAGACAATTTTTTATTTGCATTAAAGGACAATTTTTCACTCTTACTGTTTGAGCATCAAATTACAAGTTTTTTTTTTCCAATTTCATCAATCGCCTCCGCTGACTTGCATTAAAGGAAAATGTTTCACTCTTACTATTTGATCATCAAATTACGATGTTTTGCCAATTTGATGACATATAAAATTCAAATCAATATGATTTTTCTTGAAGTCTACTCTTTACTATGTATATCACCACCACGAAATACCAATGCATCACAATATTTTTAGTCCCACAAAGGAGTTTCAAAAGAATGGCAAACAATCAATCTTATACCTTAACTCTCAAAAATAAATTGAATAGGGCCTAAAATAAATGAGGGTCAACTTGGGGAAAACTCTGTCACGATCGTGACAAGTTTGAGATCAAAATAAGAAAACAAACTGATAGATTGAGCTTGAAAATAGGAAAGGGGTACAACTTCTCTAGGGTTCCTGAACCAGAGAGCCTCACTTTACTAAATACATTCTTAATGCCCTGCCTATCCCTTCTCAATTTAACTACAGTAGAAATTCTAGATGGACTGATGATAAACATATAAATGAGACATTTTATGCCTCTAAATATACAATTGTTGAGTCACATTATCTAATAAAAAAATCTCACTATGTGTTTTGTGTAATTTGTAGAATATCAAACACTAATATCAAATCATACACAACGTGGCATAATAAGGCTAAGTTCAACAACTAAAAAGCCCATTGGAAGTTCATACATGCATTGTCAAAGATCAAAGATTTTCAAGGCCAATACCCATGAAATCAAGCCAAGAAAGTTTCATGATCTACGGATCTCAAAGAAATCAACTTTAAAATTTGGGCATTCACATGGAAACTTCATCATAGCCAAAGAATTTATACAAACTCCACTATTCATTCTCACATTTGTACTCCACCACTTTTACACCCCACCTTATTTCACTTTTACACTCTTCCACATTTTTATTTCATCACTTTTACACTACCTTATTTCACACCAACATTATTCCTTATTTCACTCCAACACTCCACCTTCCACCCCCATTATCTCTACACATAAGTCTCACCCTTCTTCATTTATAAATACCCCACACATGGAGATACAAAGGAGAATACTTTTGAAACACCTTTGAGAAAGAAATAGTTGGAGTAATTGTAGTTTAGAGAGAAATAAGTGAAGTTTGGCCTAGAGCTTCCATGTTTGGCTAACATCACACCTTAGGGTGTGCATGAGCCCATGGGAGGATACTCAAAGATGACTTTCTTTTAGATTAGTTATTTCCATTTTCAAGTATTAGAGAATCATGTGTAGTTAGATTGGTCTTGTAGTTTGGTTGTGTCATGAATCTATGAGGTACGTTAGATGTTTTGTGCTTCATTATATGAATTCAACTCATGTTTTCTTCTTCTACTTCTTAAGCTCAAGATTAGATAAGTTTCTATACTTGCAATTTCTTTAACAAGCTCCTTACAATGTTTACATATTCTAAGTTTTAGTTTTATTGTGATTTGTCAAATATTTGGTGTTTCATTTAAGTATGGATTCTTTGTATGCTTTTAAACCCACATTTGATTCTTAGATTAGTAATATAATTTAAGCTTGAAATCAATTTTCTCATAATGTTATATTTTCCATCCTAAGGTGAGATGAGAATTTACCTTAGGATGTGTTAATGAATTTGGAAAAGATTAATCTAAGAGTGGTCTAATGGTGTCATCTATTCATGATGATAAACTCAAAGCTCTAACTATCACATTTAGGTTTTACTTTGCATTTTTATTTCAAACACTTTACCAATCACTTATTTTCTAACTAGGTTAAGTTTCGAAAGAGAATTAAAGATTAATTTTCCAAATTTTATAGCTCTCATTGTGGGATTCGACCCGTAATTGTTGTTATCTAACTCAATAGATAATTGTGCGCTTGCGGTAAGATTTGAGATCGATCAACTGACCGATAGACGACGCGTGCCTTAATCTGGCTAACTCAACTAACAAAACTCAAACTATTACTACTTTGCCCCTATATTTGAATTTGCCCCCAAATACCTTTGGCGCCTTTTCTTGTGCCTAACTTCTATTATGTTCACTTCTTCTTGTAGCCATGACATTGCCCACCCCCTTTTCCAAATTCTTATCCTCAATGATTGAATTTAGGAACCTTGAGGTGGTGTGCAACAACCCTTCCAAGTTGCGAGAATTGAGTATGGAGGGGTGTCCAATCGTCATAGGTAGTCTCTTTCCCAGTGTTATAAACTCTAAAAGCACCACCCCAAATGTATACACATTGCACCTTTGTTGTATCACTTCCAGGTTTACCATTTTCAGAAGTAGTATAGCCTATGCAGCTAGTAAGCAATTTAGCAGCTTTGAGCTTAATGTTGTTCCTGGTGAGAGGCCTGAGAATATCTACACCAATATCAGAGACACGGGTCATGAGTTCATCATCAAGCACAACATTCGAAGCTTGTAAGTTGCCATGAATAACAGGTGGCAAGTATACTGAATGCACATAATTCAAAGCTTTGGCTACCCCAAGAGTAATTATGATGTGATTACTCTAGGATAGATGTTTATTGCACTGTAGTGCTTTTTCAAGTGACCAACTTCCAACATATTCGTAGACAAGGAGATGTTGTCTATACTTTGCATTGTATCCGTGGAGTGTCACAATATTAGAGTGTCTCAGTTGGACAACATTCCAACCACATCTAGGAATTGCTCCTCTATCTGGATCGACAGTTTTTTTGTTCTAATGTCCCTTACAACCAAAATTTGGCTATCTAAAAACTTTCCCTTGTAAACGGAACCAAGGAATGCCTTTCCTAGAAGGTTGTTTTCACTGAAGCTGTTAGTAGCTAATTGTAGCTCTATTGCAGTGTACATTTCTAAAAGCAATGGGTTTCAGGCACTCCCTGTGACACAAGCTCTTCTTATTAGGGGTGGGCATCCCATCCCGCGATCTTGATTCTGTCCCGTCCCGTCCCGATTTTTCGGGTCATAATGGGGTTGAATAATTTCATCCCGATCTCGTCCCGTCCCGATCTAGAATGGGATGGGATGGGATGAAGATTTTCAATCCCGCCAATCTCGTCCCGTCCCGAGCTAATTTTTTAATATTAATTATTAATATTTTTATTTATTTATTTATTTAGGATTGTGGATGCCTATACAAATTCACTGATGTATATAACATTTTTAGCATCTCAATTTTTCTCTCACACACATCTCTAAATTAATCTTTTGATGGTAAATTTGTAATACTTCTCTCTCTGATCTCTCATTCCTTTAGTTAGGTTTAGGGTTACTAAAGGGAAGCCAACAAATAACAAAAGAGATTCAAGAAACCGAGAAACAAAATAAAAGAAGCGAGCTTCAAGAGCAACACTGTGTTCTTGAAGAGAGATTCAAGAAGAAGAAGCACTGTGTTCTTGAAGAGCAGCACAAAAGAAAAGAAGCGAGCTTCAAGTCCAAAAGGAGAGAAACCGAGAAACCAAGAACCCAGGCCACCACTATGTTCTTGAAAAGAGATTCAAGAAGAAGAAGAGAGATTCAAGAGCAGCACTCCAGCACACGACGACGACGACACACCTCGTCCCCTTGATCCAGAGTGTTCTCGCTCAGATCCAAAACGGCGACTCCAACAACACAGTCTGCAGTCGCACACAGCACACGACGACGACGACACACCTCCTCCCTTCCTGCTTCCGCTTCATCCAACTTCTCTAGCTCTCTGTTACACAATCTGTCGATTTGTACAAGTAAGATCCAACTTCTTTAGGTCTTTGTTTAAAGAAATTGTTTGGCAGGGTCCTAATTTTTTTAGGTTTTTAGCTTTCAATGAGATAGGCGTGATTTATTTGATCAAATTTGTTTAAAGAAATTTTCACCTTGTTAGCATGCCCTTTTGTTTTGTAGGAGTCCTTACACTGATCAAGAAGAAGAACAACTATGATTTCAGAAACCCCCAATTTGAAAATTTGAACCCTAAACACAAATCCAAAGATGAAGAGATCATTGGTAAGTTCTAACTCTTCACTTACCTTCCGTTCTTAGATAGTTATATTATGTTTTGATAATTTTTGTTCAGAATGTATTCTAGTTGATTATGTTCAGACTTCTAGTTGATATGTCCAGATTAGCACGCTGATCCTATCCCGATCCCGTATGAACGAAATGGGATAGGCATGGGTATATCTCGTCCCATCCCATCCCGTGCCCACCCCTACTTCTTATATCCAATTCTTCATCTATGTCTGATGGGATGGGAAGTGAACTAACAATGTTGTAGAAGCTTTGCAACTTGTATGCTAGGAATTTTTTGATCTGTATCGCAATGATGACTACCATATTAGCCATAAGAACTACTCCACCAACAATACAAGTTAAAATTATGAGACCAAGCCTTCTTTTGGATTGTTCACTTCGTCTGAGATCAGGAAGGCTCCCAAAGGGAGTTGAGTGTGTAGGTGAGGGCTTACTGATATTGTGACGGCCGGAGATAGTCCCCACTGGGTAATTTCATGGAGGATAATCACCTATTGTCTGAAAAAGGATAATAGAGCCTCTTAAATTCTTCAGTAGTTATAGTGCAATACGAATATACAATCTCAGATGGTGTATTCCTGATTACTGTAAGCAACAGCTGAAGACTCGGTGAATTAATTTTGGCATCAATAATCAGGAACCAACATAAAACAAGTATGGAAGTAGGCTGTAATTCTGGATACTTTTGCATCCTGCTTCCATGGCTATAAGCAAAGAGAAAGCATAAGAGACTAACTTCATTGGCCTTGACACCTGATTCTTGCATCCTCTCAAACAATTCAGGCACTAGATGTGCAGAACTATGTTGAGTATAGCCTGACATTAGTTGAGTATAATCTGATCTTATTGCAATCCAAAAGATAACAACTGGAGTAATAATCCCATCAACAACTTTCTTGGCATCCTCGAGGCACCCACATTTGGAATATGCATGTGCAATTGCATTGTCCAGACTCCCTTTAAGAGGAATGAGCTTAACATCGTCGTCCCCCAAAACTTGAACCTTCCTAACTGTATCACCCTTCTCTATAATACCATTTTCACAATTTCTTTTCCATTTTGAAGCTCCATGGAACCTCGAGCAATTACATCCACAACACCTCCACCACTCACATTAATCTTATCAACTTGTTCAACCAAACCATATTCTCCATCTGTCACCTCAACCAATTTCCCAACAGCTTCCAAATCACTACTGGAAGGGGTCACATTAAGGACAAAACCTTCTCTATTCAATGCCAAATTCGACTTCATGGTCTTCCAAGATACCTCGTTGGGATCATCCATATTATTAGATACCTTACCCGACTCCTCAATCTCTTCGTCCTTCATATACATGTTAAGAAGAGAAGTGCTAACAATTTCTTCATCAGATAACCCAGCCTTCACCATTCGCGCATGCCCATTCTACCCGATCCCACACTTCTCACCTCTATATAAGCATGTACCAAAGAAGAGTACGCAAACTTATCGGACTGGATCCGACTAATTTGCATCCTAATAAAATATGTAGACTCACCAACAAACAACTTGCTCTCTATCGACCCAACCATCATTAAAGTCCAAGAAAAAAACATTCCACTCACACCTTTCCTCAAACATCTGTTGCGCAACCTCAAAATCTGAGAATTTCAAATACCGTGGGCTATAAAGTTGAACAATATCAGTGTTTCTTCCTCATCAAAGCTAATTTCTCAAACTGAAATGGAAGTTTCATCTTAACCCTTATCCGAAAAGAGTAAGTGTCTCTGTGAAACCTAGCATGTCTAGGTAACAATTCCAAACACCGATCCTTGGTTTCCAACATGGGATTCTCTAACAAAACCTTCCCAAACTTAATCGTAGTGTACCTCCAATCATTGTTTCTCTTTTTCGACGAAGTGTAACCGGGTTGAATGACGACCTCCCTCAGTGAATCCAATAGCCTATGGCTCCCATTGTTCACAAACTCGTTGAACGAATTGATTTGGTTGTGGATCAGACCATACACTTTGAAGGACGGACTCGAGATGTTTCTGCAGAATTTCTTCAAATGTTCTTCGTTCACTGCAAGTTCTTCTCTCACCGTTGATGTTGATTCTTCCTCCAGCTTCGATTGTTTCCTCGATTTCGTTACGTAGTTGAGATCGAAGTCGTCTAAGCCGTTGAACTTCATGAAGTCTCCATTATCATGATCCCTTTCGCTGTTTAAAGCGAACAAGTCCTTGGCTTCTATTAGAGCATGGACGATGGTTTTGATGATTTGCTCGTTGTGGTTTGATTCAGCAGATCCACTCGACTTCTGAGTGTTCTATATCAACTGAACAAGTTGTTCAAAACGAGAATCAAACCTCTTCTCCCAAGCTTCACTCACTTGTGTTAGCCTCTTCATTTCAGCCTTCACAAGTTTGATCTGTTCATTAAATTCCAGTTTGCTCTTCTTTGTCTCCTCCATGAAAGCTTTCATCTCCTCATATGAGATTTCCAAGGTTGCACCGGTTGGTGGATTGTAACGGCTCTAATACCAATTGCCACGATCGTGACCAGTTGAGATCAAAATAAGAAAACAAACTGATAGATTGAACCTGAAAATAAGAAAGGGTTACAGCTTCTTTAGGGTTCCTGATGAACCAGAGAGCCTCACTTTACTCGATACATTCTTAATGCTCTGCCTATCCCTTCTTCTCCTCTCTATTTAACTACAGCAGAAATTCTAGATGGATTGATCGATGGACGACACGTGCCTTAATCTGGCTGACTCAACTAACAAAAACTCAAACTATTACTATTTTGCCCCTTTATTTGAATTTGCCCCCAAATACCTTTGGCGCCCTTTCTCGCGCCTAACTTCTATTGTGTCCAGTTCCTCTTGCAGACATGACAAACTAAAATCTAACCCGAACCCAACCCATGAATTTTTGCCGTAACCATGTAAGTAGGGCTGCCCATGGCTGGGCAAAAGAAAACTCTGTGTTAAGGCACTAATAAACCGAGTATTTTGAACTGCTTAAATTTAACCAGATCATTGCGACTTAGAAACCAAACAATACCATGTTGATCTTTTGTAATTATGATGAATTGATGATGGATTTAACCCTGACCCATACCCATATTGTGATGAATCCTTTCAAGTTTCTTCACCTTTTTATCTCGACTTGAAGAGATGTATTGCAAGTCATCATCTTTTTATAAGGGTATCCATTAAAACGATATATGTTATTCTGACTATGTTGTTATGAGTCAATCAGACCCTCTTCCAAGATATTATGATCCCAATTTCAAATTTGTAGGTTGGTCATGTCTCCCTCGTGAATTGTTGGAGACTATAAGCATGGGTATTGATAACCATGCAGATTATGTTTGATTTCAAGATGTTTGCAAGAATTGGCGATCTGCTGCACCCCACAGATTTTCACAGCTGCCTCCTCAAACCCAATGGTTGATGCTTCCATCAATGCCAATGATGGAACCTATGGTGGGGACTTCTACAGGCTGTCGGATAATCATTTCTATCATATTGATATACATGATGAAACTCTCTGTAAAATATTAGATAGAAGTACTTATTTATAATTTATAGATAATTGAAGAGTTTCAAGTAAATTATATTAGGATTTAGTTATATTAAAATTTAATTATATTTAACAACATATGAGAGAGGCCGAATTTGATTGTAAGTAATCTAAATTTGGGATGGTAACAAGAATTTTTTATTAAAATTACAAAATTACCCTATAACGACATTTTGGACATTCCAAATATCAAGACGAAGACAAGCATCTTCTTCTGTTCATAAGCTATATGTTATATGTTACAGGTAACTTTTCTTATTTGTATCTTTGACAAGGAATGGAGCCATTGTGCCTTAATATCAACGCCTGATTTATACTTTTTTACGTTTGTTTGGAATGGGAGCCATTGTGCATAAATATCAACAGTTCAACACCTGATTTATACTTTTGATGCTTGTGTTCAGAGGTTTTTTCCTCCTTTATTCACTTGTTTTTTTTCCTCTTATTAATGATATATATTTTTTTTATTGAAAAGTAAAATAAACATAATCAGAAAAATCCTCCAAGCCGTCTGAATTGTGAACTAACCAGGACTATGACCCTTTGATCATTCAGATCGGCAATTTTCTAATGCCATTACAAATAGCACCTGCAGTCCACAAATAGAATTGCTAAGCCTGGCTATTAAGCTTGCTCTCAAGACAAGAACAAATAGCCTCAGTTAACATTGCTACTTGTCCACATATAGAATTGCTATAAAGCTTACCCTCAAGACAAGAACAAATGGCCACTGAACGTACAGCCTTTAGGTTCTGTCTCCAAAATTTCTCCAGCGAAAAAACAATTACAGCAAGCTTACCCTATGCTCCTGAGATTGATTAACAAATGCTAGTTAAAGATACACATAGATATTTCATGTGATACGGCTTTAAAATGTTGCTTTAACATGTAGCATATATAAATTAACAACACTGAGACATGCAGGAAATCATTTTAACACTACGATTTCAGAGCCAAGTGATACAACGATGAACTTCTTTGAATAATTACTCAAAATAAATCAGCAACTAATAAAACTGCCTATGAGTTGCTGAGTTCCATCCCTCCTTAAACTGATTGCCAATAAATCTTCATAAACCTCGATGAAAATTTGAGGCCCCTAAAAACCAAACCCAGAGCAAAAGAAAGCAAACGAAAAACTTCAAATCAACTAAAACCCCAACCCAGATCCAAGAACATAGACCTACTCACAAACCAAACTCATCACCTACTAAATCAGCCACACACTGAGTGCCTTCAGCTCTGGGTATGGTCAATCAGTGACACTACTGTAGCATCTTCCACTAGTTAGAACTTCCAGTATTCGTCAGACTTATCTGTTTCAAGATATCCCTCTTTGAAACAGAAACCCCACTATTAGAGAGGAAAACGAGCTTTCAAGTGATGGGAGGTGTACTAATAAGATTTGGACAACGGCTACACCATTAACTTGCACTCTGTCGCTCTAGAAGCAGGTAGTCACCATGTCAATCAACGGCTACAGGCAGACTGCGGTAACTACCTCAAAACAAAAAACCAGTCAACCTTAAAACCCATATTGCTTACAAATTATGCCTTATCAAGATCCTTGAGAAGCTGTTGTCCTCGTCCTTCACATTCAGATAAAACAAACCAAGTTGCTCCCTCAATGGTTGTACCTCTCCATTCTTTACTTCAGATCTTTCACTTTAGTAAGTCAGGGAAAAAGCTGGCTTGGATGGATCCAGGTTATCTCACTAGAGTTAACGATGTTCTCTGCAGAGACACACATCATATTCGAAAACAGTGACCATGACAAATAATAGGGATGTGTGAGCTTGTGTTTCTTTTGGTCGAGATGAATAAACTTAATGATTCCCGTTATCTCAGTTGTCAAGATAATAGGGATGTATTTTGTCAAGACAAACGCCTGATGCTGGTCAGCTTTTGCCCATTCTCTTAAAGATGATTAACATGTAGTTAAGTGTTTACACCGCATGCCTTTCTGGTCTTTGACACTCAAATTACCACTGACATTCCTTGGGCAGTGGACTATAAAATCCTTCTCAGATGATCATATTGAGAGAGAGAGATATATGTGAGAATTATCACTTAGAGAGCACTTTACAAAAAGAGAGACAACGCATAGCATACAGCACCACCACTGGGTCTCAATAGTGATACCAAACCCATGTAGTTAAGTAGAGGATAGGGCACGGATGATGATAACAAAAATGAAGACGACAAAAAACAAAAATCTATGGACTTTTTCATATTTGTATTTATACATTCCATGCAAAATGTGCAATGGACATTATTATGTAGCTATACAAATACCGATGGATCTAAAATTGATAAGACATACAAAAGCAAGAAAACACAACTGTCCTATAAGCATAGTTTTTCTTTTGGAGTCATGGTTATAACTAGAATATATCTACCCACATACCTTGATACTTCACAGGAGATACAAAAACAAATGTTCTTGTTTTCCACAATACGTTGCGGTATAGGACGAGGCAAACCAAAAGAATTGCTAGCCTTTCTACAAAACCCACCAGAATCAGCTTGAGGAGATGAGATCAGGTCTACCGAATTTCTATCTCCCATGCCACTAAAACAATTGGCCATACATTTCAAAAATCTATCAACTGACAGAAAAAACTGAACACACTCATATAATATACCTCAATAGCATTTGAATGCGAGAAGATCATAAACCAGAAAACCACTTTCACATTCGAGTTCGTTTGACTAGGGTCTCTTTCAACTCATTTCTGCTTCTCTGCTGCCTATTGTACAAAACAAGTGAATAAAGTGTCAAAAACAGAACTAGGAAGAAGATTATTCAATAATTAATGAATGAAAGTCATCCTAGTGTTCATAAAATGCATACAGTGGGGATTATCACTCTTATCATTTTTTCTGTTTCAGCAAATGAGAATACTAGAACTTCGACTCAAGGTTTCTTAGGAAGTCCACTCCAATACAAGAAAATATTACGCACAAATCATACTAGTAACAAAACACCCAGGAAGAAGGGGAAAACAAAAGGACAAGACAAACTCAACCCATTTTCATAACCAAAAATTTCATGGAGAATTAGCAAGAGAGATGAGTTGGAAGAGTACAAAAAGAGGTCTTGTGAGTCTCAAATAGATCAACCAAAGGAGTTTGCAAGAAAGTAGATTCATGTGTTTAGACCAAACAAAATTTCTAAGAAATGGATACAGAAGATGCCGATTTTTAACTAAAACCTATCACAAGAATTTTCTCAATTGATTTACAGCACCTCACAAGTCATAATGAAACACCCTCTGAACTCGGTAAAAGCCTAGTCAAACCAAGTAGTAAAGCTTCACCACTAAGCAGTACTTAGAACCTCTTCTAAGTTTTCCTTTCTTTCTCCAACAAGACTCCCCAACGAGTGGGGAAAAAAAATACCTTACTCAGTAAGCAGTGCCAAGGACTAGACATTTGATCCAAATTGTCAAAAAGATGCCTACAAGACTAACTTGAACACGTGGTATAATCAAAAAAATGAACTATTGGGTTTTCAGAAGTTGACCATCTCCCAAATTGGGCAGTTCCTAGCATCCAGCATTTGGCACTTAGCATGGATTCAGAAGCAGGGTCACTTCCCACCAAATGCATAGGTTAATTCGGGTATAAGCACAAGAACAAAAGACCTTGGGATAATCTTTTTGATAGAGTGAGAGAAGTAGGTTCGCACCTCTTAACGAACCAAGCTAATCTTTGGTGCCAATGGGTGCGGGCAAATCTAATAAAGGATCAGAATTTTAGGACCTTGACAGTACCTCAGGATTGCTCTTGGATATGGCGCAGCATTCTGAAATCTCGTTCAGAAGCAACCAATCGAAGGGCAAAGCCCGGAGTGCAGTAGAAGAATGTGGAGTTACGCATATAATAGGATATGGTAACAACACAAGGTTATGGCAAGATCCATATCACCCAAACGGAGTTCTTCTAAATCACTTTCCCAATCATCTCAGGTATAACTCAATCATGCATGTGGAAGCTAATGTGTCTGCCATCATTGAAGGTAATCAATGGAGCATTCCCATTTGAATTTCATACCTTCATGAGCTTCTGCAAAATTGAATCTTCTTTAGCCTGATATCCAGCACCAACAAGATTATTCACCTCTGGCTCATCTGGTTCCATGGCACTTACAGGTATGGAACTACCAAACTCAGCAGAGGCTGTTTTATGAAGAGGAACAACAAGTAAAGGATTTGAGGGATCCCCACATACGGTGCCTAAGGCAGAAACCTACAAACAAATCCACACCACATAAGTCACCAAAACCAAACACTAAAAATGATAATCTGCATATAAAATGAAATTTTTAAATGAATACTTACTGCTGCATCTTTAGTTGCCATGACAACAAGTGCAGACCTAGCCCTCTTCTTAGCTCGAATTACAACATCTTCAACGTCTCCAAACTCCCCAAATAGTTCTTTCAACCTCTGAGCATTATAACTGTCCCTATTTCCCTCCCAAGAAACCTTCAATGCCCTCTCCTTATCCAAACCCTCAGACGGTAAATTAGTTGGCTTTGTTTTCGTAGTTGTTGTTGCTTCTGTTGCTGCTTTTTTTGCATGCATAGCTTTAACTCTGGCAATCTCTTCTTTAAGTTTCTTCGAAATCCTTTCCTCTTCTTCTCGAGCTTTCGAAACCAGATCAGGCGCAAACGAAGTGCGCTCTCTCTCATCAAGATCTGACATCATCCGACGTCGTTTGACATCGTATCGAGACTGCCGATGTCGCTGCTCGCGCTTGACGCGGAGGAGATCGTCAAAAAGCTTCCGAGCCTTTTCGTCTTTTAAGATCTCGTACGAGGATTTGAGCTTTTGGAAATTGATATGTGCATTGGGATCATTCAAACGCTTGTCAGGATGCAACTCTAGAGCTTTTGATCGATAAGCCTTAGAAATTTCATTCTGGGTGAGTTGTGATCCCTCTTCACCTGATGGCAATCCTAGAACTTCATAGTGATCAATCTCCACTTCCATGGCTTTTGTTGTAAATCAAACAAATGCCACGCAAGAAAACCTTAGTAAGAAACACTAGAAAAAAAAAAAAAAAAAAAAGCAATTAATTACAACAATCGTGAACAAGCACTTGAAAATAATAAATGCAATGTGGAGCCCGATAAAAAATCACTATATAACCATAACGAGCATCCAGTCAATTAAACAGAAACTACATCAACCTTGGGCATCCGAAATTCAAACTCCTTGGGTTAAATTTACAGCTATGAACAAGGAAAAAAAAGCAGAAAAATTAACTTGTTCAGTGTAATTTAACAACCCTTCTTAAATTAAAACCTAAAAAATTCATGTTTTATAAACTATCTGAATGCTACTGCGTCCTCCTAATTAACCAAGAATAATATATCATAAGTTTACTACAACAATTCAAACTTAATTGCAAGTTCTTGGGAGAAGAAATTAGGGTTTTTTTCACGTTCTTAAAGGGGCAACAGTAAAGAAGAGTGGAGCTAGGCTTAGAAACAATTCTAAAAAAAATAAAAAATAAAATCATTTGTAAAATCTTACCTTGAAGTGTCTAGATTCGAACGATGGCAGATGGAAAGAGATACGGGCTGAGAGTTTGGCTCTCGCTGCACCAACACGATTTGGGGCCAAGAGAAGAAGAGGACTAGAGTCGATCGAGAGAGGGAGAGAGACTTTGCGTGAAGGAGTTTTTGGACTCTGGGTGAAGGGGATCGTAAGAACTAATGGATGAAACCAAAATATTGAGGTTGCTAAGGTGTGGTGGTTTCAAAAGTTTCCAAAAGTACTGACTCTTATTTTTTTTTTTTTTTTACTATCTAACACCATTCAAAAAACTGTTTTTTTTTAAATAACATAAAATAAAGTAACTTTCAACCAATTTAAATCCTCAATTAAGATCGATTATCAAGCTCAACAAAACATGAAATTTGTAGTACTCTAAATTATCTAATAAACACAATTTGAATCACTTGAAAATGTTTTAAAATGAGCAAGTTATAATTATATTATTAAAGTTGCGCAATAAAAATGAGGTAGTGTCCTTGACTAAAAAAGTCTATTCAAGAAAGGGAACATAGAAGCACCAGTTCTATGCAGGTTGACCATTCAGTAAATGAAAGTGCAGCGACGCTTGCAAGGTGCTTTCTTTTACTTTCTAGTATTTGGACAACTTTTGTTGCATTGTTTCTTATAGTTCCATGTTCTGTTGTTTATTTCTTGGTAATTGGTTGGTACTACAGGTCTATTTATCATATATAATTTAACTTCTTTGTCTAACAGTTAAATAGAAAAGTGTGCAATTCTTGTTAAATTGAATAACTGATGCAGGAGGATCTGAGTCGATGATACTGAGTTGTCAGATAACACGTTTTTGGCACTAAAATATCTTGGATTAGCAGATCAGCACAAAGATGACAGAAAATCATAATTCTTTTTCTAATTTGGCAGTTTTGGGTGTGTTTTAATATTTTGGCCATAAATTTGGCTACGAGTATCATAATCGTGCAAACGACCCCAATTCGGAAAGTTCTTTTCAACACGCACGTCGTGGTCAACGAGCTATTGCACATATTTTCAAGGCCAAATTCCACCGTTTTCCCTTTTGAATCTACAAATTTAGCAGTTTATTTTCCTTTATAGTAATATTTCAATTATTGTTTAAGAAGTGATTCTAAACCCAATTTGGGTCTGATTTCTGGCAGTTTACTTCTTTTATTACATATTTTGTTTTAGCATGATTATTGGGGTTTTGCTAATTTTGGTAAAATTCTAATAATCACGAGTTTTAGCTATAAAGCCCGACTTGTGAGCTGATTTTAGGGAGACCTTTGATTTGAGTAATTTAATTGAGCATTAGAGTTATTTCTCTGAATTTTTGGCTATTCTCTTGTGTTCTTCCCTGTCAATTATCTGTTGCTATTAGCCTGCAGAATAAGCGTTATTTTGCCCGGTGTCAATACCCTTATATGGCAGGATAATGAAGGTTTGATCCAGAAAAAGGCATACGGAACTCTCTAAATAATTCTGAAGATGCGCTCTCTCTCCCTCTCACAATCTATTTCATAATTTCTAATTTTCATTGCCTTTTATAATTGTCAAAAATGATCATGTCCATGAACGGAATATTTGTCCATGACCATCTACAATAGTCCTAACTATTAAAAAGTTCAATTGCCATCTAATTCCTCCGGTCAGGCCAACGGGTAAGATTTGTGGCGGATGGTATACAAGGCCAACTTTTGTACACTACCAAAGGCATTTAAATGGTTCTGGGATAGAATATAGACCCTGCTAACCCTTAAAAAAATTGTTCATGTCAGTCAGAGAAAGGGGAGGGGGTGCGAGATCTCCTTTCACATGTACAACTAATCCACCTATAGATCATATTTGCATATTGTAATGTTATGAGGTCTTATTTTTTCCTTTGTCTTGATGAATTTGTATTGCCAGGACCATGATGAGTTACTCTCAACTAAGCTCGATGAATTACTTCGGTTGCTGGTTAAAGTGCTCCCATCATGCCATTTTTCAGCCAAACGCCATAGACTTGATTGCTTATATTTCTTAATTAACCGTGTTAATAAGGTCATTGGCAGGATTGTTCACAAACTCTTTAGTTTTATGTGTCCACTTTTTTTTGCTTGCCTACTTTAGAGCCTTCCTTCAATTTACTAATTTTGTTGATATTAGCCTGCTAAAAGCTTTCAGAAGACCACATATATCCTAAACTATGATTTATGTATACCACTGCAGGATGCATCAGAGCAGAGGAAACACAACATCATTAATTCTTTCTTAACTAAAATTGTACTTGCTCTGAAAGAGGTATTGTTTTTCCTATATGACAAGTATTGCATTGTTCCTGGGCTGGGGTGTTGACTATCCTGTAAAATTGCATACATTTTCCTGTTATTGTTGTGGTTTATTGGAAGTGAGTAATTTTGTATGTGTGCATGTTTATGCGCTGAACTTGTATGTCTGCATGATTTTTTTTCTTCCTAATATTACGAAACTAAAGGAAACCATCCGACCTCATAGATCAAAAGCTAATTGCTAAGAGTATCATCGGATGCATTGCTTCTTAAGCTTCTACTCTATCCTTTAGTGTCCTTGCAAACAGAAGTGTCCATTTCTTACTCAACAGGAGTCCTAATGTTATTAAGAGTCATCTGAAGGGGTCGTAGTACTTTTCTTTAATTGCTATTGTATCTTGTCTAGATCTTTCCTGGTAATTTCCCAGGAGTACGTGATCCTTATTTTGTTTGTTCCCTAATGGTTCGTCTTCTGTAAAGAAAATAATTGGAGAATTGTATTATTATTGTTGACTACAAGCTTATATAAGTTATTTCTTACCTAACCTTGTGGAAACAGGAAACTTAAAACTTCCTATACAAAATAGATGACTTTCTTATTCTAACTTTTCTATTCTTGTACATATTCTAACTTACCTTCTTGTAACTTTCATCTTCTTGTACTTTTCTTATTGTACAGGTGAATCAATCTTGGACATGGGTTTGGCTATGTTTAGGTGTTACAGAATAGCAAAGTGTTACAGAATATGTTATGTTAGGAAAGTCATAATAGAATAGAAGTCTTAGGTTTCCTATCTCCGCAAGGTTAAATCAGAGTTTACTTTATAAGCTTGTATTCAGTTAATGAATAAACATAACACAATAATATTTCAATACAATTCTTTACATGGTATCAGAGCAACTTTCTTTGGTGCCTAAGACTCCAGGATTCAAGCTCTTCCCCACCTCCGACAACTACACTAGACGCAATAGGCGGGGAAGGAATTAGAAGAGAATCATCTACTTCATTTAAACTCTGTCAGGTTGATCACTCTCTCAGCCAGACAGCTCAAACCACCATCACAAATCGTTCACACCATCACATCATGTTTCGCCGTCTTCTATCCGGCAATCAATTGTTTTATTTCCAACACCAATCGACATACTCCTCACGCAACATCAGTCATGCAACAAACCAGAACAAATACCACCACCACTTCCGCAAACACAAAAAAAATATCATACTGACTCTAGGAGTATATGCACCCCTTTCACGTGCAAAATCAAGCTTCACTGGACGTCTTGCAAGGTCTTCACCATTCAACTCAACTACCTTTTTTTTATTGCTTCTACTGATGCAAATTCAACATGACCATATCCTCTAAACCTTCCATCCTCATCTGATGAAAAATGTACATCGACAACTTCACCAGCATCTTTGAATAACTCCTCCACATCAGCTCTTTCAATATTGAAAGACACGCAACCTCGCCAGCTTCACCTTCATCGTCTCCCCATCTCGCAGCCACGCAACCTTCAACGAACAACAACAAAACAAAGAAGGAGAAGCAGTTCGCTCCACTCTGTCTCCGTCACGCAGAACAACAAGTTTTCACTATCACGAAATCCACACACAGCAGCAAGGAGATATCATGAAGCTTCTCTTCATTCTCGTCACTCAACAACAAGTCAAGATCAATTGAAGCTTCACGCAATAGCTAAGAAATTTCAGCCAACCAAAGGTCTCATTTTGTGCAGCAGAGAAGAAGAGAAAATGCAGCTTGCAAGGGAGCTCAATCGTAGCCAACAGATTGCAGAGCAACAGGGAACTCTCTTCTTCAACAACTTTTATTCCTAATTCTTCACACACATGCAACTACACAGACGGACCGACCACCCTGTCCGGAGGCGGAGCTAGGATTGCAAATAAAGGGGGGCAAACAATACACAATTATTCAACTACACCAATTTCAGCAGTGGCACAACTCCACCTTCTTCAATTATTAGTTTCCCATACCGAATGTTGTCACAAACAAGTGAAATGAGGGAGGCTTCCGCATCGGACCTGTCATCGAGCGATCCAGTGTAGAGTGTTGCCATGTGCTCCCAGATTAGGTACAAAATTGGTTCATTCGCAGCAATAGTTGAGAGTCCTAAATATCCGTCGGATGCGGCAGAGATGAGAAGCAAGGAGACGTCCATGAAATTTCTTGAACGCAACCACATGGAATTATAATAAATAAGATTCAAAATACATCATTGTGCCCATCAAAAGTTCATAAATTCAATGATTGAAAGATTTTTTGGACGTAAGGGGGGCAACCTACAAATTTAAAGGGGGGCAATATGGAAAATATGAATACTTTAATGGTTTTTTTTAAGATAAGGGGGGCAATTGACCCCCTTAGCCAAAGGGTAGATTCGCCCCTGACCTTGTCTTCACCACGGTGCCTTACCCCTATTAATCACACATACGCAAGGAAGCAGAGAAACATCCATTGAGCTCATCTTCTCTCTCCGCCAACAGCTTCATCGCAGCCACCCTCAACCACCATGTGTTCCTCCACACGTCCTAAACCACCGGCCAATCACCACCGCACCAACCAAGCAGTTGCAGACGAAGGAGAAAGCAGAGATTTTGGGAGGGAAGAAACAGATTTTTGAATTTGTCGCTATTTGCACCCCCAATTTACTCAGTACCACGACAACAAATTATTACAAAAAAATTTCAACTCAACAGCAACGTCTCTCTCTGGCGCACACGATAGTAACACCCAGACAGATGTAGACCGCGCGATCTTTCTCTTGTCCTTTCTCTCTCCCTGTCACTAGTTTGATTGCACAACAGGGAAGAAACGAAGAAGAAGAAGAAACGGAGGGAAAAGAAAGAAATTTGAATCTCTTTCACTCCTCTATTCACACCCACCATCTTTAAGCAATACCAAAACCTGTGTTGTCTCGAATTGACAATACAAAAATTTGTATTGACTCGAATTGAGCAATACCAAAATCTTTGTTGTTTCGAATTGAGAAATACCAAGACTCAAATTGAGTCATGATTTCTTCATACAGGAATCATCCATAATTCGACAATCATGATGTCTCGAGTCGAACCATTAACAGCCTCACTCGACAGTCATGATTTCTTCACCAAATTGAACTTCAAAGTTTCCTCCAAGCTTCACATTTCGTCTGCGTCTACATGTCCAGCTTGCGGGGAGTGTTAAAGAAAGAAACTCTACCTATGTTACGGAATAGGAAAGTGTTACAGAATATGATATGTTAAGAAAGTCAGAATAAAAGTCTTAGGTTTTCTATCTCCATAAGGTTATATCAGAGTTAGTTTTATAAGCTTGTATTCAGTCAATGAATAAACATAACACAATAATATTTCAATACAATTCTTTACGTCTTCAGTTTACAGATGTTACTTTTCATGGGTAATATTGTGGCTCATATGGTCAATTTGAAGCAAATTATCATGTTTTTTTGCTTACCTTCTGGCCTCAGTCTAACTTTGCTAAAAGATGTGATGTATGATTTGGTGGAAGGAGCTAAATTGTAGCTAGTATATTGGATGTCGAAAGGGTTATTTGCCTTATGTTTAATTGAGATCGCTCGAGAAACAAAAATCAATTATAAACTGGTGGAATCCGGTTGTAGAAGTTACAGGGAGGAGTCTTGTACTATGCTTCTGTCCTTCAAGTTGAAAATGGCAGAGAATGGTCCTTTGTAAAATTACTTCATATCAGTTATGCTTGTAGTTCTCATTTTATGAATATTCGGACGCTTGATCTAAGTCCAACCTAAAGGCACATGCCTACCAGAAAATATTGCTTAAGTCTAAACTTTGCCACTTCTAATGGGCATTTCTTACCTATTTCGTAATAGTGGAGTGATAGGATTGTATTTCGTTACTTTCTTTATTTACTTTTTCTACCTAACGGCTTTTATTGTCGATGTTTCTTATTGTTTATTCGTTCTATACCCCGTCCATCATAGGTCCATTTAATACAGAATGCATCATTTTTCTATTTTAAGTTTTAGGGGAATTAGTTTGGAATAATTATATCGTTGATGTTCTTTACATGCTAATAAGAAAACAAGAAATAAGGCTTATGAAATACTTGTCCAAATTGGTCATGCATGCAGAAATGAAGAACAAGGTGGCAAAACGGAGCAGTTACAACAATTTTTAACATGGTACATAGTTCATTTCTTTTCGTTATTAACTCTGTTTCTAAATGTGCTTTTCTATCTATGCTTGTGCACTTAATATTCCACCTCCTGATGCCAGTATATATGTTTTATGGACTGCATTGACTCTGCAGAAAATGCGTATAGTACCTCAAACTTGTTCATGTCCTTAGGTAGCTGAAAGTCTTTGTGGTGGAATGCCTCGGATGATCAGTGTTGCAGTTAAGGGCTTAGCTCACCTAACTTACGAGTTCTCTGACCTTCTCGCTCTAGCTTACAATGTGTTTCCATCTTCATTCCTCTTGCTACGGAGAAACAACCGAGACCTAATCAAGGTCTTTCTAACATTTATGAGACACATTTTTAGTTTCATTCATTTGATTTTTAGCTGACCAGATGACTACTTAGCGAACTTTATTTTTCCATTGTTCTCCCTTTGCAAGTTTTGCTTTCTAATCACCTCATTATATATCTTGTGCAGACTAATTTAGGTTTCCTTAAGGTATTGGTGGCCAAATCACAGGCTGATGTGTTGCATATACACCTGAAAAGTATGGTTGAAAGACTCTTGAAATGGCAAGATGAAGCAAAGACCCATTTTAAAGCAAAGGTTTGTGTCTTCTATTAGAATTGTACTTGATTTTAGAGTTTTGACATTATTTTTTATAAATGAGACTTTGTTCTTACTCCAAAACATTTTTTTTGTTGGACTCCTTATGTTTGTTTATCATAAGTTATTTAAGTTATCTTTTGTGCTTCTCTTCTTGTTGATACCTTATGTTTGTTTATCATTAGAGTGTGCATGGTTTTAAGCTTTGTGGTGCAGGGCATTACCAATGTGTATTTGTATGGGATCTAAAAAAAACATGAACATACGCTATACAGTTCCCTAACTATGAAAATTTCATTAAAATCTCAAAGTACATAATCTATGAAAATCTCTAAGTACATAATCTATTATGTCTTGCCAGAAATCTTTTTGAAAAATAATGTGAAAACAAGCAATAACAAGAAGTTAGAATTACACAGACAAACTTATTGGAATCGCTCACATCAAGTGCATGTTGGTGAAAGAAGAAGATAAAATAAAAACAAAGTGGAAAATAAACTTTTAACTGGTAACTCTTTGGTTGTATTTTAAATGTTGCCCTATGAGGGCTTACTTCTGGGTCTTTGTTACTTGGAACCATTCACTGTGATTTCTTTTCGGATTAGACAAACTAAGTCTAAATCCTTGTTTGGAATGGGTAGGTGACAATTCCTAACTAGTCAACCAAGAAATTGATGGATAAACTTTTGTTTGGTTTTGTCCAGGTGAAACGTCTTCTTGAGATGCTTGTTAGAAAGTGCGGTCTTGATGCTGTTAAAGCTGTAATGCCTGAAGAACACATGAAACTCCTTGCAAATATAAGGAAGGTAGGGCATGACATTTGAAGTGTAGTTGATTAGAGGTTTCATTTCCCAGTGTCTCAAGGTTTGTGTTGTTGGGAAAATCCAACATGTATGGGCACACATATGTATTTAATGTGTATTGCTATCTTAAAGTATAGCCCAATGAATTGTGATATAAAATGGTTAATTGGGCTAGGGTATTAAAAGTCATGGGCTTAATGTGTAGATACACTTAAGCAATTTCTAATTTGATGAGGGACCAAATTAGAAATTGGTAAGTATAACTGATAACCCAATCAATTATAAATATTGGGTTATGGTCCCCTGTTGTGCGTGTGACTTGTTTCTTATGGAGTTCCCTTCTATAAAGGGATATACAGAAAACATACGTTATCAACTAGAAGATCAAGACTCATCCCTTGTTTGAAAGTGCTATCATGGATCAAGGTACGCTTCCGCTTTATTCTTGATTGTTTTTCTTCTCGTTGAATCAATATGGAGAATACATGTGTGTCTGTAGAATATTATTCTTATAGATAATCTGACAAGTGGTATCAGAGCCTACTCCATGATTGATTCTTTGAGAGATTATGAAATTTAGGATGAATTTTTAACATAAAATCAAGTTTTGTTTTTTTATTGTATGCCTCTAATAGACAAAGTCATATTATGTATGTCTGCCTTGATATGTAGAGCACAAACAAAATCACATGCCAATGCATGTGAACTAGACATTCTAATATATTTTCTTGTTCACTATCATGGAATCGAATGGTTCATCACCTGTTCTCCATTAACATGTACATCAACACTATAAGGGGCAATGTGTGTATTTGTATCAAATTATTCATACTCTTGGGTTGCATTAATCATTCAGCGTTGGAACAGTTTGAACTGTTTTCGCATGAATCTTTAATCGATTCCCCATTCAATAATAGCACAGAGTGGTACGTCTGCTAGGTAGTTGTTTAATTGTTCCATAGAAATGGGTCCAGTTAGTCTCATTCACATATAGTAACTTTTAATTTGTTGAACCTACATCCGGCCCATGTGTTAATTGATTGGTTAGTTTAGTTTAGTTTGTTGGACCTGTTAGTTTAGTTTAGTTTAGTTTGTTAGACCTGTTAGTTTGTAGGTCTGCATTGGACCCTTCAATTTTATTAGACGCATTGGACCCTTTAGTTTTATTTGAAATTTTATTATGGGCCATAACTTATTGAAAGACATTTGGGTTGTTGGGTCTGGGTCCGATGGGTTGCTGGGACAGGGTTAGACCCTGCTGGGTCAGATCCTGTTTTGGCTATTTACACCCAGCAGAATCTGTTTGAGCCACCCTGATAATAAAAAAATTCAGAAAATTAAATAATGCACCTTACATCAAGTAAATCTGGTACATTACTTAGGTCCGTTATTTATTTGTTATTATTTTTCTCAACGCGATTTATTTGAATTTTTTAAATTTAAATGATTTTTGGGATACATCTAATGACTGGTTTAGTTTGTCTAACATTTGATTGAACTAAGTGAAATAAGATGTCACCAAAGTGACCTCTCTTATGTAGATTAATTTATTGAGAATGTTAAGTTTTTGTGTTTGTGAGTTCATGCAGATATTACCCGACCCAAAGGAAGGATAATATTTTGCCGAATTGCATCCACACCTGTAGTGATAAATATGTGACAAATATGAGGTTTCCATGTGAATAATAAGCCGATCCAAAGATAGACTTATTGTTTGACAGGATTTATTGTCAATATTTGATCACCACACCAAGAGTACCACTTACAAGTTAATATTATTGTCCAAGGACTTGATATTAATGTTGTGTTAGGTATCTTGAGATGTATTCCATAATTGTTTGAATTTAAATATTATTTATTAAGATTATGATTTGAACATGCATGCTCATTAGGTTTATTCTCTGTACAACTATTATGTCAGCTACTACAATATCTGCTCATGTAAACAATATTCTCATGCTTAATGGGACAAACTTCAAGGATTGGAAAGAGAACGTCTTAATCGTTCTTGGCTGCATGGATTTAGACCTTGCACTAAGGATAGAGCACCCACTACTCTTACGGCTGAAAGTTCTTCTGAAGAAATGAGGAACTTTGAGAAGTGGGAACGCTCTAATCGCATGAGTCTAATGATCATTAAGCGCGGCATTCCGAAAGCCTTTAGAGGTGCAATATCTTAAGGGGTAACTAAGGCCAGTGATTTCCTTGTTGAAATTGAAAAATGTTTTGCAAAAAACGATAAGGCTGAAATAAACACGCTTTTAGCTAGTTTGATTTCAATGAAGTACAAAGGCAAGGGAAGCATATGAAAGATCTTGGTGAAACTTCTTTTGTTTTAGGGATTCAAATACACCGAGATCGCTCTCGGGGTATTATTGGATTATCGCAAAAGAGCTATATAGAAAAGGTGTTTCAAAGATTTGGTATGCAAAATTGTAAACCGAGAGACACCCCTGTAGCTAAAGGAGAACACTTCAATCTTAAACAATGCCCTAGGAATAAACTTGAAGTTAAAGAAATGCAAGAGATTCCCTATGCATCAGCTGTTGGGAGTCTAATGTACGCTTTGGTTTGTACACGTCCAGATATAGCATTCGTTGTTGGAATGCTAGGCAGATATTTAGACAACCCTGGGATTGATTACTGAAAATCAGCTAAACGGGTTATGTGATATTTACAGAGAACTAAGGATTACATGCTCACATATAAGAAATCAAATCAGTTGGAGATCATAGGGTTTTCTGATTCTAATTTTGCTGGATGCCAAGATAGTAGGAAATCCACATCAGGCTACATTTATCTGTTAGTTGGAGGAGTTATTAGTTGGAGGAATGCCAAATAGAGTCTCATAGTTTATTCCACTATGGAAGCAGAATATGTAGCATGTTTTGAGGCATCCAATCATAGATTATGGCTGCGAAATTTTGTCACCGGGCTGCGCATTTTGAGGAGTATTGAAATACCACTAAAGTTATATTGTGACAATAACTCAAAAGTTCTATATGCCAACAACAACAAGAGTTCATTTAGGTCAGATCATATTGACATAAAGTTCCTGGTTGTGAAAGAGAGAGTACAGAATAAACAGATTTTCATATAGCACATTGGGACAAACTCCATGATTGTGGATTTACTTACTAAGGGATTACCACCCAAGGTCTTTCATGAGCACACTGCTCATATGGGTATTATACCATTTGAGGATATTTTGGTTTAGTGGGAGTTTGTATATTTGATTGCTCTATATTGGTTTTTGGACACATTTTGTGTATTTGGGTATTTTCTGCAGAAATAAAGTATTCAGTTTATTCACACTCTTGTTTATTGTGTTAAAGTTTGATCTCAATGAAGTTTAAAGTAGGACCAGTTGGAAATAGGCATATTTAGATCACGTTACATGTAATTTCCATGCTACGCATCCATGATTGATCTATGTCATTTGATTGTATGGGTATACGTGACTATTGATGGATTTAGTTGCGGTACATGTGACGAAAGTTCCTTTAGTCCTATACCTGTATAGTCAATGGATGAGATTGTTTTGAAATACCTTCATATGTGATAGCAAATTTTGAGCTCATTAGGTTATACACATTTTAAGGTAACATATGTGGCCCAAGTGGGAGATTGTTGGAAAAATCCAACATGTATGGGTACACATATGTATTTAATGTGTATTGCTATCTTAAAGTATAGCCCAATGAATTGTGATCTAATATGGTTAATTGGGTTGGGGTATTAAAAGTCATGGGCTTAATGTGTAGATACACTTAAGCAATTTCTAATTTGATTAGGGACCAAATTAGAAATTGGTGAGTATAACTGATAACCCGATCAGTTATAAATACTGGATTATGGTCTCCAGTTGTGCGTGTGTTTTTTTTCTTCTGGAATTCCCTTCTACAGAGAGATATACAGAAAACATACGTTATCAACTGGAAGATCAAGACTCATCCCTTGCTTGAAAGTGCTATCATGGATCAAGGTACACTTTTACTTTATTCTTAATTGTTTTTCTTCTCATTGAATCAATATGGAGGATACATGTGTGTCATTAGAATATTATTCTTATAGATAATCTGACATGTGTCTCAATTAATGCAGATAAAGGAACGGAAAGAACGGAAGATTGTAGCTGCCTCCGATGTTGAAACTTAATCTCTTCACTCAAAGGCTACAACGTCCAGGTAAATTTTAAATTTGTTTATGTTTTGAACTTCATGTGTATGTTGTTTGATAGCTAATCCACATCTTGAATCCAATCTAGTCTGGAAGCTATTCTACATTTTTCATCTATATATGGGAAATACAATTCATGAAGGAGCTGATTGTTTCATTAATTGTCAGGCAAAGCAGATGGAATCATACAAAAATATTTTCTGAATTTGGAGATGAAGACACTGGTAGTGATATGGATTACATGGATGGGAAAGTTTCTAGAGGATCAAGTGCTTCCTCTAGGTTCAACTCTGTTAGCTTCTGAAGTAAGTTTATAAGAAAGTTCTGTTGTATTTCATATCAGAAATGTACAATCTACAATGCTTATATAGACAACTCAAATGAGTGTTTAGCTGTCAAAACAGACTAACAAATGTATTAACAACCTCTCAATGTTGTCTAAGAACCTGACTAACATCCTTTCAATGTATTAACAACCTGACTAGAAACCTGTCAATTGTTAGCCATTGCTAATTATACTTAACATCCCCCCTCAAACGAAGTGTAGAGGCATCAGCTACACTAAGTTTGTCACGCAGCAACAAGAATCTATATTTACCAAGAGCCTTAGTGAAAACATCAGCAACTTGACTAGCAGCTAGAATATGATGAACATGAATGAGCTTGCGAGCCACCTTCTCACGCAGAAAGTAAATGTCAATCTCAATATGCTTGGTCCTAGAATGAAGAACAGGATTGGCACTAAGCAGGACATTACTCTTGTTGTCACACCAGATAGTAGGAGTGGAACAACCAATCTTCAGTTCATGAAAAAGGGATCGCAACCAAGTGAGCTTAGTTGTAACCGAAGCAAGACTCCTATACTTTGCTTCAATACTACTTCTGGAGACAATACTCTGCTTCTTAGATGACCAAGAAATGAGGTTAGCACCCAAATAAACGCAATAGGCAGACGCAGACCTTTTATCAGTAGGATCAGAAGCCCAATCATCATCACAATAGCCAGTCAGCTGAAAAGAAGGAGTAGGAACAATGTGAAGCCCAAAAGTGGGTGTAGCCTTGAGATAATGCAAGATTCTTTTCACCACTCGCCAATGTGATTCAAGGGGATTCTGCAGGAATTGACAAACAAGATTCACTGAATATGCAATTTCAGGCCTGGTGATTGTAGCATACTGCAATGCGCCAACAAAGATACGATATAATTGAAAATCTTTGACTGGATCTCTACCCGTAGCAAACAATTTTTCACCACCACTCATAGGAGTAGATAATCCATTAGCATACTGCATCTTAGCACGACATTATAGATCATTGATGTATTTGGACTGAGACAAAAACAGGCCATTGACAGTATGTTGAACTTGAATACCAAAAAAGAAATGAGCAAGACCCAAATCTTTCAAAGAGCATTGAGCATTTAGCTGATGAATGATCTGAGAAACAACCTATGAATCAGCACCAGTGATGAGAATGTCATCGACATACACTAGAAGAAAAATGGGAGATGGAGAATGTCAGATGAAAAGAGATGAATCAGACTTAGTGGAAACAAAACCAAGCCGAAGAAGTGTATGTCTGAGCTTATCAAACCAAGCCCGAGAAGCTTGCTTTAGACCATATAAAGCCTTATGAAGCTTGCAAACAGCCTTGGGCCGTGAAGCATCAATGAAACCAGGAGGTTGCATCATGTAGACTTTTTCTGTTAGATCTCCATTCAAAAAGGCATTGTTGACGTCTAGCTGAAATACAAACCATCCATACGTGACTGCCACTGTGATCATAACTCGTATTGTAGTAGGCTTCACAACCGGACTAAAAGTCTCTGCATAATCAAAGCCAACAACTTGTTGAAACCCTCTAGCCACTAAACGGGCTTTGTATCTGTGCACGGTTCCATCTAAATTATGTTTAATTTTAAAGAGCTAACGACAACCAACTATAGATCGATCCTGAGGAAGATCCACCAGTGACCATGTATTATTCCTCATTAAAGCCATATATTCATCCTGAATTACAGATAATCAATGGGGAGTCTCCAAAGCCTCCTGCAAACTAGAAGGTGCAGTTGAAGCCATGTATACCTTGGGCTTGTAAATAACAGCTTTGGACCTAGTGACCATAGGATGACCAGGAGCAGCACTAGAAGTAGTCAGAGGAGCAACACTAGTAGTAGTCATAGGAATAGGACTGGTAGCAGGAATAGAAATATGCACTGGATTCAAGGCGGGAGTAGAGATAGTAGGACTTAGAACTGGATGATAAGATGGAACCACTGAGCTAGATGAAAGAAGTTTCATTGAACAGAACATCTCGAGAGATGTATAACCGACCAGTAGATGAAAGGCATTTGTACCCTTTATGCTGAAGGCTATAACCAAGAAAAACACATTCAACTGATCTAAACTTAAGTTTGGTAGAGTTATAAGGTCTTGTGTTAGGAAAACAGGAACAACCAAAACTTTTAGAGTATGATAATCAGGGACTTTGTGGTAAAGAATTTCATATGGTGAAAGACCCTTAAGAGCAACAGAGGGAACTCGATTGAGAAGAAAAACAGATGTCCTGACTGCTTCATCCCAGAACTTCATTGGAAGTGAAGCATGAGCAAGAAGAGTAAGAGCAGACTCTATAATATGCCTATGCTTTCTTTTAGCAACACCGTTTTGCTGATGTGTATTTGGGCAAGCAAGTCGATGACAAATTCCATGTTGACCTAGATACTTTGAAAAATATCTATACTCCCCTCTCCAATCAGATTGAACACACTTAATAGGAAGACCAAATTTTAATTCAACTTGAGCTTTGAACTTAAGAAAAGTTGAAAATGCATCAGACTTGTTTTGTAAAAGAAAAACCCAAGTGAAGCGACTAAAAGCATCAATGAAGTGAATGTAATACTTAGAACCAGATGAAAATAGCGTAGAAGCATGACCCCATAGATCAGTATGGATTAGTTCTAAAGGTTTTGTAGACACAGTAGAAGAACTAGAAAAAGGAAGCTTGTGTATTTTTCCTAAGCAACATGAAGAACAAAACTCCTTATTGACAGTATCAGGAACATACATATTACATCTGGTAAGAACTTTCTGCACAAGTCAGAATGATGGATGACCCAATCTAGCAAGCCAAAGAAATAAATGAGAAGAAGACATAGAGGTAGTAGAAGGTAATTGACCACTTGAGGTAGTATTATTGACCGAAACACAAACAGCTTTATTGACTGGGATACTGAGAATGTTGGGCAGGAATGCTGGAATGCTGACTGACTTGGAATGCTAGAATGCTAAGATTGCTGAAAATTACTGGCATGCGGAGGAATGTTGGAATGCTAACTGACTTGGAATGCTGAGATTGACTGGGAGACTGAGAAAGACTAGTAATTGGAATACTGTGACTGCTGGCAGGAATGCTGACTAAGATACTGAGATTGCTGAAAAGTACTGGCATGCTGAGATGAAGTACTGATTTGGAATGCTGGAATGCTGAGATTGACTGGGAAACTGAGAAAGACTATTAACTGGAATACTGGGAGTAATGCTGATGGATTCTGCAATGAGAGACTCCGGCTTTGACTCAGCAAACGGCATGGATGGAAAAACATAGAGTCCTTTGTTAAGCTTCCCTTCCAAGAGGACTCGATGTGTGACCTGATCCTTGACAAAACAGAGATCAGGATGAAACTCAAATAAGACATTATTATCCCTTGCAAACCTAGAAACACTTAACAAATTCTTAGTTAACTTAGGAACCTGAAGAACATTCTGAATATGAAAACTTTTGAAGAATTAGAAGACTGAAGAAAAGACTGACCAATGTTCTCAATTTGTAAAGCTGAACCATCACCAACAAACAGTTTATTATCGCCATGATAAGGGACAGATGACATGAGACTCTGAGTATATGGAGTACAATGATTTATAGCTCCTGAATCAGGATACCATCTAAAATCAGAAGGTGTAGAAACAACACTTGATTGCATCAGGGACTGTGAATGTGCTCTCCAATCAGGATGAGTGAACTGACTAGATGAAGCAGAAAAAGCAGGACGAGGAGTTGGCATAGTTGGTTGAGATGGTAAGCCTGAAAAAGATGATTGTGAATTGGAGTTCCATGGGTTTGAAACATTAGTGTCAAACCGATTATAGCATTTGAATGCAAGATGTCCAATTTTGCCACAAATTTGACACTGAGGACGATTTGATTGACTACCAGATCCAGATGGCCTATATCCTCTCCCATAACCAGATCTTGAACCTCTTGGATTGAATGGAGCTCTAGACTGAGGTCTCCAACCTTGTGAATTCAACACATAGGATCTAGGTGAGGGTTTGTAGGATGTATGAGCCACATTGATTGAACTCAATACATCAAGTTCTTTAGCATGTATTTCAATCCTGGATTCCTGAGCAAGTAAGAGAGCCTCAACCTCTGCTACACTATAATCATCTGATCTAGAGCTCACTGATACTACAAATGTATCATATAATTGTGGTAATCCATCAAAAATAGCAATGATATGATCTTTTGGAGACAATTGATGCCCTACGGATGCTAATTGATCAATGATAGACTTAAGTTTCAATAGGTATTCATTGATGGAAAGATCTCCTTTTTGAGGTTTTGTAGTTGAATTCTAAACTGAGAGATCTTGGCAACAGTTTGAGAGTTGAAGAAAGTTTCAAGAATCTTCCAAATGTGTGCATAAGTTTCACAACCTACTAACCTTGTAAGCAGAGATTCAGTCATGGAAAAAAGAAGCCATGAGAACAGAAGTTGGTCTTGTTTTTCCCAGTTGAGATATTCAGGATTAACACTGTTATTTGTTTAATCTTCCATGGAGAGAAATCTTGACGGAGGTGAGGTGTTATCAATGAACTTCTGAAGTTTATGCCCTCTAATCGTTGCTAACACTTGTTGTTTCCACAACAAGTAGTTGTGTTCATTCAATTTCACAAATAATGCATGAGTAAACATCACTGGTTTTGACTCTGTCATGGCAGAGTTCGTGAGTGATGCAGCATTAGATGATAAATCTGCCATTGATACTACTTAGAAGACTTGAAATGAGGGAGAAGAAGAAAAGAGAAAAATAAGAGTTCTAATACAATGTTAGCTTCTAAAGTAAGTTTATGAGAAAGTTATGTTGTATTTCATATCAGAAATGTATAATCTACAATGCTTATATAGACAACTCAAATGAGTGTTTAGCTGTCAAAACAGACTAACAAATGTATTAACAACCTGACTAACAACCTCTCAATGTCGTCTAACAACCTGACTAACGTCCTCTCAATGTATTAACTACCCGACTAGAAACCTGTCAATTGTTAGCCATTGCTAATTACAATTAACAAACTCTAAAGTTTCTACATCAAGGGAAGTGACTTTGATTTTTATTGCTCAGAAGTTGTATATGCCTGGAGAGAGCAGATGGTGAAGCATTTTAGTAGCATGCTGTAAAATTTTGCCATAGCTGGAAACTGACTTGTTTCAACTGTATTGTCCTTAATATGTTTAGGTCAAACCGACAGCGAGCAGAAGCGAACGAAGAGCTTGCCTGAAGACATATTGAACCAATTGGGTGATGATCCTCTTGATTTGCTAGACTGGCAAAAGACAATATGGGAACAAATATCTCAATTTTAGCTGCAGTCATTTTTTTTGGGCTAAGCACTTAAGCTAAAGCACGGATAGAATGGGCTACAAATGAGAGAACACATAGCTGAGAGGAGAAAGGACGGGAAAGTGGTAGGGTGACTTCATCAAGAGATTTTATCGATATTACCTTTATAGGTGTGTGAGGATTGCTTGCTTTTCTAGAGATACATGTTGCTTGCAGGGGTAATCATGGCATCATGATTTGTTTGGTCCTTTGTATGTATTGCAAATGCACCTGTTTTAGTGGTTAACACGGCAGCTGATGGTTAGTCTGGGGTACCCCTAATTTTTTAACAGTTTGGGGTACTTTTGAGTTCAGCATCAAAATGAGGGAAAATCAATAAATCCCAACATATATCTCATTTTTGTCAAACTTTGTCTATTGATACTAAAATCTGTCGACATACATCCCTCAGTGGGTTCTGCAGTTTACAAGAATTTTTTCAGACCCGGAATTTAAAGTTTACACACCTTCCACCAATGGACTTTGATGAATCATCGTAAAAAAAAAAAAAAAAAAAAATTGCAGAACAAGGAATCAATGTAAAAAAGAGATAAGATCATACTGCCAAAAAATATAAACCAATAACGATATACAATATCCTTATAAGCACCCCCGCCCTCCCCCCCTAAAAAAAAAACAATTTGACATAAAAGCACCTGAGCATTTGAAACCATCTTGAATAAGGATCGACATTGTTATCTATAAAGGTGAATGTTCGTCAAGAACGAGAGAGTTATCGTAGTCTAACAAAACTGAAGTTCCACCCCTTTCACACAATAATTCTAGGGTGTCAAGAAGGCAGACCACAATAACATTGGAAAATGTCAAGTAGGCTGTTGGGCACCCATGAACGCGGATACAGCAAACTCATATTAGCAACCTGCCAAGAGAAAATGACTTGCATTAAGGTGAAAAGTGATATAATTGACGGGCAAAAAAGTGTAGTCAATCCACAGGTTCCAAAAGGAAACACATCTGAGCCTTGAAAATAGCTAATCAGCAGGCTAATATACGTCAACAAATAACCAGCCATTTATAATTTTTCAAAGGGCTTGCTCCCTTTCTAAAAGAGAATGATTCATAAGAAATGAATACCTTCACATGCAAAAGTGGAAGATAAAAGGGCAATTGTACCACATTTTGTTTATAAGAACAAACCATTTTGTCACAAATAAATGCAATATCTATTCACAAACACTTCTTGCCTTACTATTAAATGTTTGAACCTTTTTCCATGAGCTGAGATTAACAATCATGATAAGTTGCACGTAATTTCAATTTCCAGTATCTTTTATTGTGGCTGACAACATAGACAACTGGGCATTCTGTTTTCTTCGAACTTCCTTTTTGGGGTCAATTATACTACAGAATAGTTTCTTCTAATAAGATGGTGTAGAATTTATTTTTACCAGGGGCTATTTCACAAAAAACTAACTATGCAGATTCAAAAATTGGAAAACTTATAAAATCATCAGAAAGAACCAAAACATCTCTCGAAAATTTAGCAAATGCCACTAATCCCTTGGAAAGGTGATTACACCTAGGATCCAAAGACCAATGTTGAAGAGACCACTATTCCATTTCATGAAAAACAGGAAGATGCAAGTCCATACACAGTCAATTTTCAGTGATCCTACAACCCTATTGCTCCAGATGTATAATGGAAATGTCTGGCATATGAAAAGAAAATTATACATATTAATTAAGAAAACCCTTCAAAGTTCAAACCTCAAACTCCATGGCATGGATAATTTGTTAAACTAGATATTATTTTCAATATTTAAAGTTAAAATCTACATAAACATGATGATAACATATATAAAGATCGCCATGCCACATTAATAGCATAGATATCAAGAATATATATCATTTCTGCATGATCACAAAAACGTTACTTTTTTAATTGGAAATATAGAAAATAAACAATTATCAACAGAAATCATTCCTGGAAAGAAGTAGAATCCTAAAAAAAATGTATGATATTATAACATGCACATCTCATGTGATATCCAAGTATACCATAGTATACTAAGTGCAACTTGCACAAAGCTGTATTTTCACTTGACACAGATTACCCATAGTAATAAGAAAACTTGCTTCACTTGTAAATGCATAGATGCCTTGTCATTAGACTGTATGTGTAACAGCTTCAGCTAGGATAAACTAACAAACTATAACAAGGACCAAGACAGATGTTATGAAGATAGTACCTAAAAGTAACTGATTAAATCTTGTATTCATTGACACGCATCCATTTTGTAGATGACCACTTATTCCCCTTAATCACAGGGCAACCACCTGGTAAATAACCACAAAAAAAAGATTAAAATTATATCTGTTTGAAACAATAAAACCTTCCAAACAGATATTTGAGTTAAAGAAAAAGCTTAACTTAGTTATCACAAGAGACGTACATAGGATGGTAAGCGGGCTTTGAGGGTTTACTCTTAGTATTATCTTTTGGGTTTTCCTTTTAATGAACCTAGGGGACTGTGGCCTTAAGAATATCCTGGAATTTCTTGTATTTCATAATGCCCTGGCGATGGCTCGTGTTTCTACTTGAAGTTGGAAAGAAAGACATTCACTGGGATATGGAAAACCTTCATTGTCCCCCTTCAACATATTTCTTTGATTTCCACATAATCATCGGGCTTCTTTTTTTTTCTTTTCATCAAAGCTACTTCGCCTCTTGCTCAAAGGGATATTAAGAGAAGTCTAGAACATTCAACTAGGTTATTAGGTAGGGGTCTTATCGAGTTGTTTTTATTTCATTTGATTACTCATGCCTATTTTCAAACATTATTAATATTAGGATCTGGATCTATTTATTCACTCAATTGATATTGTTTTTGGATATTCCACAGATAGGCTCTTATCGAGGTTCAACAAAATATGTGTCATGCCAATGACCAAACTACTTTTTTTATTGGGTACACTTTCTATTTGTGGTATAGATGGGTTGAAATTTTCATAGTTAGGCTCTGGTTTCCAATAACAGCAGTCACAAGTGGTTCACAAATATGACAAAATATGGTAGATCCTCCAGACATTGTGTGATTCTTATCCAAGGAATAATCACCTTGAACAAAAAGAAGAACAACCCACCTGGGGAAGGTTGAATCGAAGTTCTAACAAATTAAAAACAGAATAGCAAATTGTATATTATTTTTTTAAAAGAAATTTCCGTATCTAGTTTCATGAACATGCACTTTTAATTCATAGAGAAGTAAATAACTTACCATGCAAACTCAACGAGTCTAAAGTACCATCAGGCTTCATGCTCCAGAACAATAAAGCATCACCCATCTTTGGCTTGACAGAAAGGCCACCTTTCCCACATTTAGATAACTCATTCCACCACGGCACAGAGCTGATATTCCCTTTAGCTTTAGGAAATACAGTTTCTCCACCTTCTTCAACATCCGAGCTATGTCAATAGTAAAAAACATAAACAGAGAAAAAAAAAACACATCAAAATAAGACTTGGCAGTATGCAACATAAAGTGAACTTGCAAAAAAATTCAAGTTGTCTGTCAAGGGAGACTGATTCTTACAGATACATCAAAACTGTAGCTATTCGCTGACCTCCATTTTTAGTATTAAACTCGTCGAGAAAATAATCATAGTGGCTTTCATATTTCTGTCCAACTTCGTAGTGAAGAATTTGAAGTCCTTCGCCGTGCTCTGCAAATGGTAATGTTGGCGTAAATCTAAAAGCATGACTTTAGCATACCGATGAAGTGCTTTTGTTATAGCTGTAAAATTCTATAATCATGTGCTATATCCTTCATATTATTGTAAAAAAATATGGTTTTTTGTAGATCTAGCAGCTGAATTCCGATATTCCATCATTACATATTATAAACTATTTAGTAAGTTTTAACCATTTCATTTATTTGTTTATTTATCTTCTTTTTTTTAGGTAAAAAAACGGAGTGATTATGCACTGTCCTTTAAGTGAGCACCTATGGTCAAATGCTGTAGTGGTTATCATAGTCTAAAAATTTGTAAATACAACGAAATAAAAACAAAAACTAACAAATGAAGAGCTGGCCATCCGTGTTGATAAGAATATCCAGCCTCTGTTTACTGGGTTTATAAGTATATATACACTATACAGGTAAAGAATATCTTCATGCCTGATATTCAGGTAGTCCTGGTAATGTCTTCATGTATTTTTCCCTTTATTTTCTTTCTTCCCTCACTCTTGTTGCTTGTTATTATTGTTGTTGTGGACCTTGTGATTCTTAGGCTGCTGTCCTCCTTAATCAAACAATGGACCATCTAAAGCGTTATGAAGCTACTGCAGAGATACTAAATCTATTATAAAACACTACTTGGACAAGATATAGACAAACTTTTGACATGACGATCTAAAGAGTAAATAACCTTAAAACATTCACAAGTAGCAGGCCTTGTACATCAAGTCAAGGGACATATAAGATGGTATGCGGATGTACTGCAGTAGAAGACAAATCCCAGAAAAAGAGGTTGAGTTTTTTAAAACATCAGGTGACTCAAGAGTAGCATTCTTGAGTTAAAATAACAAAAATTGCATACCTGCAGGTATGAAAGTGAAATCTGCAATTCTTTTCTCAACGTTTCTGATAATTTTATCTCTGCCTCTACGTATAAATGTTCCAGAACTGGTGCGCACCCTGGTAATCAAAGTCAGGGATAAAACAATAACTCACTTTTTAAAACACCACAAGGGGGAAGGGACAAAATGCAGAAACAAACTAAAAAAAGAAATTCCTGCCTCTGTTCGCTTTTGGAGAAAAATGCAATGAAGAAAATTTGGGATAGAAAACCTGCTGTCTTTGCTCTGACCAGTTTCGCTATCAACCACCGTTGACTTTTCCATATGCGGTTTAGCAAGATTAATTAAGTAATCGCATTCATCTTTAGACTGCTCAGAAAATAGCCAAAGTCAATATTTCTTCTCTTTTAGTTAATTCAATCTCTATGATAAGAGTGTTTATTCTCTGAAACGGATAAAATGGGAACAAATCAAACAAAACAGAAAGAAAAGGATTGAGAAGTCAATATGATTAACTTTCTGCCTGATTCCCAATATGGTATTTTATGTTGGAAATTCCGGCCCAAGGATTGATTACAAACTCACACTTACAATAATAACACAACACAATTAAATATTACAACACATACAAACACTCACTTATCATTCCTCACACACAATTCACACACGCACTGAGCCGAGCTACTCTACAAGGATGGGGTAAGGCCCTATTTATAATCACTCCAAGGGCTTATCTTCTACAAATTTCTCCATTCTTCTTCTTCTAGAGATTTCTTCTAACTTGTTCTCATCTTCTCAATTTCTCTAGAGAATACCAACCAAGTCGGTGTTTATTACGTTCAACATCCCCCCCAAACATCAACTTACCAATCTTCTCATTCTGACTCAACATCAACCCTCTAGTCTTCACATTCATACTTTGCTTTCACATTCACACATTACGCTCCCCTAATATCACAGTCAATTGGCTCACGAACACAATCATCACACTTAATCAATTTCATGTGCTCCCTTGGCACACAGACTCACAACTTCTTCGTACTCTGACACTTTCACACACAATGTGCTCTCTGGCACAACCACATAACGCGACTCTATGATCCCTTATCGTAGCCTAAGTCACCTTTCTTTTTGCATCACCCTGCCTACCAGTCCTCTCCCGAGGACCCGCTACGTCTATGTACATGGACACAATGTGTCGGCACTTGGTGTGACACCTCAAGCATGACTTTGCGTGTCACCTAGATTTTCATCATTTCTCTATGGTGTGGTGACATGCCCAGACTCATCCATTCTTTTCTTCACTTGTCCATGACCAATCAGCTTCAAAGTCTCAAACTTTACACGAAAAATCTCCACGGACAATGCCTTGAAAACTTGATCCCTGATCATACGTATGAACAATATTGTACGTATGAACAATGTATAATACCCGTATGTATGAATAATGTCAGTGAATAGTTCTGTTATCTCCGGTGAACAGTACCAATCCGGCTCAACCTAGCTTTGATACCAAATTGTTGGAAAATTTGTCCTTAGGATAGATTACAAACTCACACTTACATTAATAACACAACACAATTAAAGATTACAACACATACAAACACTCATTTCTTATTCCTCACATACACACAACTCACACACTCACTGAGCTCCGAGCTACTCTACAAGGATGAGGTAGAGCTCTATTTATAATCACTCCAAGGGCGGTGGAAAATTCTTTGGAGAGCCATCTATTTTGACTTCTTTATCTTCTACAAATTTCTCCATTCTTTTTCTTCTAGAGTTTTTTTCTACCTTCTTTTCTTGTTCTCTAGAGAATACCAACCAAGTCGGTGTTGATTACTTTTAACATTATAGAGCCAAGTGTCGATGCACTTCAAAGTTCTTTATAATATAACTACACGTCCTTACAAGGGATCCTCATCTAAATGTGAAAAGCATATCCTGTATAAATTAAGGGGGGAGGGGGGAGTGGAATAGGTGAACACCTCAAACCCGTAGCTAATAGATAATATTACACAGTAGTATGTAATGAGCAATCGTTCCATTATGACATGATTCTCATTAGAAAGACAACTGCCCCAACAATGAAATCTAGTTTTTCCTCATTAACATACAAAGCATATACAAAGTTGTAGGACTTTGAAGTAGAGTTTGAAAATGCTGAAATATTGCTAAAGTTTCAAAGCACCTGAATGGCAGGCAAATATATCTTCATGTTTTTTCACGACATCTTACAAAGAGAGGCTGGATCAGTTAACAGTAAGCCATATAAATATCGGCGTACTATCGCTTCTTGTTTCTAGAACTGTGCTACCACCAAATTGTCCTCCCTTCTTCACCCAGATAGAGTTTCCAATGTTAGCGACCTTTGTGCACCACTTTGTAGGGTTTTCTCAGCATGTCTCTATGTTATTATTGGGGAAATCCACATGTAAGGAACTTTACCATGACTACTCCTTGGGAATTGAGGGACTAACAAACCTTATACAAGTCATCCTGAATCCAATATGTGCGCATCATGGTCATACAAGTTGACATTCCCACCCCCTCAGAGTTAGTCCATCTTTAGCTCTTGTAGCAACTATATGCACCCCCCCCCCCCCCCCCCCCCCTCCCCTCTCTGCACTTAACCACCATTGAACATCACTGGGTATCAATTTTCACAAAAGGTTTACCACAACAACTTCAGAGGTGATGTACTGATGTACAAACCAAGTACGACTCAACAAATGGGTAGCATGGACATGCTTTTTCTTTTTTTAGAATGCTTAATAAAGAATCAATATTAATCTCATAAAAGGGGGCTCACATCACACAAGGAAAGATCAACAAGAAGTCATAATTGACCCAAAACTTCAAATCTCAATTAACAAGAAACTCCCCGAATAGTGAACTTCGAGTCATGAAGTGTGGACTGTTGGGATAAAGTCTTTAAAGCCAAGTGGTAGTACTAACCAACTTGTGGGGTCCATTTATGAGCCAAGCGTAACTTGTACCAATGAGCCCAGGATGTATTAATATTAGTTTAGCGAGGAACAATAATTAAGAAGCAACAAGGACCAATGTTGAGGACTGTGCCAAAAGCTATGCCAGAAAAAATGTGTTCTTCTATTCTATTCCTTTGTTATTTATAGGCAAAAGGTCGTGATAGAAGTTCCTAGACCCTATAACAAAGCTCACGACTCCAAATGGCATTGTTATAGCCCTCCTGACTACAACTCTAACATTAGGTTTTGGGTGGAGACATGAATCCTTAACCTAGCTGATTGTCTTACTTCACAAGCCCACCAAACCAAAGCACCCATGAAGTCATGCTTGGATTAGTCACCTTTGAGTATCACCATGGTGTTTGGGTTGTTATGTTTGCCATGTGCTACTACTGTACCTTTTCTGAATCCCCATATGAGACCCAGTTACCTTCTTACACACCCTAACGACATAAGCATTTACCTAAGAGCTCCTAAAGTCATGTTCTTTTATCTATTTCCAAAGTGGGTATGTATTCTTTGAAATACAAAATGATATAATTTTCAGACTGCAACTCATAATATTTATAAAACTGACATTATTAGAATACTTTGGCCCCATTAGCGTTGATATCGCAGCGACCTCATAAGTTGTCACGTGTGAAGAAGTAAAAAAAAGAGGGAAGCAACAGGTTGAAGAAAAGCAGGGGAACTTTTGGCAGGATATTCAAAATTCAAACTCCCAAGGACAATGATGTAATTTTTCTTCTTGTTAGTTAAGTGGAGGGAAAACCATCCACGTGTTAGTTTGTTAGAAGTAGCTTTCAAAATTCAGTTAGACTCTCTGTTTAAATAGAGAAGCAGAGATGGATGAAACGCTAAGAAGGAATTGAATAGAAAGGTCTCTGGTTCAGAAAGAACATAGAAGATACTGTACTTACCTTGTTTTCGAATTGTTTTAATCAATTAGATCAGTTTTTCTTCTCAAATTGTTCTTCTTCAAGTCACTGTTGTGACATTTGGTATCAGAGCTGCTTCTGATCTCTGGAACTAAACCGCCATGGAAACCAGATCTAATGAATTGGAATCGATGTTGAAGGAGACGAAGAAGATGCAACTGGAGACATCAGGACAGCTAGAACTTGTGAAGGCTGAGATGAAACAAATAGCATTAACAAATGAGGCGCAAGAGAAAAGACTAGATGCAAGAATGGAACAGCTCTTTCAGATGATGCAGAGTACTCACACAGATGGCAGACATATTGGAGAGAGTTCGAATCCAGTTTCTCAGATCAATGAGTCTTCCAGATCTCAAATGGAAACTCCTCTCCATGTTCCATTGGAGAACACTGGTCTGTATTCGCGATTACATAAGCTTGAGTTCCCCTCATTTGATGGATCTAATCCTCGATCATGGATCAAGAAGTGTGAGAGGTATTTCACCTTTTATCAAGTCTTAGAAGAGAAAAAGGTGGCCATTGCTTCTATTCATCTAAGTGGGAGAGCTGACCTATGGTTCTTAGACTACCAAATCAGCAATGAAATGCTTAACTGGACTGTGTTTACACATGACATTTGTGAACGTTTTGATGACTCCATTTTGGAAAACTATGTGGGATCTTTTAACAAGCTGAAACAGGAAACCAGTGTGGAAGATTACTATGACAAATTTGAGGAATTAAAGTCTCTAATATTGGCACACAATAAATACCTAGATCCAACCTACTTTGTGCTGAGTTTTCTAAGCGGATTAAAGCCTGAAATCAAATCCTTAATTCAGATGTTTAAACCTACATCAGTGACTCGAGCCTTCAATCTTGGAAGGATGCAAGAATCCTCTATTGGACTTAGTCAAATTCTCACTAGAAACAACTACACAACAACAGTCCCTAGACATAACATTCAGCCATCAGTTACTCCTACTGTATCCAAACCAGCATACTCGATCTCGTTCATTGCCTTGTACCAACAATCATCAACAGACAAGGAACAACTATCTGCAAATAACCACCACACTGTCAGATTCTCACCATCCACACCACCCATTAAAAGACTATCACCCGCCCAAATGAAAGCTAGAAGACATAGAGGATTATGCTATAATTGCGATGAGCTATACAAACCTGGCCACTTGTGCAAACAGTAACACCTATACATGCTTGTGCCTGATGAAGACATATGTGAAGAATCAATTGGTGACCAAGCTGAAACTGAGAATTTAATTCAGGAGTTGCAGTCTGACATGGAAGTTTCTTTGCACGCCATACATGGTAGTCACTCCATCAATACTATATTGCTTAAAGGAATATAAAGAAGAGGGCTATCTCTGTTTTGATCGACACATGAAGCACCCATTCCTTTGTTGACCCTCAAGTAATCAAAGAAACCAACTCGCCAACTGTTTTGACAGCTCAAATGATAGTGAAAGTTGCAAATGGGCAGAAATTTCTCAGTAATGCAATTTGTCAGAACCTACAATGGACCATGAATGGAATTGTTTTTTAAGGAAAAGTAAGAGTATTACCTTTGGGAGGGTATGACATGGTCCTAGGAGGAGATTGGCTTAAGCCATTTGGGGACATAGTCATTAATCTCCAGAAGTTACAACTTACTCTCACTATAGATTGACAACCTGTGACTCTTCAAGGTACTACTAGTGAGGGATCTTTGTACCTACTGGAACCCAAGGGAATAACTAAAATTTTAAGAAACGCTCAGCTTGTTTTTTTGGCCAACTCTTTGCCATTACTCCTATGGATTCACAACAACAACCACCACCACCACCAGCAATACAATACCTCTTGCCAGACTTTGAGGATATTTTCCAAGTACCTACAACCTTACCACCAACAAGATCATTAGACCATAAAATACCCTTAAAACCTAACTCCCCCCTTCTCAAAATCCCTATAAAATACCCTCCATGCAAAAATCAGTGGTGGAACAATTAATACAGGAAATGATTCATACTGGCCTTATTCAACATTCACACAGCCCATTTGTTGCTCCCATTTTATTGGTAAAGAAAAAGGATAACACTTGGAGGTTTTGCGTTGACTACAGGAGATTAAATGATATCACTTTTAAGGATAGGTTTCCTATGCCTTTGATAGATGAGCTCCTTGATGAATTACATGGAGCCATAGTATTCTCTAAGCTGGATACCATCAAATCTTGGTCCATCCCCCTGACATCCATAAAACAACTTTTATGACTCACCATGAACATTTTGAGTTCAAGGTGATGCCCTTTGGTCTAACCAATGCCCCTGCATCTTTTCAAGCTTTAATGAACTTCATTTTCCAGCCTTACCTTAGGAAGTTCATATTGGTCTTCTTTGATGATATACAGCTCTTCACTTTCACATCATTTGGACCATCTCCATACAACCTTCAATGTTCTAAGACAACACCAATTGTATGCCAAACTATTAAAATGTTGTTTTTTGCAACCTAAACTAGAGTATCTAGGTCACATCATCAGCCAAAATGGTATTGAAGCGGATCCCCAAAAGATTGAAGCTATAGTACAATGGCCTCCTATCCCAACTTCACTAAAACAATTAAGAGGGTTTCTAGGGTTCACTGGTTACTATAGAAAGTTTATCCAACATTATGGACAGGTGGCACAACCACTTGCTGATTTGCTCAAAAAGAACAATTTTCATTGGACTGAACAGACTACTCAGGCCTTCCTAACACTCAAAGAAGCAATGTGTAACGCTCTTGTGCTCACTCTCCTTCTACTTCCCCTTCACTCTTGAGACTGATGCTTGCTCAAAAGGAGTTGGGGTTGTTCTCTCACAACATGGCAAGCCCATTGCATTCTTCAGCAGGGCCTTGGGTTCAAAAATCCTTTCACTTTCAACCTATGAAAAGGAACTACTGGCTATTGTACTTGGAGGTCTTACCTCCTAGGATAAAAAATTTATATCCTACTAGACCATCAAAACATCAGGTATTTCTTGTCTCAGAAGGTCACTACTATCTTACAAGAGAGGTGGTTATCCAAGTTGCTAGGCTATGACTGATAGGAGCATAATTAAGCTATTTTTAGTACCATATTTCTATATGTATTTTTGGATATTACTTGTTAATTATGGTACTAATTGTTATTTTCGTGTTTGTATAGGTTTTCAATTATAAGATTCTAAAATAGAAGCTAAGATAAACAAATTAGCAATTTAGAATACTAATTGCAAAAGGAAACCACGCAAGGAAGGAAACTAAGAAGAAAACAATTATAAAAGAGACAATACCTGCCCTGGAGCCATCACGTATGCAACCACAACAAGCCGTCACCCATCCTCGCGACATTAGCTACACCACCACCAACATTCATCCACAGCCTCTTCGCCTCCTTGCAACCATAGCCTCCTCCTCGCAATCACACAGTCCATTCCTCCATCAAACCCATCATTCCAGCCAGTCATCATCATCCCTCGTCTTTTCATCCATCGCAGCCAACCCCAAACCCATCCACGCATCTCTCATCGCAAGCACAGACCGTCATCTCAGCCGACCCCCTTCATCGCCTTCATATCTCTGTTTGTTGCAAATCAGGAAACCCTAGCCACTCCTCGCAATCCACCGTCACCATCTTCGACCACCAATTCACAGACCACCATCGATCACCATCGCCAAACCACAACCCCCCTTTCTCTCTTCATCTCCTCACCATATCTCTCTCTCAGCTGATCGTCGTCCTTCTGTCGCCATACAATCGCAACCCCTCTCGTCAGCTAACCACCCTCGTTCATATATCTCTGTGTTCGATTTCTCTCTTACAAAGCAGAGATTGAAGAAGGGGCAGACCGAAGGAGAAAGGAAAGAGATTAGTTTATCTCTTCCTCTCTGTTATTCACACCCTAGCAGACTCTCTCTACCACAACGCTTGGCGACAACGTTTTTCATTTGTAAACCTCTCTTTTACTTATTTTAGTTTGATATTTGATTATGGATTACTGTTTGAACATAATTAATATATCTAGCTAAACTCTTCTTAGTTAGGGGTGGATTCGAAGCCCCGAACATGTGTTTTATAAATTAATTGAATTTAATCTTCATTGCTATTAGTAATTGTGTTTTGCTTAACTGCTTTATAGAAAATTTTCTTTGTATGTTTGTTAAGGTTGCCAACTTAGTAAGCATGCTAGGATCTGGGGCTAGAGTATAAGAGAGTTTCACCTAATCGTTACAATCGTGTACTCATAAATAGTAAATACCAATGAACATTGGTAAGATTAAGTAAAAACCTAAGTAAGAACAAGATGTTGATCATACTTGTAATTGCCTAGTCAGTGTTCATATTTTCCACAAAACTTAATGATCTTATATTGTTATCTAACTTGCGATTCCTGATTAGATAGCATGATAAAAATAGTTTGGAAGCAACGCTAAGTTTAATTCAACGAACTTCGAAAAATAATAAGTTTAATGCAGTGTTGATCACGATTAATCTTGAGCATTGTCTCTCACAAGTTAGCAAGTGATTATTGAATATTGATTTATGAGCATATGTGTGTAGAGATAAATCCTTAGCTAAATTCTCATTTTTGTCATCCCTTTAGTTATATTATCTTTACAGTAATTTTCGTAGTTATTTTCATAGTTTAACTTAGAAAATTCAATCCCCCAATATTTACTTAATTAGGTTGTTAGTTATCTTTTAGTTATTATTAGTGCTAGTTGGCAAGCCCTCTAATCCCCGGTCCAGAACAATCCCTACTTATTCCATACTACAATCACAAAGCATGGTATTAAGTTGTGTGCTACTAAAATGACGCATCAATGACTATGAGATACAATACAATAAGGGTGTGGAAAACAAAGTAGTTGATGCATTGTCTAGGTTTAGTGAAGAAACTGCTAACCACTATGCTATCACAAAGGTCCTTCCTATATGGCTACAAGAAGTGGTTTCTAGCTACACTCATGATGTTCTTGCTCAGAAACTGAGCCTAGACCCACAAGTTGTCCCTCACTACTCTTTCATTCAAGGAATGCTCAAGTATAAGCATTGTTTTAAAAAGCGTTTTTAAAGCGCGCCTTGAGGCGCGAGTCGAGGCGAGGCGCACAGAAATCGCCTCTGTGCGTACGAGTTGAGCTGCCAGTGTGAGGCGTTTTTGAGGCGTAAGCCTCGAGGCGTTGAGGCGTACGCCTCGAGGCGTTTTTGAGGCGTAAGTTTTTTTATTTCTTGATCAGTTGGCGATATTTGGTAAATGGCTCCCCAAATGCACCTAGAAACACTGCAGTTGACAAGCAAATGGTTGATTGATTCATTGCTTGACATGCAGGACGCATTTGTTATTCGCATGCCTACCTCTTCTAAGGAGATTGTCCCTTTTGAGGGTATTCCCAATTAAGACAATCCAAACGAAAACACATGCTTTGGGGGCAATGTTACTGACTCATATCTTCTTGATGATATCTCTGTCCTACCCTTGGATACTACCCCCGCAGAGCTTAAGATAGACAAATTTAAGCTGAACTGATCATTCTTGCCGCTTTGTTCCAACCTATTGTCTTCATACTGGAATCTGAACTGATTCTCAGTAGTTTAATCTGCGTTGAACGTCAAAGGTGAAGAGTCCTCCTTGTTGGTGGCTTCCATATCATTGTCAAACTTGCTCTTTATTTGTTTGAATTTTTTATATACATTTTTCACTATTTTTTACAAAAAAAACGCCTCGTTTCGCCTCGCTACGCCTCGAGGCTACGCTTCGCCTCGGAAAAAGCTCGATCGCCTCGAGTCTTAAAAACGCTTTTTAAAACATTGAGTATAAGAACTCTGTCTACATTGGGTCTTTTGGCAACCTACAGACACAACTACTACAGACCCTACATAACTCTCCCATGGGAGGATACTCAGGTATCAATGCTACTTACAGAAAAATGAATGCACACTTCTACTGGAAGGGCATGCAAATTGATGTTACAAATCACATTCTCAGTTGTGATACTTGCCAAAGGAACAAGACTGATCAAGCAGCCTATGGGGGTCTCCTACAACCTCTACCAATACTAACTCAGGCATGACAACACATATCCATGGACTTCATAGAAGGTCTACCTCTTCCCAACATAAAACAGTCATTTTGGTTGTTGTAGACAGGCTAACCAAATATGGCCATTTCATAGCTGAAATTTTCCTACAAAATATTTACAAACTACTGTCCTCATCCATGGTCTCGGATAGAGACAATTTTTCTAAGTGCTTTTCAGCAAGAGTTTTTCACTTCCTTAGGAACCACCTTAGCACTTAGTACCTCCTACCATCCTCAAACCGACGGACAAACAGAGCGTACAAATGCATGTGTGGAAACCTACCAAAGGTGTATGACCGGAGAAACCCCTTCACAATGGGCCAAATGGTTGTATTTGGCCTAGCATTGGTTCAATACAACCTTCCATACCAGTCTACAAATAACCCATTTTCAAGCATTGTATGGATATGCTGCAACTCTTCTAGCCCTAACCCCCCGCCCCCTTGACTCCCTCACAATTCCTAATGTTCAAGACTACTTAAAACAAAGAGAACACGTGTTTCAGCTTATAAAAGAAAAGCTTTCAAAGGCTCAAGAACGTATGAAGTCCTATGCAGATAAAGGCAGGTCAGAGAGAGTATTTAAAGAGGGAGATTGGGTTTACCTTAAGTTGCAACCATATAGGCAAACCTTTGTTAACTTGAGGAGAAATCTCAAACTCTCTGCAAAATTTTATGGACCGTTTCAAGTCACTGAAAAGGTGGGAGTAGTAGCCTACCGTCTGCAATTGCCAGCTAACTCCAGGGTGCATCCAATGTTCCATGTCTCTCAATTGAAGAGAAAGGTTGGGTCTTCAGTCACCATCACTCCTCAGCTCCCTTTAGTTGATGCTCAAGACGACTAAAGGTGAACCTGCTACCATAATTGCCAGACGACTCGTGCCATGCAACAATAGAGCCGTTACGCAAGTGTTAGTCCAATGGACAAATTCAACAAAGGACGAGGCTACATGGGAGGATTGGGAACAGCTAGCTGCATCTTTCCCTCTTTTTCGTCCTCGTGGATAAGGACATTTTGATGGAGTAGGTTTTTGTCACATGCGAAGAAGTACAAAAAAAGAGGGAAGCAACAGGTTGAAGAAAAGCAGGGGAACTTTTGGCAGGAGATCCAAAATTCAAACTATTAAGGACAATGATGTAATTTTTCTTCTTGTTAGTTAAGTGGAGGGAAAACCATCCACGTGTTAGTTTGTTAGAAGTAGCTTTCAAAATTCAGTTAGACTCTCAGTTTAAATAGAGAAGCATAAGATGGATGAAACGCTAAGAAGGAATTGAATAGAAAGAAGGTCTCTGGTTCAGAAAGAACAAAGAAGCTACTTTACTTACCTTGTTTTCGAATCGTTTCAATCAATTAGATCAGTTTTTCTTCTCAAATTGTTCTTCTTCAAGTCGCTGGTGTGACAGTCATATCCCTGCATTCATCCACACACCTCTTGACATTCACCATACATTTCTTAATTTTACAATAAATTAGGATTTTTTCTTACAAATTACCAACATCAGTAGGCAAGGAACAAAGGTAATTTGAACAATAAATTATTTCGTTTTGGTCGAAAAATTAACAATTGGGTTGGAATCAATATGATGGAACATAAATTCAAGAAATGCGGACACAGAAACACAAAATATCTCCTCACCAGGAAATTATGATAAACGAAGGCTCTAGGTTCCCAAGAAAGTACTTCCGTCCACTCCTCCCGTTCCTCACGAGCTCCGTCGCCTCTGCAACAACCAATGAGATTTTAACTGAAATTGGATCGAAATTCAATCAAATCACTTGAATTCAAAGCTCTGGCGAACCTGATTTCAGTCGTGTGCATGAAGGAGGAGCTGAGATCGTTCACTTTACGAGAATCTCCATCAGAGGTGTTGGGCAGAGAGAGAATTCCGAGAGCTAGGAGAAGTAGGAGGAGGAAGAATGAGAGGATGACAAAGACGGTGAAAACGTTTGAATACGAAGAAGACGATTTCTTGCTCGATATTCGCGGATGTCGAACGCCTTTCGCCATTCTTGGACCCTATCGATCTGAAGAAAACCCTAACGATAACGATAGAGGAGGAAGTGCGATCAAGAGATTGAAGAAGAATGTTGGGACTAGCTTTGATTAGTGACCCAACTAGAGAAGAAGAAGCTTTTCTGCGTCTTTTATCAGTTTTAAACCCGTGACAAAATGAGGGGAAGTACTTTCAAAAAAAAATCCCGTGACAAAGTGCAACATCAACCCCACAACGCAAATTTTGGATCGTGTCTGTGGGCCACCTCGGGTGTTCACTCTAGTATGGGTGCGTTTATACTTTCTCTTGGAACCCACCGTTAAAAAGTTAAAAACTTATTTATACGTGGTATTTGTTTGAAATAAACTCCAATAAATTTTTAAGAAAGCATTTGCTAAATAATACCATCATTTATACTGAAGGTCATCACCAATTTCCTATTTTTTGAAGGACACCACCACATGCTGAAAGGTACCACCAATATAAATAAATAAAACTCTATCACATTTTTTCTTCTCTCTCCATTTTTTCTCCATCAATCACCGCCACCACCCCGCCGCTGCCACCTTTTCTCATTTTCCCCTTCACAACCACCACCTCTATTCATTTTCCTTCTTTTTCTTCCCTTTTATTATTATTATTATTATTATTATTATTATTATTATTATTATTATTATTATTATTATTATTATTATTCTCTCCCTCTTCTTCATCAAGCACCACCACTGTTGGTCAGCGGTGGTGGGGCAAGGTGGTGCTGGAGCAAGCGGAGTGGTGTTGCTCTAGTGAAGAGATAAGAGACTGTGAGGGTGGTGGTGGTGTCTTTCAGCAGATCTAAAAAAATGGGGTAGTGGTGTCCTTCAGCATAAATGATGGTGTTATTTAGTAACTACCATTAAGAATGTTATTCAAAGATAGTCAACTCATTTTTATTATGGGAAAATAACACAAAATGTTACACATCACATAGAATGAGCTAAGATACCATAATTAATTTCATTTTTACCTAACTTTCGGTATTCAGACTTCCTGAAATAGCAGTAGCTCATCCTCAAAGTTGAAAACTTCTACCACATTTGTTGTGTTAACATGATAAAAACTCCATCTACGGAACCATAGCTTCCAACACCGACGATTATCATCGTTGAATAACGATGAGGAGGAAGGATGAGAAGTAAGCATTTGCTTTCTCTCAGCCTAAATTCAACATAAGTGATTAACCTGGTGAGGCGTTGACAGCGGAATTGTTTGAACGAAGAGTCTTGCAGTGAGTAAAGCTAATACACCTCTTACATGCAAGCACAACATGTATAAAAAAGAATCATTATCATTATCAATGCTTCTAGAAAATGAATGATCTTTTATCAATATCATGCTTCTAGAATCTTTTATCAATATCCTGCTCCTAGAAATTGAATGATCTTTGGAGGTTCTCATTAAGCTATGAATTCTAATACCATTTTTATCAAATTCCATGAGTTTAGTTTCAAGCTCTTGTAGATGATTTATTTAAGACGACGAAAATAAATAAACAAACAATATAAAGAATGTTGGGGAAATCAAGATTTCATATTAATGGGATCAAAATTGGATAGTAGAAAAAAGAGTAAACGGAATGCAAATAGTCTTAAAATATGCATTTTAATGAATGATATTAGTGACTCACTCTTTGAGAAAAATAAACAAAATTGTGATACAAGAATTATAAGGAACTGATGAACTCATTGAGCCTCATCAAATCAAGAGAAGTGTATGTCAGCCTTGTTGAACAAAGAAAAAAGATATAAGAAATCAACTTGTGTGAGCTTGGACGACCTCTTCTCCTCAAAATCTCCTTGCTTCAGTGCGGACAAAACTTTCTTCTTAAAATCAGATGTAGCCCATCCAACATCACCATTGTAATACCCGCCTAATTAAATAAATATAAAAATTTCTTATTTATTAATTGTGAAATATATTGTAATCTCATTTATTGGGAAAAAGATTTGTTTTGTTTGCCATTGCTAAATAGAATAAGGTCTGTGTGTGTTTGTGTGTGTGTGTGTTTAGCTAAAATTTGGAAACCCTAAAATAAAACATTTGCCATAGGTAAACTAATTAGCCACACTCTAAAAAAGGGGGTGTACATATACTTTAATTAAACCCTAATGTTGATGGGTTGTTACTCAATTGTATTTGGGCTTGTTTGGGCTTTTATTAAACTAATGATTAAGGTTTTATTTTGTGAAGTTAAAAAATGGACTGCCTTTAGAATTTTAGTGGGGGCAGATAGCCACCCACCTTATAAAGAGAAACCATATCTCTTCCTTCTTCCTTCTTCCTTCTTCCTTCATCTTTCTCCTTTCCTCATATTTTCTCCCCTTTCACGTTTTCTTCTTCTTGTTGGCGGCTCTAGGAATGGTGTGGTGCTGCGACAAAGAGGGAATGGTGGCGTGTGTGAGAGGTCTTCGTGAAGACCTCCTGTGGCAATGGCTAGATGGTTTGATGGGTGAGTTCTCTTTTACTTTTTTTTTATCAGGGTTTAAGTTGATTGAGATTTAGTGTCTCATGATTTTAATTTCTTGATTTTGACTTATTGGGTTTGTTCTGCCTGCTCTTTATTCTGTTTCTTCGAGGCTTCTCAACCAAAACTAATACTACCTAAGAGGCACTTATCCAAATTGTCAAAGTTTAAGTTTGCAAAGATTGTTCTGTTCAAGGACAACACATGCATCTTAATGTGTTGAGCTACCATTAATTATTTGTTTAGGTCATAAACAGTATTTTTGTATTGTCTGTTTTCTGTTGCTAAAGAATTCCTGAGAATCCCAAACTTATTAGAATTTCTTTTGTTGTTAAGAATGGCATCTTCGTACTATTATTGCCAAGCTATGTGATAGTAATTGCATGAACCAACACTGAAATTTGAGTTTGGATGTGTTAACAGCGCTAGTTGTGACCTGTGCATTTATAGAAAAAAAAATATATAGTCTTAATTAGATAGTCTGATAGTAACTTTGATGGAATGGGTCACTGGAAAACATTTCATTGACTAGTAAAGTCATTCGAAAATGTGAATGAGAACTTGTATTGATGCATGATGGTAGAACAATCACAAGTGTGTTTGTGTGAGCAATATGTATATGGTGCAAGAGATATGGCGGTGCCATGCCATCTTCATTTTCAGTTCATGTGCGTTTCATTGGTTGAGGTGAGGATTTATTACAATATTTTTAGCATTCCATGGGAGTCATTGTAGACTACGACATTTGAAATTTGTTGGTGAATGAAAATGAATTAAATTGGTCTTGATTTTACAAAATAATCAATTTGCTCTCCTCTCATATTTAAGTTTGTGTTTGAGTTTATTCCTCTCTGCCACCTCAGTGACATATTTGACTTGTGGTGGGTATGAATGAGATCGATTTCCTTTCTGAAATCACAAAATAAAGGGTTTAGGTTTGGTTTTGAAATAGAAGGAAGACCCAACTAAAAATTTTGAAGAACACAGATATCACCCTCCACTGAAGACACCTTGAAATTTATGCAATTGATTTTAAAAGATTTTATTATTTTCTTTAAATCCTATTTTCATGTTTTTTTTCAAGTTTTGCAATGTTTAATGTATGAGATCTTTTCCTTATTGTTTGACTTCTCTTAATACAAAATTTATGTTAATGCCTCATGTGGATTTCATTGCATATCAGTGTTCTTTTTTTTTTGTAATGTACCATTTGCAACCTAATCTATTGGTTAATATTGTAGTTGATTTATTTATGGTTGACAAAGTGTCACCATAAAAGAGTTTGGAGTTTCAGTTGATTTTTTTATGCTATTTTCCACAACTCCAAAAAATGTGAAAAGAAAAGAAATATTTTGTATAAAGACTTGCCTGTATACGTGTGATAATATTTTGGGTATGCAGACTTGCTTGCATATCGGTGCACCGTTCCATGTGAGTTCGGTTGTACGTGTAGTATTTAGGATTTTCATGGATCAAACTTCGGGTGAAATGACATGTTCCTCGGTGTGGCACCCCACTTGAAATATGTACACTCCAAATGGTTTCGAAGGCAAGGGAGGCACACGTGGGTTAGGTGTGTTCGGCACAAGAAGGATAGTGCGGTTGTGGAAAAGAAACGAGATTTCTTTCTTTTTGTATGTGTATGATTACCTTAAAGGAAGAAACTAAATGCTCATTCGACTATTGAATGAGAACTATGTTTTCCTAAAGGTAGTAAATATGTTTTGTTAATATTTCAATAATTTTGTTAATATTTCAATAATAGTCTAATATGACTATGATTTGTATCGTTGTTTCATTCATGAGGATTGATAACTCATAAATTTTACCGTTTGTGTCTAACCGTTTCGTGTAGGATGGTAAGTCTACTAACAATTTCTGTAGGTCAGGCTTGCCATAGTAAACTTCTATAGCGTAAGTACTAGTAAATGCATATTTATTTATTAGGATGATGACACCTTCGCCTCATTGAGGAACTACTCGTTGGTGTGGTTAATTATTGTTTATGTTTAGTTTGATGTTATCACATGCGAATTTATTGATTTTGGGTTGAAGATTTCTCACACCAGCTTTATTGCTGACCCAAGTGAGTTTTTGCTTATTGGGTACATTCCTTTGGGAATGTAGCCGATTAGCCTTTCAGGTTTAGAGACTTTTAAGCAGCGTTACTAGAGTTTTACTAGTGGGCTAGCAATGTCAAAGTCTTTCCGGGTTAGAGTTTTATTTGTTTCAGTAACTTAATTATGTTTTAGTGTTGCTGCTAATTGTTTCTATTGTTATTGAATTGCACGTCCCGAGTTTTTTGGGGAAACGGATAATCCTATGTGGATTTTAGGATTTTTGTTTTCTTATAAAATCGGGGCGTGACAACCATCACCATCCTCCACTTCCATCTATTCGCCATCATCAATCTCCATACCCGCGTCTTCATCACCATCAGCCAAAGTGCCTAACTCAACTTCCATCTTTGCATCCTCTAAAGGTTGATTTTGGGAATGTTGCAGTGCATTGTGTGTCTTATAATTATTTTCCAGTAGATATTTGTCTGAAGATTGACCAAGAGTTATGTTATTCCAATTGAAACATAATCGAATTATACCATCCCATTCCTTGAAGTGTACTGGAGGAAGTTGTTTCCTAGGCTCTATACGAACAATAGAAGAATCACCTTAAGCGGAGGTTTGAAATTATTCTTTCCTACTTTCAGGAGATGGGAAATGCATGCTAGAAGCTGGGTGTTGACTGAAGGCAACAATAGAGGCTTTGACCTGGTTGAGCAACAAGTCTTATGGAAAATTCCCTTTCAAACATAATGAAAGCACATTTGAAAAGCCGATCGGTGTGCCAATAACTTAAAGGTCAAAGGAGAGGAAATTTGATTCGGGATATTTGCCACACAAATATCAAAATATTGAATGTCACATTTTAATACATCTCCTTGGATAATCTGTGTAAACAACAGGATTTGTAAAAGAAAATGAATGTTAGATAGGGGTGGGCATCCCATCTCGCGATCCCGTTCCCGTCCCGTCCCAATTTTTTCGGGTCTTAATGGGATTGAATAATCCCATCCCAATCCTGTCCCATCCCGATCTAGAATAGGATGGGATGAAGATTTTCAATCCCGCCAATCCCGTCCCCAAGCTAATTTTTTAATATTTATTATTAATATTTTTATTATTTATTTATTTTAGGATTGCAATATTAGTGTAATTGAAGAAAAATGAATTTAGTTGAAATCAATGTAATTGATATTAGTCTATATCTGCACCTACTTGATATTGGTTTATTTCTAGAATTCTAAATGAATTATTTAATTGCAAATTCTTTAAAACTCAAAATGGAATTGCTAACTACATTGGAGATTTTATTTCGTGTCAAGACAATGAATTTAATGACTGTTTTTTTTAAACCAATAATGAAACATTCTTCTTAGCACCCCAAATCTACTTTTCCTTTTGTTCACTATTCGAAATAGTAGAGCAGGTCCACCATTGCCATTATATTGTCCACATTTTAGTCATTCAAAACTCTGCGGAAATCTTAATTACATGGTGAATTTCAACTATCATTTATGGTAGTTTATTATGATGTTTCATACTCAATCCAAGGCTATCATTTATGTGTAGTTCAACGAATTGTCTTTGCCTATTTTCAACTAAGCAAATTGGGTCTTGGGTAAGCAGTAATTTGTCAAAAAATGATAGTACGCTGATCCCATCCCGTCCCGAACCTGTTTGGGATGGGACGAGATCGGGATGGGGTTTTTCCCATCTCGTCCCGTACTGATCCCGTATGAACGGGATGGGATAGGGATGGGTCTATCTCGTCACATCCCGTCTCATGCCCACCCCTAATGTTAGATGCTTGTTTACTCTTGAAAACAAGTTCCATGAAATAGCAATGTCTATAATATGTGAGTCATACATAGATCATATTTAATATGATTTATAAATTGAGTGAATAGGAGGATGGCTAGGTAGCGGAGGAGAGGCTTTGGAACTTTGTCGACCGACTTACCAATGGAATGGGTGAATTGAAGTTAGAGATGAAAGAATGGGATGGGTGTAAGGCAAGTGTGTCGCCGGTGGGTATAGAACCCAAGATGTGGGGGTTAAACCACCACAGCCTTAACCATCCAACAGGGCTACCATTGGCGACCCAAGGGTATCATTCCCGTTGGGTTATGAAAAATCGAAAAAACGTGTATAAGCTAGTTCAAGTTTAATCTCATTCAATTTGTATTGATCAAAGTATACCAAACATGCCTCAAGTCCAATGACAATATCTGATTATCTCCATACCAAATATGCATTTGAGTTTCAATCCGATTATCCTATTAGCTTATAATCCTTGGAAAAGAAAAGGTTTTAATAATTACCTCCCAATGCCTTATATTTATATGGAAGTTGAGTATAATATATAACTCCTCCTAAGTTCTAATTGAGCAATTTAATGTTTTCACCCCAAAGAAGATTTCATCAATGTTGGTTGGTATGTGCAAGTATAGAAGCCTAGCCTTAGCACAGAACAATCACATGAACAGATTGTCTCATTGTCATAATAGAAGCATTTGAGAAAATGTTAAAGTGAGAGAGCATATTCAATAATTTACCTTGGTTGTGATTACAATTTACGTGTAGCAAATAGGAGTCATTGCAAAAGCCAAAACTTATGTTTTGAAGGCCATTCCGATAAAGCTACTTTTTAATGAAAAAAAAACATTGGTGTTCAGAGCTATTATCTTCTTCTCATGTTACAAAGCCAATATTTGATGACAAGTTAGTTAAAGTATAAAAGAATCACAGAACCAGCATTGCACAATCAGTGACCAAATTTACTCGATTAAAACATTTTTTTATCTTTACTCAACAATTTTTTCTTCAAAATGAATACTAGATGGCACACCCTTTACTTACAGGCCCTAATTTTGTGTTGGAACTGAGATTATAGACTTCACCAATTGCATTATAAAATGACGTGTTTGGTTCTGTTCCAACTTAAACTTTTCTAAATGGTCGGCGTGAACACTTTTATTGGGGCTTATTGTCACGCCTCGATTCTAAGTAATCTAAATTAATATATTAGTCAAAAATCCTGGCACAACATAATTAATTTAAATGGTACAAACAAGATATAACTGATAAATAAAATAAGCTAACATTCTAAAAAAAATTCCTCTCGTAACCAATGTTAACATCTACCACATCTTAATCCATCAAAATAAATCATAAGTCAAACCCATCTAAGTGTATTACATCAATCCGCCTCAAAATCTTGACTTCAAATAAAGAAAATAAAAACGAGGTCCTAATCGTATTACCTACTAAATCGATAAACTGATAAATTTCTAAAAGTGTCCCAATCACAATTACTGTCTCGAAGTTGGAATCACTTGCTCCACACTCCAAATTAACCTTTATATGTCTCTCGGGCTACGTTTATTATAAACGCATCCAAATTTGTAAAATAAATTTAAAATTGGGTCAGTATTTCAATATTGGCATGAACAAACTTATTTTCAATATAATACACATCTTGGTACAATCTCACGATTAAAAAATACCAACAATAAGAATTTTACCTTAAGGATGACATATATTTATTCAATAATTGAATGAACATTTAGTTTGTTCCCTCATGGTAATCATACAAACATACTATTAGAATAATCAATACAGATTTTTGTATTATGATATGATTAATGTTTTCATTTTTGTGTTAGTGTTTAGCTTATTTTTCACAATCGCTCTCTCTTTCTGTGCCGAACACAATGGGGTGTCACATTGAGAGACATGTCATCTAACCCGAAATTTGATCCATTGAAAGTATATCACTATACGTGATTATACATAAAGCCGTACACAAGTCGTGATGTTCCCGAGGAACTACGGGTTCAAACAACAGCCCAATGCGGATTCAGCCCGAGCGATTCTCAGCCTGCTCAAATTCAACCCACCAGATGGACCCGGACTCTCACAACATGCTAGGTCCACACATCTCACAGCTATCCTCGATACCGTAAGCCCTTTTCAAGCAAGTATCTCGAGGATCTGCTTCGGACGGGCAACCACAGCTGCTCTTTGCTTTCAACTATGAAGCAAACACCAGATTATGTTTCACACAGGGAAAATTCTTTCCACAAAATGCTCTTGGATTGGCAACTATCTTCCGTGCATCTATGAGCACGGAGCTAACAGGGAACTTCCCTTCTATAACACGACTCCTAATTAGAGAGGTGTCTCCGTGAAGATCTACTCCCTAATCTATGCCTACAATGGCTTGGTTAAACCAAGACTCTTTGCACTATAAATAAGATATGAGGTTGGTAAGCTAAGGCATGCTACAAATTCCCTGTTACATCATTACACCTTCCTCGGATCCTTGTCTGACTTTAGCATCGGAGTGTCATTGGCCACCCCACGATGATCTGTGGCTCGCGTGTGCTACTTGTGCAGGTCAAACGGGTCAACAGGACTAGGTCAAAACAGGGAGTGAAAAACGACTGCATTAGTTTGGCGCCATCCGTGGGGACGACATAGTTCTTAATTCTAGACTAAGCATTGTCTCCTACCAAAATCCAGATAGATGGTGACCACCAGGTCACACGACGACGGAGAACTAGGGAACACGTCCAACGTTCGGGTGGTCCCTATACCATCTCTCCCAGCAATTCATGTCGTGCACGGGCATCCAGCTCACGCCCCTATGCTAACGGCAGTCGCGATGAGCCCTCCGGCAAACATGTCAGGTCCGACAAAGGAGGCTCAAACCTCCCTTCACTTTAGAAAAGAGCCAGCGAGAACTGGATATGCGGCGTCACCACTCGACAAAATACATGTGCTTCATGGAACATATTATGAGTCTGAACTATCCAATATGTTCAAAAAAAGGCTATGCGCAATATGAGGATTCAAGCTATATGTGGTGAGCATTCGACGCAACATGAGCGAAAGCGAGACTCGTCTGCTCCTCTAATGTTCACACAGGAGGATCTCCAGGGCATACAGCGCCCGCATAATGACGCTATGGTTGTAACAATTTCCCTCGCAGGTTGGGAGGTAAGGAGGTCTCTGATTGATATCGGGAGCTTGACGAACGTCCTGTTCCTCCGCATGCTACGCAACATGCAACTGGACGAAGCAACATTGACCCCAGATAGCCATCCAGTAACTAACTTCACACGCGGAAAATAGCTCCCCTTGGGAAAGATACAACTGACAATAACAGTAGCCGAACGACCAACCCATAAGACCTTGTTTCAAGAGTACATTGTGATCGATACGCCTTCGGCGTACAACATGGTTCGAAGAAGATCATGGATACATCAGATGGGGGGGGTCGGTCTCCACCCTGCATATGTGCCTCAAGTATCCTACGAACCGAGCAATCAATACGTTGAGAAAAGATCGGCTACTGGCCAAGGAATGCCAAGATATGGCGGCTTTGCCATATGACAGATCTCGACCGATAGCCAGCCCAACGGTTAAGACTATCCTCCGCTCAATCCGAAGCCCAAGAGGTGAACAACCAGCATTGGGTGATGATGCACCGGTAAGCCCTTGAAGAAGACCAAATGTCAGACAATCAAAAGAAGAAACCGTAATGGTTTTGATTACGCCCAAACAGCACACGCGGTCAATTACGTACAGTAAATATTGGGGTGTCGATCCCACGAGGAAAAACGATCTACAAAACAAGGTCAAGGAAGAAGAACGACGCGAACCAAAATTTAAGAAATTCTAGCAATTTTAAAATATGAAATTAAATTTAGTTTAATAAAAATAAAGTTTGGAAAAGTCACAAGGTTCCAAGAATCCCTCCTAGATTTCACGCGCCAACTAGTATAGATTCGCTATGATGACTCAACTACGTGTTTCACATCCCAAACAACATAATCGGAAAAATAGTCTTTGATGCATCAATATATTCTACTGTAAATGGATTTTAGATTTCACTTTCCTTAGAAAGCACAAAGGTTGGTCATATATGATATTTTAAATTTACGATATATCCGAAGACAATAACGTAATAAATAAAATCACATATAACTAACCTACCAGAATTAATTGATCTTTAAAAATTCCACACATAAGAAAAGTGTGACTAAACTTATATGGAGAAGAAAAAGTCAACCACCGAAATAATAATCTACGAAGAAGTTGATGAAATCTTTGTCACTAAAATAACATAAACTCCTATATTAAATAAAAGTGAAAATCATAAACACCATTATTCATCGTGAAAGCATAAAATGAATCAAATACTAATTAAGTGCATTACATTTAAGAGTTCACCTCTTCGCCTTGCGTGGAGTTTAGTGACGCACGGTGAAGGTGATGACAGCAACGGCGGTGTGGAGCTTCATCTGCATGGTAGCGCGTGGTGGATTAGCAATGCGTGTTGTTGTTGTCTTGCGTCTTCCGCTGTTGCTGGAAAAGCGTCTCCTGCTGTCCTACGCACTCCCTGCTGCCGTATTGCGTCCCTGTTGTCCTGGACAGCGTCCCCTGCTGTTCTGGATAGTTCCCCTGTTGTTTTGGACAACGTCTCCACTGCTGGACAGTGTCCTGCATTTCTGTTGCTGCTTTGTTGTTTTGTCCTGCGTCTTGGCTGCTGCTGCGTTATGGCAGCTTGCTGCCCTCTTTTTCTCCTCCCCGTGAACGAGTTATAGTCTCGTGAGGGTTTCCAGAAATGTTACCCCTAAACATTACTGACTCAATAAAACAAAATCTATTTTCTAAAAAACAATAATGCAAAAACATGGGCATTCTCCTTTATTTTCCTTAGAGTAATTTTCTAATTGCTTTAAATTCAAGAAAAACAACAAACTAAAACTGTCACAATAGTATACCAATAGAGTACAATAATTTTAATAGTATCTAAAGGTTAAATAAATTTCATAATCATTTTCAACTCAAAGTGTGTGTGTGAGAAGCCTTATCAACATAATTTTTCATCTCATAGTAAAAATGTGACGAGATGACCTTTAGAAAGTACGCTTCGACTACAAATCTCTCATGTCACTCAGAAATAAAACACTCAGAGATTGTGCACTCAGTTTATATGTGAGGAAAAATGATATAACTTATGGAAAATGCAAACGTCTCACATATAATCATCATGAAAAACGGAATTTTCAAATAGTGAAATGAATATGATCTCATGGACAGGAATATTGATTACTTTTGAGAATGTTGAATTAAACACCACAGTTCTTGCCTATTCAATCTCCACATCTACTGAACCAACTTTCACTTAAGATCAATTGGGTCTTTACTAGGTTGTAATGGGGCTTGGATTATGACAAACAATAATGGACAAAAATGATACAAGAATTTTCCGATAATGGCTACACCCTTGAATAAACACATAGGGCATTGAAGAACAAATCAATATTGTTGTACACCATTAACTTTTTTCTTCATTATTTTCTTCTTCAACCATTTTTTTTACATGTTTTTCCTCGTTTATACAATCAAACACTTTTACTTTGAGGGCGCACGAAATATCTATTTTCAACTCTTTCTATTTGCCCATTCCGTAAATATATCTCATTGTGTACATTCTCAGAAAATTGGGTAAGGATAAAATAATATAGGTATTACTCCTTGATTGGAGTAGGTAATGGGAATGGGGTTAACAAAAAAGAAGGCTATTTAAAAGCTCAAAGGGCTGCAAAAGGATATTTAGTATTGGATAGGCTAAAAGGCAAAAAACATTGTTTAAAGAAGAAGAAAAAAATGCCTATATCACTTCATAAGCTCTAGTTAGTACTAGGACATCTCAACTAAATAAAGCAAGAAGTTCTAATGTAAAAATTCAATTTTTATGTTATTCTTAAAGCAATCAATAAAAAAGTCAAGAATAATGAGATCATCAACGAAATAATGCGGACTCCAGAAAAATCAGAGTGTAATATAACCCTTAAGAAATAAAGACTGACTCAAAATTCACAAGGGAAACCGGCTGCTCTTTTTGTTTGAGAAAAATAATTCTTTGGGCTTGAAACAGAGACATTCTCATAAGCAGCTGCGGCTCCAGAAGGGCGACCTTACTTCTTAATACGGAATACGTTGTGTCCCCAAAAGCCAGAGCAAAGCCTTATTCTCAGATCCTGGGATTGCATTAGCCTTATATCTAATAACGGCAAGTCTCCACTACTATTCTAAGGTTTTCTAGTTTAATATCTCACTAATTAACTTCAAATCATGTTGACTCGGCTTATAGTGAACGAATAGTCGAGTTGAAAAGTCTCACGAAATACATCTAACATAAGGATAATATCAAATATCATGTTTTCTACTAATATAACTATGTGACACGTGTTAGTATGTGTTTTCTCAAAATTAAAGGCAATAAAAATATTCTCTAAAATTAAAATGACTCAAAACCCTTTTTTTATTTTTTTTAAAATTCACCAAGAGTTCAGATTTTGAGTGCATTTTCATAAAGATTTTGCACAATTACCATAATCACCTAAGTATTCAATGGAGATTTAGTAGAACACAAAAAAATGACTCGGTTTAATTGTAAAATACGTTTTAAGCTCAAAGATTTTTGAAAATTGCAAAAAAAATCTAATAAACCACCATCACCCCCAAACCTAGACCAAACATTGTCCCCAATGTATAAAATAATAATCATGACATGTGAAGAAAAAAGTAAAGAGGAGGGCCAGAGTGAGATTACCATAGTGAAGCTTTACCAATTTCAAATAGACAATGTCCTCACAGTCACCAAAATATAAGAAAATCATACCGATGGGAGAAATGAACACATGGGATGAGGGTTCCGAGTAACTCTAGTAGCAACACCTAAAATAACTTGAAACACTAAAAGAAAAACATAAAAGCAAAAACCTAAACTAAACAAAAAAAATAAAAAAAATAAAAACCTAAACTAGGGGAGAACATAAAATCAAGTAGACAGGGGCAACCAGAGAGATCTCCTTTGGTACCTCTATTCGCTCCACATAGTGCTTCAAGCGTTGTCCATTTACTCTAAATACTCTTCCATCTTTTGGATCTTCAATTTCTATGGAACCATTGGGAAAGACTTGTTTTACCATGAATGGGCCCGTCCATCTTGATCTTAGCTTGCCAAGATGAAGATGAAGTTGTGAGTCATAGAGACAGACTCGTTGATTGGGCTCGAAATGTTTCCTCATAATTTGCTTATCATGAGCTGCTTTCATTTTCGCCTTATATATTCGGGAGTTGTCATAGGCATCATTCCGCAACTCCTCAATTTCAGCTAACTAAAATTTACTATGAATACCTGCATCATTGAGATCAAAGTTAGTGATTTTTACAGCCCAATAAGCACGATGTTCTAACTCAACAGGTAAATGACAGGTTTTCCATATATAAGCCGATATGGAGACATCCCGAGAATTGTCTTATAAGCGGTACGGTAAGCCCAAAGTGCATCAGGAAGACGCAAGGACCAATCCTTCCTATCAGGATTCACCATCTTCTCCAAGATTTGTTTCACTTCCCGATTTGCCAACTCGGCTTGGCCATTTGTCTGCGGATGATAGGCATTGGCAACCTTGTGATGAACTCCATACCTGCGCATCAAAGCTTCAAAAAAGCGATTACAGAAATGAGTCCCCTGATCACTAATAATGGTTCGTGGTGTATCGAAACGGGATAAAATGTGTTCTTTGATGAACCTGACAACAATGTTGTTGTCATTGTTCCGGCATGCCACAACCTCTACCCATTTGGACACATAGTCCACCGCAAGCAAAATATACAAATATCCAAAGGAATGTGGAAAAGGTCTCATAAAATAAATCCCCCAACAATCAAATATCACAATGACTAAGATGGGGTTAAAGGGCATCATGTGTCTCCGGGACAATGCACCTAACTTCTGGCATCTATCACAAGAACGACAATAATTGTTAGTGTCCTTAAACAATGTAGGCCAATATAATCCAGACTGTAAAAATTTTGCAGTGATCTTTTTCATAGAAAAATGGCCTCCACAAGCTGCACTATGATAAAAATGTAAGACACTTTCAATCTCACACTCAGGGATACAACGCATCATGATTTGGTCAGGGCAATACTTATATAGATAAGGATCATCCCAATAAAAATTTCTTACCTCGACCAAAAAATTGTGCTTATCTTGAGCACTCCATGATGATGGAACTTCGCTGGAAACCAAGTAATTAACAATGTGTGCATACCATGGTACTTGAGTGACGACGAATAGGTGTTCATCAGGGAAGTCATCATGGATGGGTGGGCCATTGGCAGAGTAAAATCCTTTATAGTTAGATCAAATTCCTACAGAAGAAAAATCCACCTAATCAATCTTGCCTTAGCATCCTTTTTAGAAATAAGAAACTTAAGGGCCGCATGGTCCGTAAAAACAGTGATAGGTGTACCAATCAAATAAGCACGAAATTTATCTAAAGCAAAAACTACAGCTAGCAACTCTTTTTCAGTAGTCAAATAATTCTTTTGAGCATCATTAAGTGTTCGACTAGCATAGTAAACAACAAAGGGTTTTCCTTCCCTTTGTTGTCCCAAGACTGCCCCCACAGCATAGTTGCTTGCATCACACATTATCTCAAATGGTAAATTCCAATCTAGTGGCCGCATGATGGGGGCAAAGGTGAGCCTATCAATGAGTGTTCAGAATGCATCCTCACACTCTTGTGTCCATTGAAACACGACATTTTTTACCAGGAGGCTACTCAATGGTCTAGAGATGGCAGAAAAATTCTGTATGAACCTCCTATAAAAACCTGTGTGCCCTAGAAATGATCTCACATCCTTGAAACTTTTAGGTGTAGGTAATTTAGAAATCAATTCAATTTTAGCTTTATCAACCTCGATTCCTTTATCAGAAACTATGTGTCCCATAACATTTCCATAGGAAACCATGAAATGACATTTTTCCCAATTAAGCACCAGACCTTTCTCTTCACATCTACTTAAAACAGCCTTCAAGTGAAGTAAACATGAATCAAATGAATCACCAAAACAGTCAAATCATCCATGAATACTTCCATATATTTTTCAACCATGTCACTAAAAATACTCATCATGCATCTTTGAAAAGTAGCTGGTGCATTACACAAACCAAATGGCATATGCCGAAAAGCATAAGTACCAAAAGGACATGTGAAAGTAGTCTTATCCTGATCCTCTAATGCAATCTCAATCTGATAATATCCCGAATACCCATCTAGAAAACAATAGAAAGAATGCCCAACTACTCGCTCTAAGATTTAGTCTATGAATGGAAATGAGAAGTAATCCTTGCGGGTGGCTGAATTAAGTTTCCTATAATCAATGCACATGCGCCACCCTGTCATTACCATAGTAGGAACAGACACCCCCTCATCATTAGTCACCACTGTTATTCCAAATTTCTTGGGAACCACTTGAGTTGGACTAACCCACTTGCCATCAGAGATGGGATAAATGATGCATGCATCTAACAATTTTAAGACTTCCTTTTACACCACCTCTTTCATAGTAGGGTTAAGTCGTCTTTGAGGGTCTCTACGAGGGTGAGCTCCTTCTTCTAAGTGAATCCTATGGGAACACCTTTGATGTCAGCAATAGTCCAACCTAATGCAGATTTGTGCTCACGTAATATATTAATCAATTCTTCTTCTTGTGAGCTATCAAGCACGGAAGAAATAATAACAGGAAAGGTATCACCTGGTCCGAGGAATGCATGTTTAAGTCCCTTAGGCAATGGAGCTAGGTAAACTTTCGGAGTTTCCACGGTGGATGGTTGTGGTTTCTGTCTTTCCTTAGGCAACTCCTCAAAGCATGGTTGTCATTGTCGTCCTCCTTTATCCTTTAACCCTGAAACAACAGAAATATCAAAAGCATTGTCAGGATAAATTGAACTCTCAGAAGAGGTACTCTAAGGTTTCAGAATCTGCGCTCAGGAGCGCCTCTTCTGATATCAACGTGTCTATCATGTAGGTATGATGACACTCATCATCATCACGTGGTTGCTTGCTAATATTGAATATGTTAACCTCCAGAGTCATGTTCCCAAAAGACAACTTCATTAGACTACTCCTACAATCGATAAGAGCGTTAGCTGTGGCAAGAAAATGTCTACCTAAAATAATTGGAACTATCGACTCCATATTAACCACAGAATGAGTATATAAAATAAGAAAGTCGACGGGATAGTAAACTTATCAATCTGCAGCAAGACATCCTCAACTATTCCTCTTGGCTTCTTAACCGATCTATCGGCCAATCGTAGTACCACGGATGTGGGTTTAATCTCTGCTAAACCCAGACGCAAGTAAATAGAATATGGCATCAGATTTACACTTACTCCTAAATCCAACAAGGCTTGGCCGAACTCATGAGTCCCAATCTGGCAGGTGACCGTAGGACACCCTGGATCTTTGTACTTGGGTGGTGTCTTCTGCTCAATCACCGCACTTACCTGTTCTGTCAAGAAGGCAGTCTTGTTGACATGATGTTTCATCTTGATAGTGCATAGATCCTTGATGACCCTGGCATAAGTTGGTACCTGTTTAATCACATGCAGCAACGATAAGTTAATTTTAACCCGTTTCAAGTGTTCTAGAATCTCACCATGCATTTTCGAATATTTTCCAGTAGGTCGTAGTGCTTGAGGAAAAGGAACTAGAACTGAAATGTTCTCGTTGGGCTCATCCTCAGGGATGCTCTCCTTTGCACTTGGGGAGGTGCCTATAGTCGTGGACGAGCTTGATCCATCTAAAATCTTACCACTCCGAGTAGTGATGGAATTAACCTCTTTGACATTCTGAGGGTCTGAAACAGAGGTTTGTGCCATAAGTTGGCCCTTCGGATTTGATTTAGGCTGTGATGGAAATTGGCCCCGCTATTTTACTGTTAATGAACATGTCAGCTTGGCTATCTGGCTTTTGATCTCCTTGTTCTCTTATGCCAACCGTGTTAATGCAACCTCAAAATTTTTTATTAGTTTTACCTTGTGCCTTTATAAATGCATGTAATGTGTCTGATAAGGAACTTCTGTTAGACTGCGCATTGTATGGAGGTGCAGGGTATGACCTAGGTGGTTGTGGTTGTGCCTGTGAGTGTGTAGGTTGGTCTGCTTCGAACATCCAGCCTAAGTTAGGGTGATCTCTCCAGCCAGAATTGTAAGTGTTAGAGAATGGTGAGTAAGGCTTCTTGTACACCCCTAAGGCGTTACACTATTACTCATAAACCCCACTCATCTCAGTCAAGGTTGAGCAATATTGTGCGAAGTGTTCAACTCCCCCGCATATAAAACATGCGTCCTGTAGCTTAACTCTGGCAACAGTATGTGTGGGCCTACCATCCTTGGTCTTAAGTGCCTCTAACTCCCTAGTTACTCTATTCAATTGGGGCCTAAGGCTGTCCTCTTCCCTAAGTTGATAGACTCCAGCTGGACGTGTTCTATCCGTGCCCTCAGTAGCACTTAGACTAGTCCAAGTATGAGCCTTTTCAACCAGGTCATTCAGGTACTCAATGGCCTCGTCAGAGTCCTTATGCAAAAACTCTCCATTACACATCATCTCAATGAACTGTCGTTCTCTACTGGTGAGCCCCTCATAAAAATCACTGACTAAGCGCAAACTCTCATACCCATGGTGTGGACATGTATTCAAGAAATCCTTGAACATCTCCCATGCTTGATATAATGTCTGGCTATTCTTTTGGGTGAAGGTAGAAATCTATCTCTTTAGACCGTTGGTTTTGTGGTGAGGAAAGTATTTATTAAAAAAATGCTTGGGTCATCTCCTCCCACGAACCTCTAGACCTTGGTCGCAAAGAGTATAGCCAAATCTTCACTTTTTCCTTAAGGGAAAAAGGAAAAAACTTTAGTCTAACCGAGTCTACAGCCTCAACTTTGTTGTGAAAGTGGCCACAACTTCCTCAAATTCCCTAATGTGAACATAAGGATTCTCACTCTCTACACTACACCAAAAGGCCAGTTTGGCCACACCGAGATGGCCACGGTTCTAAATCGTTGGTTAAATTGCCACGGCCTAAAACCGTGACTATAATTACCAACGGCCTAAAACCGTGGCAAAAAAAACTGGCCACGGCTGAAAACCGTTGGTTTATTTGCCATGGCAAAAAACCGTGGCTATAATTACCAACGGCTTAAAACCGTGGCTAAAACAATGGCCACGACTCAAAACCGTTGGTGTCTTTGCCATGGCTAAAAACCGTGGCTATAATGACCAACGACCTAAAACCGTGGCTAAAAAAAATTACCACGGCTCAAAACCGTGGCTATAATGAGCAATGACTCAAAACCATGGCCATAAAGGGGCAACGGCCAAAAACCGTTGCTAAATAAGAGTGTTTTGCACGTGGGCCGCATGTGTGGAGGGAGGACTTTCGCGCTTTGGCGAAAACATGTTTCCCACTTTGGCGAAAACTGGTTAAAACATTTGGCGAATAGAAAAGATTTTGGGCGGTCCTTGGGAGAAAGATTTTCGACCTATTGCAGAGGAAAGATCGAGGAGCAGAGGAGAGATCGAGGCAGCGCAGAGGAGAGATCGATTGAGGCAGCGCAGCGTAGAGGAAAGGTTTTGTTTGATCATTTGTGAGCCCTTGTAATGGAAAAATCTCAAGAAGTGATGAAACGAGGTTCGAGTTCGGGTAGGGTCATCTTCCCCACAAAGAAACATATGAAGTAATCAGGTTTTGATTCTAAAATTCTCAGAGAGAAACCCAACCCAACTCAGCATTATTTATAATTTATTATTTTTCATTTTTCTAGATGATGTTGTTTATGTACTACTTTACTTATAATCTTACCTCTGATGAGTTCTTGTGGAACTCTTGAATTGATTTTGTGAGAAATTCTAGATGAATGAAATCGCTTTTCTTGATTCGGATTCAAGTTCTTTGTTCAAATCGATCTAATATTTTGTAGTCTTTAAGCTTTTGGAAATTATACTGAAGATTTTTTTTGTTTTTGTGCAAGGTGGGATCTATCAAGTATCCATTGAGCGCGTTATATTACTGCAATCTAGTAGCGCAAGGTGATAACATATTCTGTTTGTTGATTCAAAATTGACTGAATGTGGTGTTTCCTTCTCTAACCAAAACACTTGTATGTTTCAAAGAAAGCAAGCGTATTTGCCTTTTCTGTAGTGACAATCATTTAAGTCGATTAAATTTTTTCCCCCTTTTCTATTTGACCATGGTAATTGAATAATTTTTTAACCCCAGTGGAATTTTGATATGGGCTTGTTATACTTAACTTTCTTCTCCAGTGGAATTGATTGTTGTAAACTGGCTGCTAACATCTCGAGTTAAAGCTGCAATCAGTGGTATCTGAAACTGAATAATTAGATAATTAACAGAGGTGTGGTAAAGAATTGTGTATCTGGAGGGAGTCGCATATATTTTCTTTGAGTACTTTAACTTGTTGGATTTTGAAATCAAGTGGAATTGCTAAAAGAGATGTATCAAACACATTTTTTTCAAAGAAAGGGATTATTAATTTGAGGCACCTATAAAAAAAGGGTGCCATTTTTATGAGCTTTCTGCTAAGTTCCAAAATTTGATATTGTAAGTCATTTAGTTATGTAGTAATTTTGTTTTGGCTAAGAAATTCTTTCCCTGATTAAATATTTTGCTCTCTAGTAGTATTGAAGTGGTGTTGGGAAATGTCTTGTTCTAGAGCAATTTACATTGTTGGACATGTTCCCAGATTCATCTAGATCTTTGTTACAATGGATGAACACATTTCATCTATATTCATTATTTGCTATGGTGGTGTCATACTTTGGTTTCTCTATAGTTATCTCATATGATCAATTTTTCATGGAAAACACGGGCCTTAGCTATTACTGCATTCTCGGGGTAAAACCTTGAATCAGCCTCGATCATTACAGTAGGAGTGAATCATGAACACTTCTCTTACTTCTCATCCATTCAATAACTTTGATAGATACATGCATCCCCCCATTTCCATCTCTCTAAATGAAACTATGAAAGGTGCATACTTATAATTCACTGGTTCTTGCTGCCATTTGTTGCCCATTCAGATCCATCCCAGATAGTGCAGTGCATTGACACAGGTTTTGATGGATAAGCAGAAGAAATGGCCTTACACAGTGACTCTGAAAGCTGAAATTTCAGGTCAGTTCACTTCACTTGCCAACCTTGCTTCAACTATTTTGTTGCTTTGAAAGTAAGAAGCTATACATGTTCATGCATTGCAGTATATTTAGAACTTCCCGTTATCTTTGTATCAGTTAATATGTCTATAGATTATAGATCTCTGATCTGATCAAGTTTTTGAACATATGTTGTCAAACACACTTAGGTTGTTTTGCTGAAGGGGAAGTTGTGGAAGAAGCCAGAGCTGCAGGAGCTTGTTGGTGGGGACGAGCTTATTTGAAGAGATTGGGAAGGGTAAATTTTTAAGTTGTTTTCCACTTTCATAACAGTTCATCATGCCTTAGAAATGATAAACATAGAGAGAGTAAAGTTCATATGCCAATAGACAACCAAGTGAAGATAATCTGCATGGCTGGATGATGTGCAGTTGATCATTCAGGTGTGTACGATCGTGTTATATATTGATCTTTGTAAAAAAAATTTCATCCCTTAACAATATCATTTTTCAGTGTGAACCACCACGCGATGTGGAAGCCTACATCCATCGTTCTGGACGCACAGGCAGAGCAGGTATACTTAATGTTTCGACACTTTACATTCTTCTTATTTTAAAATGTCGACCCACTAACTTGGTTGTTTCCTTTCAGGGAATACTGGAGTTGCTGTGATGTTATATGATCCGAGGCGATCAAACATTTCTAGGATTGAAAGAGACTCCGGTGTTAAGTTTGAGCATGTATCTGCTCCTCAGCCAGCTGATGTTGCAAAGGTTGTTGGCTTTGATGCAGCTGAAGCAATCAATAAAGTCTCTGATAGGTATTTTATATTACTAGTAATAGATGATTGCATATTCCTGGTTATACTTGCATCTTGGTGGTTAAGGGAGCACAAACACATTTGCTTTAGTATTCTGTTTGCCAATTCATTGATGACATTCATTCCTTTTGATGAACGAACAAATAAACAATTCATTCCTTTTGATATTTTTGCTTCTTGTTCCTTTTTCTTGTTTATGAGGTTGAAGTTCTTGACCATCATTGGTTTATTTTCAGAAAACTTCATATACTCATAACTGATTGATCATACATGTGCATGGGTGAAATTACAACTTGAAATGTTCTCTAATTGATTTAAAGCAATTTGTGGGTCTACTTTAAGATTTTACTCTAGGATGTTATATCAGTCGGAGGGTTTTTGTGGTATTTCATTCTAGTCGTTAAATCACAAAAGTTACACGATCTGGCCACGTCTATATGTTATCTTTCAAGTTGGACCAATACGAGTTTTCATATTATTAACCAATTTCTTCATATTTCTTTCTGTTCACATTTGAAAAAATTGAGCAATATCAGTTATGTGCTAAAAAAAAATTTGTAGGGATTAGGGACAAGGGGCATAACACGATTATTCGCCATGATGTGAAGTTGCTTTAGGATCTATTTTCTAGCAAGCACAATCGTAATTTACAAATCTTGTTCATTATTATGTGAACTAAAGTGTCCTATTTACGATATCGAGCCTAAGATAGACACATTATTCCTCGATAAGTCTATAAATGTCCCCGTGACCAGAAAAAATTGCGTTAACTCGCAATGAACCGAAATGAGGTGGAACTAGAGTTTGTATTCATTTGTGTTTTTGGTTCTTTGATTGTTTTTTTTGTTTTCCCCTATATAGTTACTTGGAGTTTCCTGCAGCTGAATGACCAATATCACGTCCTCCAGAAAAAAATGTTTTTGTTTATAACCGGTTAAAGAGCTGAAATCTTAGGGTGGACATTGGCTTTTTTTTTGGTTGTAAATTTCATTGTCTGTGCTAACATTTACTGGATTGAACGGTGAATATATTTTGTAACATGCAGATATTCACTTTGTACTTTTAAATGCTTCAGTATGGGACATCGTTGGGTATATATCTCTATTTTATTTATTTTTTTCCTTTATGATCAATAAGTTTGTACCTAGAAGAGAAAAATAAAGGAAATGAGAAAAATGAATCCCTGCTATTTCAGGAAATAAACATCTTAAGGGCATTTTGCTCCTCCCATTGCTTGGAAAAAGAACTACATATCATGAGAAGTGTTACATAATCATAATGAAGATATCAGTACTGATGCAAATCAAACAAATTACTTGCAGGCCAGATAAAGCAGAACTCTTTGCCCGGTCTGCACAAAATGCATATAAACAGTCTGAGACAAAGCAGCTATTTCAAGATCTATGTCTGTATGTCATTTTTACATGAAATTCTTTTATAATCACGAGACAACCTCATTACTAACACTTAACTTTCCCCGCTCAGTCACCATCGCACAACGTGTTGTTGTTTTCTTAAGCATCCAGTTTAGAGGGAAGGTCCACACATAAGGACATTTTCCATGGTTCTCCTTGGGCAATATGGGACAAACCCACCAAGTGCATTAACCCAAAGCCTATACACTAGCATCCTGAGAAGCCCAATTCAACACATGGACATCATGAGCACACGGGTTATCACAACATGAGTGTCATTTCTCTTGAGTTGCATTATCATCGTTCTCATTCATTTTGTTTGAATCCCAACTAATTCTATTGCCAGGTAGATCAAATGGAGGAGGTTGCTCAGGGCAGGGTATGGACTGGGAAGGATGCAGCTTCCTGGTAAATTCTAGCTTCTTCCACATTAAAAATCTTATGACAATGATCAAATTGGTGCATGTTTGTGATGTATAACGATATTATGGAATGCCACATGTAAACACACTTATGTAGTTCTTTCACGTCTTTAAACATAATTGCTGCGACAAAGGGCTGTTGGAATGTTGGCTAACAAGTGTTATTTTTAGATATTATGTGTGCTTTTATGCTGCACAAGTGCTGTTTTGGATTAACTTCAGCTAGCCTGGAGTTGCATACTTTCATCTTTGTTTCTTTGCTGATATGCGATGCTCCTTTCCTCGTAAGAAATTAAAATACATTAAATAAACAAATAATGTTGCAGGTGGTCTTTACTGGAAAAGCACAGCTGCACAGCCTCAAAGCTACATCTGAAGCCCAGGAGGTTTAAGAATCTTTATAGAGGCGCTGGTTTGTTCCAACTCCTAGTTACTACTTCAAGAGGCAAAGTGGACATATTTGTTGTAGGGATTGGAACTGGTGGTACTATTTCTAGGGTTAGTCGGTTCCTGAAAAAGAAGAACCCTAATGTAAAGGTAACATGTTCTTTTCCTTTATATTTTAATCATGTTGTTTTGAAATTCACGACAGTTTTGACACGTGAATGACAGCTCATACACGAGTGCATCACACATCTTGCTTGCTCTGTCTGATGTGGTTTCATTCACATGTCTATAATGTAATTGTCGGTCTACTAATTGAAGGATCTGACTAAAAGCTTTCATGTGTTTGTTTTTTCTGTTTTGGTGATTTTTTACTATATACTATTGACATCATTTCACTTAGGTGGTACCATGTGTTGTGTTAGCTCTCATCATTCATCCATCAACATCGCATAATATCATCAACAGGGTGGTTTCATGGGCATTTTGTATTAGCTCTATCGTTAAAGTACTAGAGTTGGCTCTAAAGGTTAGTAGTTCTTTAGCATACCACATACATTTTATTCTTACCATATTATTTATTTATTTATCTTCTTGTCTGCTTGGTTCAATCTGTACTGATAATAATTTTGCTCTAGTTCTTATTGATGCTTGAACTATGCATTCATCCATGGTTTTGTTCTTTGTCAATTAGTTTCAACTCTCCTTTGAGTGCTTTTGTTATCTTTGTGAATCTTTGTCATCCTTTTTTTTTAGATAAATTTCTTGATACATTTCTTCACTTCTTGTAATTATTCATATCAACACAAACTAAACTTCTTTTTGTGAATAAGCTCCCAAGGTTCTAAAAGACTCAGATTTTGATTTGAGGAAATGACATGGTCATCCTTTTGAGGATCTCAAGATCTGAATTGGTGGATAAAACTGGAGGATGCAAAACTCCCAGGGCTCAGATCTTGATATTCTTGAGGTAGATGGCTCATCTATTGAGTTCGTCAAGTTTGATCTACCTCGTGGTGAGCATGTTGTATGATAATATGTTGTTTTCTTCATTTACTTATGCTTGGATTAATGGCTGCTGCCATGGGTTTTTACCCCCCTCCTCCTCCCTCCCCCTTTTCAAATGAGCTCAAGTCTCAATGACTGAAAATCAGAGGTTTTTTTTTTTTTGTCACCGAGCCAAAAATATTTGCAGCAACTATTTGCCCATTATGGGAATTATTTATGGACCATAGTCCTATTAGGTAGATCTTGTAGGTTTTACTGAAAAGGCTGTAAACAACTATTATTTGGTAGAATTGATTATTTTTTGATATTAGGTCTGAGCAAGACAAGGAGCCAGAGCCAGAATCAATCTCAGAAGCTGCTCGGCTAAGCCCACGCGATGAATCTGAGCTGATGGTATGGAATCGTCTTTATGTGACCTTTTGTTGCTCCAATGCGATAATTGATGTTTAGGATGCTTCTGATTGACACAACAACAACAACAACAAAGATAGAAAATGATGCAGTTCCCTCATCAACAACAGCTCCTTGCACAACAACAGTTCAGACAGTCTTTTACACAAGGGCTTGGACAAGTATAATTTCCTATACTCCTAAATCCTTCTTTCTTTATAAGCAACTTAAAATCTACAAGAATCACAGGATTTACCCATGTTCCTATCCTAGAAACTAAGATTATAGAGGAACCATGTTGCCAAGTCAATATTAAGGAAACCCAAAAACTGAGGAAGGTGAAATTTTGTTTTTCCTTTTTTGGGCCTTGGTTTGGTGAAACCATGCGACTTAAAAATTTTTCTGGTTTTCGCTGAATTCAACATTCTGATTTTGTAATGTTAGTAAATTGATTGAATTTCTTTTGGTCTATTGTTCCGTACATGTTTGTTCTTTTGAAAGTGCCTATTGTTTTCCTTTTTTCTGCTACAAAAAACATGTATACTGTCATTTTCTGTCTATGATACTTGTTGTGTATGCACGTGTCGTGTCAGTTGTATGTTTTCTTTATGAAGAATATGTTACGAAATTAGTGGCACATTGTTCTTTCCTTGTTCTTGTAATTTATTTTGAATCAATTCTAAAAACTATATTGCTAATGATGAGTTATTTTATTCTGTTAGTAAAGTGTAAGAGCCTCCACACAAGTAATATTACTTTGAAATCGTTGCTATTCATAATGTGGCGATTGCTTAGTGATATTGGTGAGAGACTTTGAAAGATATCGAATTTTGTGACTCCCCTCTCTCCTCCAAAGTATGATCTTATTTTGTTGACATGGATTTATTGCCAGCATCTCAATTGACATGGTGCACCAACATAAAACTATTTATTGAAGTCATTCATCTGGTTAAAACATCTTTCATATTCGCAATAGTTGATCGCCACCCCGTTCTTTTCCTTTAAGGGCTTGTTAACACACTTATGTGCATGTGCCACATTCTTGAAAGTAATGCTTTGAACTTTATTTGCAATTATTAAGTTCTCTTATTTATTGTGGCAGAGTCCTCGAGTTGTAGCCATTTGTGAAGCAGCTCAGGTATGCATATGTTCACTCATGTCATTAATAGATCTTGTTTAATCAGAGAATGATAGTGTATTTTTCTGCTATTAAAGGAACTCACTATACTCTCTTCTCTTCTCTTTACTTTCTTCTTCTTCGGAGAATTTTCTACAATGGCAGCAGAGGCACAAATCTCAACCCTCCAATGGAGTAGAGAACTTCTTCTGTATTGTATCACTTGACCTTTTTTTTTTCACTTTATAAGTTATAACACACTTGAGTCATTTTTTTTATCATAAAAATTTATTATGTATCAATTGTATCTATATTGCTGACATGAAGTGGCATAAACTTCATAGTTGATATGGGAGTGACTTTTAATTTCCTTTGTTTCGTTCAGCGGCTAGCCCTAAAGAGGTTGGTAGACGCGAGTATGGGAATAATAACTCCCTTGTCCGAGCAGCTAACAAAGCCATTGCCCCATGCCATTGCCTTGGTAAATCTTCAGGAACTGTCATCTGGTGCTCACAAGCTTTTGCCAGAAGGTATATGTTTTTCTTTTTAATCCCTCCTCATCTCCCTTTCAGTATTGAACTAATTAGATGACATTTAATCCAGACAATTAATTCATCTTTTTGGTACTGGATGGCACGCAGGTACACGTTTGGCTATATCTATCGAGGAGATGAATCCTACGAGAAGGATGTTGATGCTACAATGATTTGCATCATCTACCAAGTACTGAAGACAAAACCAGCAGAGTGCATGCTGCAAGGAGGAAATGTTCTGACCGATGCTTTTGAATTGTTAATTAACATCTTTGCTAGTCATCTAAATCATGAATTCTTTTTTCGGTGCAGGCTTTGAGTCTTTAGCAGAAAATGCACTGGATTTTCCGTGATCCACCATATAGAGTTTGCCAAGAATATTCACAGGTACTGCTTATTCATTTCGTGAAAATAGAGAATGAGCAAAGGCACACCGGCTCATGGCTCATGGCAGAAGGGTCTGCACATGGCTCATGTATATGACTTTTACAAGCCTGATCGTGCAAGTGAATAGCAAGTTGCTACAAAAACTGACAATGGCATCATCAGCAGATGGTTGGGGAGAGCTTGACAATGCATTCTGAATGTAAGGCATGACAGTGACAAAGAGAGGTGGGATGATGTTGATCCATTTGAGGAGCAGAAGCCGCCTCCAGCTCTTACAAACATCCAAGCTGCTCAGAAACGGCCTGTATCAATTATAAAGATAAGTTAATTCTAAGTTGATTCTCCATCTTTATTGTGTATGAGTTGAATCATGTGTGTGACATTTAACTGCAGTGTTCCAAAGGTTGGCGAATGATAAGTTCTGTGACACACAGCGTTGTATTGTCATCACGGTTGTTGGATTACTTGACTGTGATTTCTTTAGCTACCCTTTAAGTTTGAGATGTATGTTCGGAGATGTTAAGGTCTCTTCATTTATCTATCTATGCATGTTTGACTCTATTGTTACCCTTAAAATGGAGTCTGCCTGTCATGGAGCATAGCAAGCATTCTGAATGTAGCATTTTTATAGTTATTATTTGCATTCTCTTCAAATTTATCCATGTAAATTATGCTTAATGCTATATTGGACTTGAATAGTAATCTACGGCTGTATTTCATATGTCTACAATATAGTTATTATTTCATATTGTCCTTTTAGCTTAATATTTCCTACAATATATTATTACTAGGCTGCCGATATAAGCACCACAAATTCAGAAAGTAGTCAGGAGCCATGACAATGTATATGATAATGAGAGTGTTTCTTGGTGCACATAATGTTATTTGAGCCATCACATACACCACACGGTCCACCCATGCTGAGTCAAATATGTTGTGTCTTGACCAAACTAACAGCAGTCTGTGTGTTTAGAAACCAAGCCTGTACTTGATTACCTAGTTATTTGAATGCATACCTCTACCCAACTCTCTCAATGCATAGGCTCCTTTTAATTTCTAATTTTCAGACTAAAAATGTCACAGAAAAAGAAAAGCTCATTGTCCAGGAATAATAAAATTGTTTCATTGAAATTGATATTGTTGGTCATTGCAGTATGATGAATGCGTTCTCCGAGGGACTTGTTCTAGCAGACAAAAGTGGACTGAGCCAGGAAACACTTCTTGATGTAGTGGTAAGATATTTGTTACTGAAACAATTTGATTTCTAATGAAAAAGGAGCTGACCATGTTAGTTTTACCATTTGCAGAACTAGGTGCCATAGCTAATCCAATGTTCAAACTTAAAGGACCATCAATGATCAAGAAAATTACCCCCTGCTTTTCCTCTGAAGCATCAGCAGAAGGATATGAGATTGGCTCTTGCACTAGGAGATGAGAATGTTGTATCAATGCCAATTGCTGCAGCAGCTAATGAGGTTTTGTTTCTACCATCTTTTTTAATTGCTTCCATATGGTGCTAGTGACTAGAAACTTAGTTTTAAGCCGCAAATTGGTTAGTATAGATGTTGCTACTGACAAACATGGATGAGAAGAAAAAAACTAGCTGGCAAAGCTAGGACATCTCTGTTTGAAGTATTTTCTACATGTTTAGAATTTAGATCATCCACAGTAAGCTCAAGAAATTGATTCGACCCGACCAGTAAGTAAAGTAAACTTGATAAGGTTGATAGTGGATTGATAAATCTGTCCATCCGCTGTCACAGTCTGGTTGGTTTTATTGCACCCTTTCAAAGGATGCAGTTGACCCCAAAGGGGTCAAGATCTTCCTCGTGATTGTATGATGTTTTTATAGTACCCTGGTGTAGTGCCTTAACCAAATTAGAAATATCGGTGCCTTAACCAGCATTTTAATTGGTTAGTTTTCAAAATGTATATTAGATTTTAGGATTTGTGCTTATTTGCTCTACAAAATAGTCGAAAACTGAATACTAGAATAATAGATAAGTATTCATTTCGTAACTATTTGCTAGTCAAATTAGTAATGTGTATAGTTCAAATCTTTTTTTTTTGGCTTCATTTTAGTGTTTCTGACACTTCTAATTGAATAGAGTTGGCGAATCTTTTACATACTAATCCAAATTCAGATATGATTTACATGGAAAACTTATTGCTGCTTACAAAATGATGGGTGCAGGGGTCTCCAAATATTCTGATTTCAGTGTTTATATATGATGGGTGCAGGGTTGATATATTTCAGTGTTTACATGGAAAACTTATTGAGAAGGCTTGCTCAGAATAGAGAGGCAGCAAGGAAAAGCAGACTCAGAAAGAAGGTTTATTTGTAGTGCATGTAGATAGATGATCAGTAGCCAATGATGAATTGTAAATGTTGCTGCTGTAATGAATTGCTTGAAAGCAATTGTTGGAATTTGCTGATCAGAGGTTGTAAATGTTTTTAAATTTAATAAAAAGTCATATTAAATTTTATTTATTTGATGCACGTGCTGAATTATACTTACCTATAAGATGTAATCAAAAGTCATTTGATAGCAAAAAAAAAAATTTGAATTTTTTTTACTAGCCACGGCTTAAAACCGTGGCTAAAAGTTTAGAAACGTTTTAAGCCGTGGCAAGTCTGGCCACGGTTTAAGCATTGCTAGTACTTGCCACGGCTTAAAACCGTTGCTAAACTTTAGCAACGGTTTAGAACCGTGGCTAAAGCATCAACTGTCCTAAACATTAAACCGTTGCTAAAATTTTAGCCACGGTTTATAGCCGTCACGGATGATTTCGCGACACCTCTACAGCCCACGCCTCTTAGCCGTGGCCATCAGTTACCCCCACGGTTCCAAACCGTTGCTGATGGGGAAATTTGGTGTAGTGCTAGGCCATGAAAAGTGGGTAATAAGTGTATCATACCCGGCTTAAAATCTAGATTTGGTGTATTTGGTGCAAACATGATACATAATGGAGTAGCAATGCGCGTGGGGTGGAGATAGTCCTTTAACGACCGAACATGGTCATCTTCGTGATTACTCATGGTGTTAGAATTAGAAGTATGACTTAAATTTGTCTCAATGTGAATTTGTGGGTGTTCTAAATTTCGGACCCTAATTAGTCTCCCTAAGTGGTCTCTATTCCAACTCACACTCCCTCAATGTCCTTTTTTGTTTTTTCCAATTTTTTAAGAAATAAAATAATAAATAAATAAATAGAATGGACCTAAAACCTAAACTAAAAATAAAAATAAAAATAAAAAATAAAACAATTAGCAAGAAAGATAATACCATAAACCTCCCTTG